>SRLM01000046.1:0-380777 GCA_015708895.1 Populus ilicifolia | reverse complement strand
GTGTGAAATTGCGTGACGGGTGGCTCGTGAGGAGGCCACTTTTCAAGTTACTTTTCTAACGTGGTTGGTAGGGTTTTAGAGAAGTGTCCTTATATTTTTTATCTTAAAATAATATATTTAAAATTAATATATCAAAATTATAAAAAAATATATATTTTTTAAAAAGTTATTTTTAAAACCAGTATATTAAAATAATTTAAAATGTATAAAAAATTTAATTTTTTAAAAACACAGGTAGAACTGTATTTTCAAATATTCACTTAAAAGAGTATAGATTAGGTAATAGTTATGTTTTAAAATATTTTTTATAATTTTTTAAAAATTATTTTCAATATTATTATATTAAAATTATTTAAAAATAAAATAAAATAAAAAATTAAAGCCGTGCTGCATGGCAGTTAACAGCAAGTGGCTTGTACTTCCTATCTATGTAGTTCGGGAGCTAATTTGAGATGTGTCCAGGATGTATCACAGGCAGCTAACAGCAACTGGCTTGTACTTCCTAGCTAGAAGCCTTGCTGCATGGCAGCTTGTCATGACCGAGCTGGCAAGCTTTCTGTGCGAGAAGGTTAGAAGGAGAGCAGGGCCCGGCAAAACCGCTCTACCTACCCACCGGGCCCCACTCTTTTGTCTGCTCACCCACAGCATCTACGAAACACATCTCAGTATTTACAGTTTGGAAGAAAAAAAAATAATTTTTAGCTTTTTTAAATTTATTTTTTCAAATTACAATCATAAAATTTGCCACTTCCATTGCTTCTGTGAGGTGTAAGAAACTTTATAGAGTGGATAATATTTAATTCCATGTTAAAATTGTAAAGGAAGGAATAAGGAAATCTTGAGAGGAGATTTTTTTTTTTTTTTATCTTTCCCTTCCTTTTCAAAACTGCTATTGATTTGTTCTTCTTCTTCTTTTTTTTTACATTTATAATTATGAATCATGGGTATAATTTTATTTAAATTAAATGTTGATTTGATCCATTTTTATCCCTAAAACTTCAAATTTATACAAAAAATCCTTAATATTTAATATTTTTATACATATATTTATAATTTGTTTGAAAATATAGTTATGCTTATTTTTTAAAATAATGTTTTATATCAAAATGAATGTTGATGATATTTTTTTAATATTTAAAATTTATTTTTAATATTAGTACATTAAAATAATTTAAAAATACTAAAAATATAATAACAAACAGACCATTAACAAGGTAACCTGTCGCAATCTATTGCAGCTTGGACAAAAATAATCTTGAAAGTTAAAAAATAGAAACGCATTTCATTGAATACCATGACGTCAATGGTTTCCGTGTAAATAAAATAGGACGAGTCTAATCTTGATATAATTGAACTGATTAAAAATTCCACCTGTTAAATTTTAGAAAATAAAATTATGGTTAAAAGTTAATTGTCACATATTCCAACAAGTTATAAGGATGCATATAAATACATAAGTTTTTTTTTTATTATTATTATTACAAGCTGCCCAGGTATTCTTAAGATGCCTAATCTCACGGTCGTATTTCATTTTGACGAATTAAGACTCGAGTTTTAGTAAGAGGTTATTTGATATTATAATTGAATATTTGTTTAGATGCCTAATATTAAGATTTTTTTATCAAATTAATTAAATTAAAATTTGTTTTTAACACTGAAACGCTTTGCTTTCAACTCAGCTGGATAATATTCTATTTCTATGTGTATTTTAGAGCTTGCTTTAGCGGTGAAAGGGGCTTGTCTCCTTCCACTGCACCTGGGTTCGAGTCCTGGCGTGCATGTCTGTCACCCCCGCGGTGCCTTACATGCCTACTGGATTTGCAGGGTATTCAGTGGGCCGTGGGGATTAGTTGTGGTGCGCGTAAGCTGACCCGGACACCCCACGTAAATAAAAAAATATATATATATTCTATTTCTATATCATTTCCTTATTATATATATAATTAAAAAATAATAATATAACAATAGAGGGAGAGGGGGTGTAAGACATAATAAAACTTAAGGTGCAACGGGTGTTTTTGTAATAATTATTTTTTATTTTTTTAAAATATTAATTTTCAAATGTAAAAACAACAAGTCATGAAGTGCTCACGCATTCATTGACTGCATCTAATATAATACGTTAATAACATGCATTGACTACATCACAACCATAATGATAAGCCATTTACCTACCAATTAGCTACCAACTTAAATCCAGCTACCACGCCCCCATTTTTTAATGTCAAGTGTATTTGCTTCCTGCAATCAATTACATTTATTCTTGTTCTCCCATCTCTCCCCTCTTATTTTCTTTCTGATCATCACTCTCTCTTTCGTGTTTAAACAGTAAAAGCTCCAATTACCTCTTAATCTTCGTGCTGATGCAAGAAAACTTACCGAATTTCTCAATCCTGCATCCCGGAAAATAAGAATGGAATGTGCCAATATAATGGTGCAATTTCCATGTTTAAAACAAAGGTCTCTGATAAATGTTGAAGAAGAGATTATTATTTTTTTTACATGGAGAATTAAAGCTTTTTAAAAAAAACAATTTAGCGAGCAGGGAATTTCCTATTAAGGTTCTAGACAAGGCATTCATATACGGGATTATGCATCCATGAAATTCTTTTAATTTATATCTATAAAATTCGCATTAGTTCGGGGTTTTTTGCCCCCNCCCCCCCCCCCCCCGTACAGGATTTGGTATTATGGGTGGCTTCGGTTTGTTGGGTTATCTTGGCTGCCTCAGTGGTGGGCTAGGGTTGGCTTGAGCCTGCTCTGTGGCTGGGTTTTTGTTTTTTTTCCCTGTCTGCTATTTGTGTGGTGGCTTCTTGGATTGGTTTGGGTGGCGGCTCATGGTTTTGCAGTCTTTTTCTATGGCTGGATGCTCTGTGGACTCCCAAAGCCGAGGACCTGTTCTAAGGCTGGGACAACTATTCCTATTGCTAAGTTCATCATTGAGGTATAACAATTACAACTAACAACGGAAGCGTATTTTAAGTTCCGATCGGTAGGATATGCTTCACAAACTTCAAGTTATGGTCCCAATAAAACAGTATTTCTGTTTGGGCTCGCTTCTTCCAAGTTCTCCTTCTAAGTTCTCGAGGAGTGCATTGTCTCGATGCCTGAACCCTAGTTTTTGAGGGTCCATAGGAAAGAGCAAAAGCTCAAGAGGGGAAAGCATGTCTGGGAGCTACTTTTCTCGGCTGGGTTTCTTTCATTTTTGGGCTCGCTGCCTTGGGTGGGCTTCTTTTGTTCATGTCCTTTTGTTTTTTCATGGCTCTCTGTTTTTTATATATTTGGCTTGGTCTTCTTGGCGTGTTTTTTTCACTCGAACCTTCGCCTGAGCCATTTCATGGTCGGCTTCTCTCCACAATGATATGGAGCATTCAAATAAATCCCTGGGCAATGGATGTTCAGATATTTTTTTTACATTAAAAAATAGTATGCATCAATGATGTATCATAGCCAAGTTGGTATTAAAGCTCGGGCAGGCCAAGATTAAGATTAAGATGATAACAGACATATAAATTGAATAGAAAATGTGAGTCTAGAATAAAGTTATTCACCCAGAAACTTGGTATGGATTATATACTAGATCTATGCCGGAATCATTTATTTATTTTAGTATAAAAAAAATGATGTTCAAAGCATAAGTGCATTCTAAAGAGGGAAGAAATATTCGTGATTTGGATCAAGAACCGACTCAGTCAAATAAATTAATTTTATTTTAATTAAATGATAATAAAATATATAATGATATTAAATGAATTAAATAAAAAAATTATAATAACCTAGAAAAAAATCATTTTTCAAAAGAGAAAAAAATGATGTTGTTGCTGAAAGATAAAATTGGATTAAAAAAAACAAATAAACTGACTGGGTTAACTTATTGAAAAATCTGTAATCCAAGTAATAATGATATGATAATCCAATAGAAAATAAATGGAGAAAATCAAACTAGAATAATAAAACAAAAAAATTTAAATAAAAAAAAAGATCTAAAAAAGTTAATGAAAACCAAAACAGACAACCAAACCCCACGCCTTGACCATGCTAATGGGATAACAAAAAAAGCTAAAATTTAAAAAAATAATGAAGATTAATTTTAAAAAGAACCAAATTTTGAAGGAAAAATTGGAATTTGTTTTTTAAAAAAGAAACCCCGTAAAAAGGATCAAGCCAACATGAATTAATTCATCAAATCTATATCATTAATTATGAAATCAAGATAACCTGATAAAAATAAAAGTGAAAAAAAATCACAAAACTCATTTTAAACAAATCATTGTCAGATAATGGCATCAAAAAAGAAAATATGTCTAAAAAACAAGAAAAAAATAAAACTCATTTTAACTTTTAAAACTTGTGACCTGTGTCATTAGATCAAAAATACCTCATCTAGAAAAACCCATAAAATTCAATTTTCAACAAATCAAATCTTGAAAGACAATTTTTTTTAAAAAAAAAACCCCAAAAACCCATAAAATCCAATTTTTAACCAATCAAATCTTGAAAGACAATTTTTTTTTAAAAAAAAAACCCAATTATAAAAATGATAAAAAAAACTAGCAGTTAACAGAATAAATATTAAAATAAAAAATAAATTAAAATATAACTAACATTTTTTTATTGAAGGGTGATATTGAAAAGAAAAAATAATTGAACAAGAAATAAAAAAATAAGGACCAAACTAATAAAATAACATGTGACAAATTTGAATTAAAGGATATTATTGAAAAGGCTAAACACAAAAATAATATATTTAGTTTTGAGTAGTAACAAATCTTATTAACCTTCACATCAATGTTAATGGTTTTTTGTGGTTAATTATTATATGTTGTAGAATAATCATAATTAAAAGAAGTCACTAAATATGGCATGCTTGTTTGGAAAGAAATGAAAAGATTCTCCCATTATTAAAAAAAAACATCTACGAAACTAATGTGTTGTTTCCTTTTATTATAATTGATGTTTTTGAAAATCATAATGTATGAGACTTATATGAGGTGACTAACACAAAGATAATGTGTTAGGAATCTATAATTGCGTATCTCATTAATAGAGTTAATTACAAAAAAGTGTTAGAGATTTATAATGAAATAACTTATACATCAAAGAATGCCCATAACAAAGGAAGGTTTCTAATTGTGGTTTGAAATTAAAAACGAGTTCTTTCTAGCTTAGAAAGACTAATACAGGAGTTTTTTTAAAAAACAAAAAATTCTTCATGGTTAATTTTATTTTTTATTATGCTTTCATAGTTGTTTTTCCTATTTAAAGGGAATAAATTTCCTATTTGATATCACTAGTATTTTTCTAGATTTTTCTATATAAAGAGTTATAATAATTTTTTGACAAGTGAGATATAAATGAATAAAATTAAATATTTTAAAATTTTTCCTGTAATTATGGTTTTTTTAATATTTAAGGATTTTGACTCGTAATAAACCCTGTTATTGCTGTTATTGATGTAGGAGCCTTTATATATATGTTATTGTTAATTGTATTTTTTTTATAGTGCATTATGATACTTTTCTAGTTTGTTTTTTTATTCAATATTAATAGGGTTTTCCAGCTTTTTTTCTATATAAAAAGTTGTTATAATATTTTGACAGATGAGACAAAAGATGAATAAAAATTAAGTATCCTAAAACTCTCTCCATAGTTATGACATTCTTGGTAATTGAGGGGTTTAACTTGTAAAAAACTTAATATTTACAAGTTTGTCTCCGTCAATTGGTATTAAATCTCAATAAAAAAAAAACTAGTGTTTTTGGCCGGAGATCATAGATAATATGTATATAGCCTAACAATTCCTGTGATTTTGGTTGGAAGTTGTAGATAATATGTATCAAAACTTAATGATTCATGCTGATCAGTTGTTATATACTAGTGAATAATTATAGTTAGAATAGATCACAAAACAAGCTGTACTTGTATAACAGGAGATGAAGAGGTTTCCTTTAAGGGAAAAAACTGTGATGAACTAATGTGTTATTTTTTTTATGTCAGTTATTGTTATTAAAATTTTTAATGATTGGATCCTTAAAAAGATGTCTACACAAAAATATTGTGCTGGGAATCTATAATGAGTGACTTTCAAAGATGTTGTTATAGAAATAATAATAAAAACAACCATATAAAAATATTAAGAATTCATGATGTGATATATAAAATGATGTTTTTAATATGTAATAGTTTCTACCTCAGATTCAAACGGAGTATAAGTTCCTTTTTAATTTGGAGAGATAGATGTTGAGTTTTTGTTGAAAAAATAATATTTTTTTGTTTTATTTTTTTTCTTGAATTATTATACTTTTTTATTTTATTTCCTCGGTTGAAAAAAATATATTTTTCATCGTTTATTTTTTTATTCAGTATCTAGTTATTTTTATATAAAGAACTGTAATAGCAAGTAAAACTAAAAATAAATAAAAGATAAATATTTTAAGAATCTCCTCGTAATATATTTTTAGTCTTTTGGAATTTTAACCTGTCAAAAAAGCTCATTATCCTTAGCTTCTGTCAATATCTGTTATCCTTCACTCCGAATGTGTCAGAGACATGACACTGCCATTTTGTTGTGCTATATCATGATTCCACCGTGGAATCAGGGCCCATGATGTCTATCAAACAAACCACGTCATAGCACAAACATATGGCTTTCGGGCAGTCTTAAAAATCCCTGCCATCTCCAAAGATCACCTGGATTGGTATCCTCCCATGTTTCAATGAACATGACAAGGATTGGATCATGACTTCATTCAGCTTTAAGAATCTTTCCCACTTTTTTACAAAACAGATGCATTTTTCAGGCTGATCTGATAATCAAGCATTAATTACAGAGCGAGGGCGCAGAGAAACGCCAACCAGTTCACCAAACATCATGAATTCTATCTGGAAATAACGTTGATGTACAACGAAAACGATTCCAGTTGGAAAACTAAAAACATAAGAAAGGCTAGACACAAAATGTTCTCCCAGATGCATTATCATTACACGTGGCCTGGAACGATAAATTCGTCCTCCAACCTCAGGCTTTCACACAGCAGTTGAAATAGCTAAAAATGCTCCTCCTTGTCTGCAAGGAAAACCAGTGGTGAATAAATCAGAATCTGTATCATCAAAATCAATCAGAGTACGGTTTCTACCATAGCAGGAGCTCAAAGAATCAATTCCATTGGTTGGAGTTTTAAACCATATCAAGAAGCATTTCTATTTCCATATTAACTGAACACTTGCTTGATAAAGCATTTGCCATGTTGCAAGAGATAAAACCAGCACCAGACAAAGTATACACCATGTTCCTGATTGTCTAAGAAGGTGATGGAAACAGCACTGAAACATTCCATTTCCATGGCGTAAATGAATATCATGTACCTATCAAATTAACATAACTTAATTAACATATGCTGCCTTCCACAGAGAAGGCAGGTCTTTCTATGACAGAGACAAGGAAGTCATGAGAGTTATATATTGTGCGATAGACCCCATATTAATTGGCTCAAAGCTTCCACAGCATGTGCACCACTTGCAATTACGTGCGCAATCTAGGCATGTAGAGGATTATCTTCACTTCTCTCTTTGGACTATGGGCACGCGTCTCTATAATTGCAACAGTTGAAAAGCACCTTACAGATTCTTTTAACATGCTATGATTTATTTAAATGCCTGCTACTAATTCTAAAATATCATCTAGAATCACATGAAACCACTGTGATAATTCAGCTGCTCAATAGCCAGGAGATTTTACGCTCACAAATGATTTAAACCGTATATTCCCTCTCCTTACGGTCTAAATTTAAATTGGAAAATGGCAAAGAAGCCAATAATCTATCTGAACTTTGAAGCTCCAACAAGAAGAAAGATAATCAATGTGGTAGGCATTCTTGTCATGATTATAAATCTTATAGCCTTTTAGAACAAATTTGAAATAAAATTTGGCATGTCTGCAACACACATAACATTGACATTTCTTCAGCATAAAAGCATGGCAATACAAAATGCATGTAATTTTTATGAAAGAAAATGTAAACCTAGAGAAACATACCTATTCAATTTGAAATAATATAGATTTGAGAAAAATACTCGGTATATTCAGCTATAGATTTGAAAACCACAAAAGAAGATTAATTTAAAGCACTACATTCTTATCATATGAATTTAATACATTCATATCCGGATAATCAACCTGGTCTGCCGTCCCACGTACGACTACCGACCAACCAAATTTTTTTCCCCATCTCACTCTACTTCTTCATCTTCTTCTTGTTTTTTGTTGTTAGATGGGTCAATGGGACGATGATGCCACGACCAGGTTGATTGAGCTTTTTATTAATGGATTATATGTTCGTACCTGCTGAGTCGCAACATTGACCCACCAAGTTTAATAGCACAACCAACAATTCCAAACAATTTCCCACCGCCACAAGGAGGCCACTATCATCATAAATTATTTATTATGTTACTCTCTCTAGTATTCATAACTACGAGCTACTACTAGCATAGATGTAGCCGTACTTGGCACATTATGTTTAATAAAGCTTTCCAAATAAAGCTATTGAGAGAATCCTACTGTTGGAGAGTTGTGGTGGTCCTGATGGTAATGGTGGCGGTGATCATGAGTTTGAGCGGTTTTAGCAGTAGTTGCTGTTGGATTGATTAGCTCTTCTTCTTTGCCAAGACTGGCTCTTGAGGCATCCCTCTTGTTCTGTTTCCTCATTTCCCTTATTTTTGAGAAATCTACGGAGTAGTCTGGCAACTCACCCTTCTGGTCCCAGTCCCCAAACTGTGGCACTGATAGCCATGGAGCATTTTTCTTCACGAAAAAAATATATAATGTAACTAATTCATGTTTGATTATATATCAAGAGAATCATTAACGACAGCTATTTTAACATTAAAAAAAATGCAATTAATTCATGTTCGATTACATATCAAAAGAATCATTAACGACAGCTATTTTAACATTAAAAAAAATGCAATTAATTCATGTTCGATTACATATCAAAAGAATCATTAACAACAACATTATTAACATTCCAGGGAAAAAAAACAGTGAAATAAATCAATATATTCTTAAATCTTCTATTTATCTTTATATATTTAATTATATCAATCTAATCCTTAAGTAAATCATCTCTCTAATATAATATTCCATCTATTTCTTCATCCAAATTAACAGAAAATTCATATTTTCTTATGAAAATAACTCTTTACTGTAAATAAGATAAATGACTCATATATTCTTATGTTTTGAAAATAATTCCTCCTGATAAATTGAAGACTCATCTCATGGTGTAATTATATACTGTCATTTCTTAAAAAAGAAAAATATTCCACACGAAAGCCCGTGGTTTGATTCAATGCATCACACACGCGCACACAATCACATAACTTAATTTCGATATCCTGAGATACTCTCACCGTTAAAAACAAGAAGAGAATTGAAAATGCTGTCGAAAGTTGAAACACGTAATTTAAAATAATATCAGGGTCAAATATTAACATTAACATTCAAGTCTTGGTTGGCAATTTCAATTCAACACGTCTATCATCCAAAAATAAAAAATAAAAAAATACGGCGAAGAAATAAACAGTGAGAAAAAATTGACAAGGGCAACTGTTGAAAAAATAAAAAGGCTATTTGTTCTTCTTTCTCTTTTACACGGTATCTATCAAGTATGATCTTTGACTGTTTCCTCATTCTTGGCTTTGAAAAAAGTAAATGATTACTTCGTTTGAATGTTTCATGGAGGTAACGAAATAAGCACTCAAGTAATAACTTTTGAGACCAAAAACGACACAAACACGAATATGAAGAGGGTAAAACGAAAAGGTAAGAGGTAAAACTCAGTTGCTAAGCCATGCAAGAAACAGTCTAGTCATTGAAAACTAAATGATTAGATCTCAAGGTTTTTTAAATTCATTTACATAGAATTAAGCAGAAGAGAACTTAGCCAACGATGAAGCTGGTGAAAAGAAAAGAAAAGAAAAGGGAGAAGGACATCTGGCTTGCTCTGCTCCTCCTGGATTCTTTACGTCCGTAAACAAAACAAAAGGGAGAAGGAGAGTACCTGATCTTTACGATCCTCCATGAGATCTTCTAATTAATCAATGAACTATTAAAATGGATACTATAGTAGCACCAAAGAGAGTGAGATGGTGAAGGAAAGAGACAGAGGCTGTTTTAGTGCTGCAGGTTGGGCGGAGAAGAGAGGCTTTTGGAGGCAGAAGGGAAGAAGGCAAGCTATGTGAAGAAGAAAGAAACTGAGGAGAGCAGGACAGCACAATAACAGCGAGATTCGGGCTTCTTTTCTTCTCTTTTTAGATGTAGTGGCTACCTTGGCTTGTCATATGATCTAATCTATATATCTATATTTATATATAGGACTCGAATTTTTATTTTTCTATTTACAGAAATGGGTTTCTATCTCCGTTGTTATTACTTTATATGCCACTTGTTTTGGACACGCTTTACTTGCGTTTCTGTCCTGTCAAGTCTGCACCTTTGCATTTGCTAGCTGTTTTGTAAGGAAAAGAATCGCTCTTCAACTGCAACACGGTTAGGTTTCTGTACGGTGGGGTTTCTTTATTTATGAGTGGATAGTTGCTGCTTGCTGGCGAATTTTTCCAAAGTATCACAGCGAGAAATAATAGTATTTAAAAAGAAATAGATATAATTAAGGGATAAAAGTTTTAGCTGCAGATTTTTATTATTATTTTTGATGTATTATGAATTTTTTTTGTATCTTTTTCTAAGATAAACCCAGAAAAAAATTACTAGGATATTATTAATTATTTTTTGATCACGGTAAAAAAAATTATTTTTAATTTTTTGATAAAATATAATTTATTTTCCATTTAAAAACCATTTTGAATTTAAAATAATAATAATACAAGATTCATGGTCAAAGGAACAACGTAATAAAGTTTATTAGCCTGCCGAGGGACAGTTTGTATAAATGGACAGTTTGATTGCGCCCGACCACACCCATGAATAAATGGACAGTTTGTATCATTATTAGGGCTATTTTCCCGTACTCATCAGCATTGTATATACTCAAAAAATACGTGAAAAAATATCGTAGCTTTTCTCATTTTTTTAATTTCCTTTTCCTTTTTTATTTTTTTCCTTTCCTTTCCTTGCATTTTATTTTATTTTTACATTCCCCACATGTCTTTTCTTGTTTTTTTACTTTTTAAAATTATCTTTTTTATTTATTATTTATTATTTATTTTTATATATTTTTTAAATTACCTTTGTTAATTTTATTTTTTATTATTTAACCTATTTAAAATTTAGCTTTATAGTTTTTTTCCTTGAAATATCCTCGATTGCTACAATATTTTTCCATATGATTTTTACTTTGTTGCATTATTTTTTTTTTATATATTTTTAAATTATCGTTGATGAATTTATTTTTTTAATATTGAGATGGTTAAGAATTTAACTTTGTAGTTTTTTTAAAAGTAAAATTGTAGATTGCTATAGTGTTCCCTCACATGGTTTTTATGATTTTTTTTTAAATTATCCCTATTCATTTTATTTTTTTGATACTGAGCTAGTTAAAAATGAGTTTTTTTTATAATTTTTTTTAAATTATCTTTGTTGCTTTTATTTTTTTAATATTAAGCCGACTGAAAATTTAACTTTTTATTTTAAAAATAAACATTATGGATTATTACAGTTATTCCTCGCATGGTTTTTTTTATTGTGATTTTTTTAAAAATTATTTTTATCAATTTTATTTTTCTTGTATTGAATTAGTTGAGAATTACAATTGTTTAATCCCTCGCAAAACACTGTGGATTTCTACAGTGTTTTTCTATATGGTTTTTTCCTTTTATTTTTTAAATTATCTTTGTATTTTTTTCTTAAAAATATTATAAATTAAAATTGTTTTTCTCCATATGATTTTTTTATGTTTTTTTTTATAAATCCATGACAACACACAGGCATGCCACAAGTTAGTGGCAGCGTGCGGGGATGACATCTAATAGTAATCTATAGTGTGTGTTGCTTTCTTTTTATTTATTTATCTTTTATATAATATATTTATGGGGATTTAGAGTAAATAATTTATTTTAATTCATCTTTGTATGGTTATTACAATGTTAAAAAAAATATTTTGAAATCAAATTGGTATTATAAAAACATCTTAGCATCGTGGCATGGTTTATTTTTAAGAAAAATTAGTTAAATAAAAAATATTTTTTTAAAAAAACTAAGTTATTAAACTTTATAAAGTTGATAATTTAATTTGCTTTGATTGCGAGTTTAGTGAAGTAGTTTTTTTTCTTTTTTAATTAAACTCAATTATATGATTTTTTTTCATCATATAATGAAAAAAAATAATCTTGAAATAAAAAACATCTTATGAAATCTTAGAAAGTTCTTGAGCCCATTGACATGTGTTTAACTTTATTTTTTTATAAATTTATTTTTTAATTTTATCATTTGATATTAAATTAATTAAGAATTAAATCTTATAATTTGTTTAGTTTTGTTTTACATGAGGTTATTATAGTCTATAAAAAAGGTTTCAATAAAACATGAAATGATAAAATTAAATAAAAAATATTAAAAAATCAGTTTAATTTAGTTCGAGCTAGCATGATAAACATTTAATTTCATAAATAAAAAATAAGTTAATCTAAGATAATTTATTAAAAAAGTAATTCAAGTGATGAAATCAGGATAATTTAGTAGAAAATAAAACATAAAAAATCACAAAATTAAGAACTAAATTAATAAAAGAATAATGTCAATTCTCCTTAATTTTTAAAACTTACATGAAAAAAAAATTAATTTTCAATCAATTAAATGATGAAAAAAAACTTAAAAAAGTAATAAAAAATACAATAAAAACATAGAGTTAAACATGAAAAAGTTTGTGAAAAAGCATAAGTGGGATTGTACATAAAAACACTTGATGGACAATTTGAATAATACTTGTAAAAAAAATAAAACCAGAATAACCAGGAATAATACTTGAATAAGAATATAAATTTTACGATAAAAATATTTTTTCCCAAACAATAAAATCTGTTGCTTTTTGAATCTGCATCCTAAAGTTCACAGAAACCTTTTTCCAAATTTGTATAATGTGGTTTTTTTCTATAATTTAGTCCTTGATATTCCTCGAAGCATCCAGCTTTGTCCTTGTTGAAAAAAACCTTGTAATTTAGCTCAATTTCTCATAATAAATTGAAGAACATGTTTTTTTTTTTGTTGGGATTTCTCTGTATAATTTATGCTGTATCCTATACCGGTCCTCCTCGCGAGGAACTCTTCTTATTTGTATAGTTAAAAATGTCGTATATCAATTAGAAGATGCTGAAAGTGAAATCATAAAACGCTGCAGCTGAGGGTTTTAGGATAAAGAAAGGTTTAAATCTCTTATGAAACGACAGAGGGAAGAAAACATATCACAAATATTTACGCATGGTGGATTGATATATGATAAAGACATCATTGATTAATTATCACTCATCACTCTCGTAATTATTTCAATTATCAACAATGAGCTTAGATTATTTAATTATATCCTATCGAAATTATCAAGTGCTTGATTGGCATTATTGTGACATGAAATCTAACTATTTTTTAAGAAAACTTATCGTGATAATTCTATACTTTAATTTTTATCTTTGTTTTTCCCTTTACAATTATTTTTTTAAATGCTATATTTTTTTATCTTGAATCAAAGTAAATTTTCAAAATTAAAAAAATAATCATAATCCCCCCCCTCTCTCTCTGTGTATGTGTATGTGTATGTATATATATATATATATAGACACACACACACAAACTAACCTTATCACACCAATCGCTCTTTCTTTTCAACCTCAAGTTTTTTTTTTTTTTTTTGCCATTATCCCACGATTGTTCGAGGTTGGTTTGATGATTTGAAGAGTTATGGGCCATCATCAAATGTTTACAGTGGAGAGAAAAAATTATGATAAATTTTTACTGTAAAGAACGTCAAGGGCAGAATATAAATATGGAACAAGCATCTCAATTCCCGGAAGGAATGGAGGGGAAAAGGAGGGAAAACCCAGTCGGTTCAATTGAGGATGCTCGGAACAAGATTCAGGGTTTGAGAAGTAGCAACTAGCCTCTCAGCATTTATTTTATTAGTCTGTGCCTTCTGCAGGGAGGGAGACATTGAATCAGGCATGGATTTAGAGTTAGTTTGGGAATTGGTGTTTCAAAAAACTAATAATTAAATTTTAAATTTTTTAGTCTCAAATTAAATTTTAAATTTAAATGTTTTTATTTTGTTTTAATATATTGATATCAGGAATATTTTTTTTAAAATAAAAAAATACATAATATTTTAACATATTATCAAATAAAAAACATTTTTTAAGAAATAATTTTTATTAGAATTCTTGATATAAAGTACCATTATAGTAATAAGTCACTCCTATTATAGCTGTTTCTTGAAAGGTTTATTTAATGGAAAAGCACATTGGAATTTATTGATGGAGTTACAATGAAAAGGGGAAAGTAACTTGATCATAGTTGTATTATTTTTCGGTTTTAATTATTATTTAAAAAATATTGGTAGACTTGTGGGTAAATAAATTTTTTTATTGATATTTTTTATTCAAACTCTCGATAATATAAAGTACTATCTTCCTTCACATTTCAAAATGTAAAATGTAACTTTAAAAAAACTGCCAGTTGCAAGTTGAATTATTTTTTTTCAAAATGTACAAGAAGTATAAGAATTATTAATATGTTTTTTCCTATACAATAATCTAATTATATACAAATTAATTTGATGTAACTTGATTGACTTAATAAGATTAAAAATAATTCAAATAACCTATAAAAAATAGTTTAATTAAAAAAATTAAGATAATATATTTTTTAAAATATAAAAATAATAACATATTAGATTGATTCGGATCAACTTAAATTAACATGTCAAATCCGCTATCATGGTTGTGAGACCCTGATTATGACCCTACTAAAAACAAATAAAAAAAATATTAAATTTAATTATTAATTAATTTTATATTTAAGGGTTAAATTAAAAAAAAAATTGAGTTAACCTTACAAACCCAAGTTAAAAGATTAAGATAACTTCATACAAACCAAATAACAAATTTATAAATTATAATTCTTAAAATTATAAAATTAAAAAAAAAAATTAAAAAAGAATAAAAAATCATAAGTTAACTTGGTAACAAAACCCATGACTTTGGTTACTAAACTATGATAATTCTACATAAAAAATAATTATAAAAAATAATTTTTAATTAATTAAATATTAAAAGATGAAATTAATAAAAAAATAAACAAAATCAGCATAGCTGACCCAAAAAAATCATAATTCAAGTAATTAAATAGTTATGACTAGAAAGTACAGTGTAACAATTTATAAAGTTTAACGCTTAATAAATCCAATGTTGTAACATCAATTTGAAAGGAAAAAAAAAATTGATTTTTTAAAGAAAAAAATAGAATATCCTTAAAACTTCCTAGTGCCAGGCGAAAAAAACCTTGGCATTTCACTATTTTTTACTACAATAAAATACTAATACATCTGGTATATGCTAGATATGTTAGTCGTATTTTGCCGCAAGTTAATTGTTTTTCCAGTTTAGAAAAGTGATAAATTCAAGTCACAAGCAATTAACTAAAGAAACTATTTAAATAATATAAAAATAACAACAATAACAATAAATAAATTTAAAAAATAGTGAAAAAATCACAAACCTAACCAAATAAAAATAAAAAAACAAAGAGTCAAAATTAAAAAAATAAAAAACATCACCACAAATTAAGTATACAACATGCTGTTATATTAATTATATGACATGCATATATCAAAATTATATTTTATTATATCTAATGTTTATATTGTCATCAAAATATATAATTAAATCATTATTTTAACTATAAAATTAACATATCAAATTCAATCTTAAAAACTCTAATTCTTTTATATGAATAAAATAAAATTTTATTTTGTTAAATTAAATGATATAATATTTTTTTCATATCGCGAGATACATGAGGCATAAAAATCAAATAATCAACATAATTCTTTTTTAAAATAAAAAAAATTAAAGGATAAAAAAAGAAAAAAAGTTCGACTGTGAAATCTTTTACTTGTCACGGTGTTTTACTATTTTCTTTATTTTATTTTATTTTATAATAATAATTTAATTTATATATAAACAAGGGTATGTGTTTCCATGACGGCCATCGTTTTCAATCATTTATTCATCCACTTTTTTATTATTATAGGCTATTTTAATTTCACTCGTGAAAAAGCGAATTCTTGAGAATAAAATATATTTTAAATTTAATAAATCCGACAATGTTCCGCTCGTTCATTTTGATTTTGATAGTTTCAAAATCTTCAATGTAAATCCTTATGTTTCTAAAAATGTAGACCCCTGTTGCTACATGTTTAACGAAACTTAATGACACACACACATATATATATATATAGGGATAATTACAACAAATCTTTTATAATTTAATCTATTTTTTATATACTTTTATAAATTACATTTAAAATCTTGGATCAAACAAAAAATCCAAATAAAATATATTACTGGGGATGCAAACCATTGTTAAATATATATAGATTATATTATGAAAAATATAATTTATAAACGTATAAAAAAATAAAATTAGAAGAATTTTTGTAATTATTTCAATAAAATATCGGGCCCGATCGAAAGGAAATCCGTGGGTTCTAGATTGCGTACCTTTCGCAATGCAAGAAAATTTTTGGACAAGAAAACATGATCCTATCTGTTCTGTCTTAGTTTAAAGTCTGAACACGTGGCACGAGGTTTCCATTGAAATCACACGTGCAACAGACGACAGGGTAAAGAAGAAGCTCGAACTCGGTCAGTAGAATTTGGGCCACGGAACTCTATTTTGGCACGAGCGTTGCCTGTTTCCATGGCCACAAAATTTTCCAACAGTGAAAATCTCAGGCGTGCATTTTTTTTAAAAGGCTTGAATCTGTCTGAAACAACATAAATGGGTGTCCCTAGAGAAAGTTTGGAATTATAATAACCTTTTTTTTTTAACCACACAGTTTTTTTATTTAGTTAAATAATTCTTATAGTTTACACCGGATCATACATTTTACTGTATTTGAAATTTTATTTTTTTATAAAAATTAAAATATTATAAGATTTATTTTTTTATTTAAAAATTTATCTAGCATTAATTTTAATCAAACATATACCTTTTAAATTATAACTAAAAATATTTTTTTAAAAATTTATTTTCTTAAATCACAATTATATAAATTTCTATAATAACTCACGGTTGAAAAAAAGTGATAGGATTTTTTTTCTCCAATGAAAGTTTATTTCCATGGTATTTATCAACCATTAATTAAACATTATGGATATAGCATCTTCTTATTAATGTATATTATTCTTGTATTCAATTTATTTTGATTTTGAGAAGAACTTTAATTATGGTGATTAAAAGACCATCCATCCTTTCTTTTGTTTCTCGGTGCTTGATCCAAATTTTAGGGGGCATGAATAATGAAATCGTGTATTTAATATATTTGAAATTAAATAAATTAACAAATGGATACACAAAACTCTTGAAAAATTGATTTTTTTACCCTTAAGTTAAAGGGGGTGGTAAATCTTTATTAGTATTAAGCTACAGAGTGGCAAGACTGAAAATAATACCATCTTCCCGAAGAAAAGAAAAAAGAAAAAATAGAAAAGAAAAGAAAGGGGAAAATTCTTTACGATCTTCCCTGGCAATTAACATCAAAGCAACACCATCAACAGCTTCAAAACCATCACACACAACACTACACAACGCAACGCAACGGTATCTCTTTCACGGCCTGAGGGGCCCTCTTCTCTCCACAGACACGGACCGCTGCCCGCCCTGAGGAACTCTCTCCCGCCCAAACCCATCATCTCCCCTCAAATTTCTCACAATCAAACATGGACTTGTCCACTAAATTCCACTCTACCTTCTTCACCGGCGCAACCCTTTTCAATCCTCAACAAAAACGCTCACTTCTTAAACCGAACCCATCTCTCTTATCCGCTAAATTCACTATTAACAGCACTAATTCATTCCACTTCCCTACCAGAAGACCGAATTCTAAAATCAAAGCACGCTTATCAGCGGCTACGGTAGAAACATCTGTTGCCGAACCCGAAACCGACATAGAGTCATTGTTTTCTAGCAATTCGGATGTTGGGTTCGACAAGAACCGCTTAAGAAAGCAATCAAACGGTGGGGCTTCAGGGATATCTTCGGGTATTAAGCTAGAAAATATAAGCAAGAGTTATAAAGGTGTTACTGTTTTGAAAGACGTGACTTGGGAAGTGAAGAAGGGTGAGAAAGTTGGATTAGTTGGTGTAAATGGAGCAGGCAAAACGACCCAGTTGAGAATTATGACTGGGCTAGAGGAGCCTGATTCAGGAAATGTGATTAAAGCCAAAGCCAATATGAAAATTGCGTTTTTGAGTCAAGAGTTTGAGGTTTCTATGAGTAGGACCGTGAAGGAAGAGTTCATGAGTGCTTTTAAAGAGGAAATGGAGATCGCGAAGAGGTTGGAGAAGGTGCAAAAGGCTATAGAGGGATCCGTGGAGGATTTGGAGTTGATGGGGAGGTTATTGGACGAGTTTGATTTGTTGCAGAGAAGAGCACAAGCTGTAGACTTGGATGAAGTTGACGCAAAGATTAGTAAGTTGATGCCTGAGCTCGGGTTTTCCCCTGAGGATTCGGATAGGTTGGTGGCTGCTTACAGTAGTGGGTGGCAGATGAGGATGTCGCTTGGGAAGATTTTGCTGCAGGTATAATGTGGTTTTGGTTTTTTGGTAAACTACAGGCGTATAAGATTCAATGATAAGTTTGAGTTCATTGTGTCTAGAATGTTCAAGTATGATGCTTTTACTTGACGCTGATTTATTGCTAAGAGAATGGTGCGGTGATTTTTTATTTTTGCTTGCAGGAAATAGATTGGCATTAGTGTTGTAGTTGAAACTGTTACCTTTTTTATTTGGAAATGTCGGAATTTGCTAAACATGCTTGTATTCGTTTGGAGGAATTGATGGCTAGTGAATGCAGCTTGGTTATAACTGAAAATCGGCTACTTTTTTCTATTTCTATCACTTTATGATGTAAAGTAACTTAACTTGAGCTGTGAAGCAACAGAAAACGGTTGCTCATTTACATCTAAAAATGTTTTGTGATCTTTGGAATAAATGGTTGATAGTTGACTTAAATTTTAACTTGTAAATTGCAGGCCCCAGATTTGTTGCTTTTGGATGAACCCACAAATCACCTTGACCTTGACACTATTGAGTGGCTTGAAGGTTATCTCCAGAAGCAAGATGTGCCGATGGTTATCATATCTCATGACCGAGCCTTTCTTGATCAATTGTGTACAAAAATTGTGGAAACTGATATGGGTGTGTCTAGGACATTTGAAGGAAATTATTCTCAATACATCATATCAAAAGCAGAATGGGTTGAAGCTCAGCTTGCTGCTTGGGAGAAGCATCAAAGGGAAATTGAGCACACGAGAGATTTAATAAGGAGGCTAGGTTCGGGAGCCAACTTTGGCCGTGCTTCTTCTGCTGAGAAGGTACAGTGAGGTTCAAAGAGCTCCAGTTCCTTTTATCAAACTTCATTTTGAAATATTCTATTCTTGGTTATTTTTCAAATTCCTTCTTGATATCTAATGAGCTAATGTCCAGAAATATTCAGTCTATGCTCTGGTGTATTAGTATGTTCCCTTCCATTAGACCAATTATTGCAATTACAATATTTAAAATTACAATGCATTTTTGGAGTAGTATAACTTCTCGAGATGATTCTTGTGCTAATGTTATTAAAAAATCTGAACATCTTAGTGGTGCAATGCCTTTCATATCTGCATCCTGCACGAAATAAAAGACAAGTGGCATTCAGAAAATCAAATGTGATCAAGATTCTTTAGTGGTTTGGACTTATATAGTCTTCTCTCATTTAAATTAACCTACTACTTGTGTTTGGTGGTGATTTCCACTATGTGTGTTTTGTATATAAGCTACCACACCCAACACATGAAATTTTGCTATAACTATTCCTTGTTATTATCTCACTTTAACTAGATCATTTTAAGGAAGTAGGATTGACTGGTACCCAGTTAAAAAAAACTTAAAGCTATGCTATTTTTTTTATATCTAGAGTGGTCTTTCCCTACCCACTGTGGTCATCTAATCTCTACAACCTGCCTGGCTGCTTCAGTTTCTCCTAACATTTCTTTTTCATCATCATAGAAACTGGAGAGACTTCAAGAAGATGATCAAATAGAGAAGCCATTTCAACGCAAACAAATGAAGATCAGGTTCCCAGAGCATGGAAGAAGTGGAAGATCTGTTGTTGCGATTAAGAATTTGGAATTTGGTTATGAGGATAAGGTAAGCCATGTTACAGGGAAGATGATTTTTGAAATACTGAGTTCTGTTTTTCCCATTGATCTTCTAGACATGTTATTGATGGTTATTGGTTGCTTTTGTTCCAGGTGCTTTTTAATAAGTCAAATCTCATGATAGAAAGAGGAGAAAAAATTGCTATTATTGGTCCAAATGGATGTGGGAAGAGTACTTTACTGAAACTGATCATGGGTTTAGAGAAGCCAAGTAGAGGTGAAATTGTGCTTGGGGAACATAATGTACTACCAAATTATTTTGAGCAGAACCAGGTGCATTACACTCCTCAATCAGATGCCATTTCCTTTTAATCACGTGCTTTCTTGTCCTTCATGTTTTCTTGCTAATTTTAATTGTTAAACAGATCAACTGAGTATAATATATTCACTTAATAGGCTGAGGCACTTGATTTAGATAAAACAGTACTTCAAACAGTGGAAGAAGTTGCGGAGGACTGGAGACTTGATGATATAAAGGGACTCCTTGGTCGTTGTAACTTCAAAGCGGATATGCTTGATAGAAAGGTTTCACTTTTGAGTGGTGGAGAAAAGGTAAACTAAATTGAGATTCTCTTATAAAATCTTCAATCTCACATCTTTATTCTATTGCTCACTCTATGCTCTATTGTTTTTTTTAGAGAAATTTGTCCTGCTATTCCATCCATATCTTGAAAAATTCTTCTATTCTGTACTACATATTAACTTGTACAGAGCTCATGATACTGCACGTGTTTAACATTCATTATCAACTGAAAAATTGGATGAGATGAGAAACAATATTTCCTTCATTAGCTCTCATCGTCAATACTTTTGTGGTCCTTTTTAAGCAGATGGATACCTGGGTTTGTTTCAATGCAATATGTGATTGTTGATGCTTCTTGAGATGTGCTGTTTAGTTCAACAAGACAATACAAGCATGGTGTAATTACCCTATCCACAAGATATAGCTAGATTAAGTTAGGTTATATCCTCCTAGGTATAATGCATATCATATGCACTCTGTTCTAAGCACAGGGCATATAGCATGTGACACATAAATAATTCCTCTTCTCTATCTGGTTGTGGTTATTTTCTTTAGACATGATGAATAGGATTCTTGAGGTATTTGCAAAGGAATTTAAGCTTTTGAGTTTAGGGGATTTGGCATGCCAACCTTTTCCTTTCTGTACTCATAGATGCTCAATATCAAATCACATGTCACTGTGGCATATATCAAACTCTAGTTCCTCTTCATCAACTATTTTTTCACTGCAAGAACTTTCTTATGGGTGAAGGTCACCTCTTCTATGCTATAAATACACTTATTTCTCACTTAAGGGTTTCATTTTACACCAATAAATACAGTTCTGATTTACATCGTTTCCTATCCATTGTATCTGCCTTGTATTTGCTCTCATGGCTCCCCTATACATTGTCTCCTATCCTCACCTGTCATGATAGATCTTCCTTTTATTTTTGATGAATAGCGTGAGGTTTTGAAAGTCATGTTAGATCTCTCTAAATCACTTGCTCATTTTTTTTATCGATTTGGTGTTTTTTTTATTGCATCACTTCTATGCAACACTGCATCTCTTTAAATATCCATGAACTAACTAGTTAGCGTGTACTCGTGTTGAACCTAAGAATACTATCTATAGTGAAAAGGAAGTGAAGATATTATTATGTTGGTATCATAAGCAAGAAATCAGTCTAAAGATAACAGTACAATTATCAAAGCTTAAGATATGCTAATAAACCATTATTTTATCTTTATAGTGGTTGGTTTTGATTAAAGCTAATAAAATCATCTAATTGTGTTGGTCTTCGTAGAATTTAGTTGGTCATTTTTCTCATCAACTTATGAATATTAAACTTATTAGAAGTAGAGTTCACAACTAATAAAATCACAAATATACTTGGAGATATTCCGAAATGGAAATATTTTAAACTGTACATGATTCCTATTATTGGCGAAACTCTGAATATTCACTGATTGTAATAATTTGCAAGTATATTTTATCCACAAAAAATAATAAAACTCACCAAAGTTTTAACATATTTGTACTTCTATATATTGCATGGACAAATTCAATATGCTTTTGGACTTTTGATACTTCATGTCTAGATTGTTGTTACTGGTCGAGTGGGTTTGATGTTATAGTTTTGTATGAATGGAACACATTATACCACATGTTTTTCTATACTAATTCTTTTAATTGTGCTGTCTTCCCTTTTTATTCTCTTTTCTTTTAATGAAGCTTGAAGTCTTGAGCGTTGTATTTCTGTTTCCTTCAGGCACGCCTAGCGTTTTGCAAATTCATGGTTAAACCTTCAACTTTATTAGTATTGGATGAACCAACTAATCACTTGGATATACCTTCAAAAGAGATGCTTGAGGTTTGGTCTTTTACATATTTGTTTGGTTTCCATTTCTTTTACATTTTATTTTGCTTTAGACATTATGGTTGATATATGACTTATTGTGACATTAGGAGGCCATATCAGAATACAAAGGCACAGTCATTACAGTTTCTCATGACCGTTATTTCATAAAGCAAATAGTTAATAGAGTAGTGGAGGTTAAAGACGGCAAGTTACAGGATTATGCAGGCGATTACAATGTAAGTCCTCCTTTTGCTTCTCTCTGCTTTCATCTTACAACTACGCATCTTCTGGCATGCTATTCACCTAGAGTGATAGTATTAAAGCCACAATATTTATTTCTAAGACGGGGGGCCATATGTTTTCATGACTGTTTCATGTAAATTTTTTTATTATGGAACTCGGGTGATCATATTGTGAGGCCACATTTTTTTTAACCTCGAATCAATGCTTGATACATTTAAGATTAAGAAATCAAAGTTTCTTACTAATCCTGTACGTATGGCACAAGTAGAAGTCTGGGTTCATTATAATCTTAAATGTAGGATGTTAATGGTTGGTTGGCTCCAAATTTTTGTGATTCACAGTATTATCTGGAGAAAAATCTGGACGCAAGGGTGAGAGAGCTTGAACGAGAGGCGGAGCTTGAGGACATGGCTCCCAAAGTAAAGGCCAAATCTAAGATGTCGAAGGTGAGTTCTGCCACCTGTTTACTCCTGTTACAAAGCAAGCAATGGCGGTGATTTGAGCGGAAGTTTGTTCTTTTATATCAGGCTGAGAAGGAAGCTCGGAAGAAACAAAAAATTCAGGCCTATCAGGCTGCCAAACAAAAGTCAAAAGGGTTGAAGAATTCAAAGAGATGGAATTGAGAGCTATACAGTTAGATTGATCATCACACTTTGTTAAACTAATTTTATCCTGTAAAGATCCTAGGAAGTGATGTGGCCTATCTTGTGCCAGGAACTCGACCTTTGTTAATAATAGCAATAGAAATACAGGTCTTCGTTAAAGTCTGGGATGGGAAATCTTGTGATCCAAGTTTTGCTTCTGGTTTGATAGTGTTACGATCTGTATAGTGCAGGATAGCAGGCAGTATGTGTAAAACTCCTTAACACAGGTTGCTCCTTTTCAATTAACGTCCTCAAAATTAACTTGGGGATTGCTGGAGAATATGATTGTGTTGCCATGGAAAATGTGGTGTGGATAAAACGGAGTCGAGGACACGCGCGGCCCCCCGCCCCCCCAAAAAAAANAAAAAAAAAAAAAAAAGGGCAAATGGGTTAACCCATCCGTGCACACTCTCTTCGGCGCGTGTAGAGTCTTTGTGGGGCTTCCACTTGCAAAGACCACCCCACCCATCCGTGCAGCCATCTGTGATGTAATTATCAGCTGGTGGGAGGTCCAGATTGGGTAGGGCCTGGACTAGCTTTTTCACGTGGTGCACTAGTCGTCAATCCGCATCCTTCCACCTTTTGTCGCCGTGTTCACCCACTTTTGAATAAAGAGGTCCAGTAAGCTTGATTACCTTGATATTAAATTTTCAAAGCAAAACCCTCTTTCTTTCTCCTCTTGTACTCTTCCTTGCTATCATCGTCTAGAATCTGTTGACACTCGTAACCTTGGACTGCAGCAGTCTTAGATGTCCTCTTTGGACTCTACCAAGGATACTGCCCATTACAAACAAGCTCTTAGAGCCACAAGTGTTCTCTACTCAGATCGGGAAACTCGAGGCTTTACAGATCCCGAATCGGTTGGTCAGAAAATAATCACCGCAGTCATTAAACAGTGTAACACCCTCATACACTGTGTTGTCACGTTAAAACGGCAAGTAGAAGAACTCTCAGACCAGGTTCACAGTTTGCGTGAACAGATCATCGGTTTTACAACACAAAGGACAACCCATAACCGTCTCAGCAGGGGACGACGCTATCAGTCAGCTAACAGAGCAGCTGAAAAGAGTACACGTGTCAGAACAGCCTCCACCTAAGCTCAAAAGGCGAGGAGGATTGCCAAAGGAATACGACTATCATACCTGGGAGTCGTATAAAAACAGAGACCAGACCCTCAGGTCCCCCTTTACAATCAACAAAGTTCCAAAACCTTCAGATCAAGCATCCGGCTTAGCATGAGCAGAACACGGACAGAGACTGTCCACCAAAAACCTCCCGTGGTTGGGAGAACCCAAAGGTTGAATGAACAAACTGGGACCCAAGCCCAGTTCGAAGATCAAATCAGAGGATATAGGGCTAGGCAGAGGCGCCTGTATAAAGCCCGCAGAGCAGTCAGAAGGGTTATGCCCCGAGCATGTAGCAACAACCAATTCAGAAATACATTGGAAAGTGACGTAGACCCAAATACTGAACTTGAACTCAGTGCCCGAAGACGTGCACTGTTAGCACCAACTGAGGTGCTTTACACAACTCATGGATCTGACCCGCAGCATCAGGTATATCAGCATTACAGTGAAGAACGAATGCTAGTCGTAAATGAAGGGCGCGATATGCGCTTCATTCAGGAGAAAAGCTATAACCAGCTCAGACATGAAGGCTATCAACACATCCACATGGGCATGATGATGGTTTGAATAGCCACACTGCATAGGAGAAATGCCGGAGTTATGGCATTGATTGTGTTTCTAGACACAAGATGGACTGGCACCATGGAAACAGACCTATCTAGGGGTTCACAGGTGGTGTACATTGGCACAAGATATGATGACTTCCATACGTGACTTCTACAATCACATTCAGGTCTCAGCGCTGACCAGGGGATATGGCGACTGGCAAGCAGGCGAAAGCAACTTACTCATCACCAGAGCCTTGATTGGCCGATTAACAAATTCCAGTGTTAATGGGTTTGAATACCAGGTGGATGGTGTGATGAACTAACTTGCTAGCAGGGGCATTCAGGCGGTAGCAAGAACGCCACGTTATGATGGTCCTGAATGGGACACTCTTGGCGAACCAAGCCTCAATGGTTACTCGTATAAAGTCCGCTACTCAGCCCCAGCTTGGGCCAGCCAACCACGCCAGCTCATAGTCCCTACTGGTTGGGACACTGAGGATGATCGAGATGCTGGGCCGAGTAGAAAATCATTCTACAGGTTGTTTTTTAGCCTGGACTCGGAATTCCATGGTAACAACCTCTTACAAAGCATTCTCTGTGTTGTTTTTCTTTAATGATATCAATGTGTATCAAAAATAAAAATCTGAAAAACATCATTTTAATTTGAAAAGTAACCTACGATGCAATACCAAACAAGCACCAAAAAACTAAAAGCTTTAATCACCGTTCCCTTTTTTTGAAAGAAAAAGGTTAATATCTTCCATCATACTAAATAGCTAACTTAAAACATGCAGCAGTTAGTCAATTCTAGGTTCAGTTTGTCTTAAATCATATAGCTATTTATAAACGGGTCAAAACAAAGACTGAACTGTAACATTCGAATAGGCAGTTGATATCAAGTGCAAGTAATTACCAAATGTCACGTGAGAGCAGTATCACAGTACATGGCCATAAGGACTGATGTATAAACCATTTGGCTCAGATGAAATTTAGAACGATATTGATAGCCATCAACAGCTTAAACCACTTTCATTCTTGTAAGCGAAAAAGCCTTGAACATTTAGATGACAACCATCCAGATTGAAAAGGAAGGGGATATTGTAGCCCCTATTCAAATTTCTTGATCAATGACAGGTCATTCAACATTTTCTCAATTGCTTCATCATCGTGAGCTCGGCCTTTGGTCTACATAACAAAGACATTTGGTTAAGTAACGTTCAAATTAGATTTATTCATCAATGACAGTTCATTCAACATTTTCTCAATTGCTTCATCATTGTGAGTCCGGCCTTTCATGTACATTAAAACATACATTTGGTTCATAAAGGTTCTTTGAATGATGAGAATCGCATAATATAATGAATAAAACACTTGTCAATTTCTTTCGAGAGCAGTGCCTCGTAATATCATGAAAAATAGCTACTTTCATTGTCCAATAAAACCCCAACAAAATGATCAGCATAACATAAGTTCTTGGTTTTATTTTTTATTTTTTAAAAAAAAACTAGAGAGGGAGAAAAGTGCCTAGAGTGGTCGCATGCATCAATTTATTTGTTTGTCTCCTCTGTTGATTTCATTATCACAGTATATGGACCTGGTGAGAATTAGTCTTAAATAGAAGGGCCAAACCGAATGTCTGAAAAGACTAACCTTGATAGAAGGTACCATGGCAATAGCTTCCTCGACTGTTTCTGGGCAAAGGTTGCCAAGAACACAAAGCTACAAGATAAATAGTTGCAATTTATTATATTCTGTATCATGAGTAGAAACATAAATCTCAATTCATCGTGTAACTGTAATTTACCTCAAATTCAGCCAACTGGTATCGGCTAAGAATTCTGGATGCTGGTTAAGTTTTCACGAAGATTCTGCAACATACTAGAAATTTGAAAACAAACTATAAACCAATTACATGCATCATCCTCTAACTAACAAACCGCCCCCATCTTTTACTGATGAAAAATAATTGCCATAGTCCTTTGATCAGCACTCAATAAAAGTGAGATCCTAGAAACTTGAATCCATGGTAACTAAACATGACAGAATAATTAAAAGGAAACCCTCAACATTATCAAATATTCTAGAATTTCTTTATAGTTCAAGGATACTCTCGAACTTGTCTGACAGCATCAGGATTTTTATAGCGACTAAAGCGTTTCACATACTGCAGTGATTTCTCAAATACTCTGCAATGCAATGACAAACAATACTTAAGCACATTCGAAAAAAGAAAACGTAGATTTAAGGCATGCAAATCCTCGTCAGTTTTCACCTTTGTTTGACAAACCATCAGGGGCAGATTTTTTTTTCCCAGCAGGGGCAAACTTTATTGGTATCATTTAATTTTTATAATGAAGTTACCTCCAAAACATTGCATCAAAGGCCTCCTAGTTCCTACATTCATGATTTAGACTAAACCTATTTATCATAAAGTGACCATAAGCTTCACACTGTCATTAAGATGATTTAGACAACCTCAAAACGAGAAGAAGAGATTGAAAAATCGATGCTCGATTAGCTTAATCAAACAAAAAAAGAAAAGAAAAGAAGAAGACGCTTTGCATGATTTTTGTATCATCTCCCCTCTAGAATCAATTTATGTCATCCAACTAAACAGAAACCAGAAAGTCCGTCTGTGAATATGCTAAACTCAAAACAAGCCAAAAGCTACTTAACCAATACAACTACATATCACACACACAAACACACAAGTACGGCAACGCAGACTTGAAAGATGCACAGCACAGTAATTTCAGAACAATACAACTGTATTACTTACTGGGATACTTGATTCATAGGATCATCAGACATCAGTTGAAGCTGCTCATACTTATGCTCAAGAATTAAAGCAACTTCACAATTCATCAAGCACTTGGCTTTCAAAAAATCTAAAAAGAAAACAAAACCCATCATAAAAAAAATCTGCTAAATCGCACGTTAAACTGATATCAAGACTCAAAGGTAGAGTACTACCATCTCCGATTTTGAGCTCGGCAGCATTCTCTTCCTCTTCTCCTGACATACTGTGACTCACAAATAAATCAAACACGGTCAAATTAACAAGAAGAAAGAGAGGGAGAACAAATTTCTTATTAAAGCCCAATATTTTTCGAACTTCATCAAGGACCCTAATGACAAAACCTAAAGTAGAACTTGATTTCTAAACTTTCAGACAACAAAAGCAGTTTGGCGATGTTAAGGAATCGAACCAGAGTAGATATCTAAACTAGCTTTCAAAGATTACCTTGAATAGTTAATAATTTTTTTATTTTATTTTTTCTTTTCGTTTCCTTTTTAAGGTTTTTCGTTAGAGAGGGGTGGGTTTTTTATTTTTTAATTGGTTCAACAATGAATTTATCTTATTACGGCTACGCTTCCAGGTATCAAAGAAATTAAGCTTCCCTTAATTAATTAATGCATTTTTGTAACTTAGCATTAAATACATTTTTTGAATAATTAAAAAGCACTACTTCCCTTTGAACATCACTATAACTCGTATACACCGTTTACTACGGTGTGATAACAGTAAAAAAAATATTAACTCTAACTTGTAAGAGCATTAAAGTTTATTTTAACCGTACCTGTTAGATATAACTAAATTAATCCAAAACAAATAAGATTTTTTTATATATATAATAAAACAACTCAAATACTTTTAAAAACAAGAATTTTAAAACTAAAACCTGCAAACTTATTTATTTTTTCACAATAATTTTATTATTATTATTAAATTAATTTAAAAATAATTTAATATTTAACTAAAATAAAAAAGTATAAACATGTAAGAGATGCTTTAATACTTTAAACGGCACGTGTAGTATTTTATATAGTTTAAAAATAGTTGAATTGTTAAAAGTGATGTTCTGTTTTTTTATGTAGAGCGACATGTGTCAGCTTTAATAATTTGATTTGTCACTCGTGATTTTTTTTTCTTTTTACTTCTTTTCTCTCCTAAAAATAATAACATGGTCATTTGTGTTAGTAATTCAACTTTAGTTAATATTCTTTTTTATTTTTAATTATTGTTTTTTATCTTTTAGTCTTTATTCAACCTTAACCCTTTTGAAGGAGAGGAAAAAAAAGCTTCCTAATTACAAATAAAATTGTTGTTGTCAACACATATTGCTCTATTAGAAAGATAATACGACGATGCTTCCAACAATATAAAAAAATAAAGTTTTTGAATGTAAAGAGACACCATTTGAAGGGTGTGGGTGCCTCCCACATACTAGAGAGTGCACCATATATTTGTCACTTACATATATGTGTGTGTGGTAAAATTTTAAATTGTTTCTAAGCTGACTTAATATTAACAACAAAAATTATTATGAAAATATGAAAAAACCCATTAACTCAATTTTTTTTTATCTATAAGGGCATTTTAGTTGTTTCATCATGCTTTTTAATTTTTTATTATTTTTATATTTCATCAAATACCAAATTGCCCCTCAACTAACGTTAGATTAACAAAAAACTATTGTGAAAATACAAAAATGCTCCTTGATGTATGGACGTTTTATTATGTGATTGAAATGAAAAAAAAAATTTAATTAATCTATTTTAATATATCTAAATGTAAAAGTATTTAGAAAAAGCTAGGTGTATGAGCTTGGAAGGGCTTATATGCCTAGCCTATAAAGAAAAAGACCATGCTTGAATGGACTGATCATGTTCATTATATGAACAAAAAACTATCTATTTAAGGACAACATGCTCTATTATGTTTTTTTTTAGCTTAACTTATTGAAATCTAATATTGATATACATCATAATATATAATAATAACCTATAGTTGCTTGACCTCGTGTGTTTATACACGAGCTATCATTACAGTCCAATCTTTCTCGTCAATGGCAATCTCCCATCAACTTATCTTTTTAGTGGCCACCAAATTTTCTCATCAATCACTCATGAGCACCAACCTTTTTATATAGCAGAACAAAACATAAAAACAAACAAAAGTGACCAAGTTTAGCCAAATTTTCAACTTATTAAATAGCGGCCAAGTCCAGTCACTTTATCCTATCATTACACAATGATTAAGTTCTAAAATGGCTCACCAATCATAAAAGATTTAGATTCAATTCAAAGTTTTTACGGTCCCATGAGAAAGATCTAAATTTAATACAAAGTTTTTACGGTTTCATTTCAGCCTAAAATTCTTAGGTTTGGATCAACACCCCCACCTAAGTGATGAGGCCCAAGTAATACAACAAATTATATAAAGCTAAAAGGCATTAAGATTACTGTGTACCCTCTCACAATTGATTGTGGTTTGGAGAAGTGCATATTTTGAAAAATTTCTCCTTGATTATTGAACTTTTATTCTATATGAATTGACTCTTTAAAGTCCAAATTAGCCCTCAATTGCATATTTTTCTAGGGGAAGGATTGAATTAAAAGCTAAGGAATTGAAGTGAAAATCTTAGATAACATGGAAGATGGATTGAAAGTTTTTCAATTTACATTAAAAAGTTTTTTTGTTTTTTGTGTGTGTATGCATAATTTATTAAAAGAAACTATTTAGTCAATACTTGCTCGAGAAAGTTTAAAGGTTTTAGATATTATTAAGTTGCTTTCTCTTTGAGAATTTTCTTTTTAAGGTGAGTGTTTAAAATATATACCATATTCATTTTATACACTGTGTCTAGACATATAGATTGACACACAAAATATTTTTACAAATAATTAACTAAGCTGTATAGGTCTTTACAATAATATTTTATATATAGGATCTAAACATTTGTTACTCTTTACTTGTTAATAATTGATGGAACTTCACTTCTCATTCAAAATAAAATGGCCTTCCATAATTTTTTTTGTTTGTTATATTACCTTTTGTTTTGAATTGCTCAAAAAATATCTATGTTAGATTGATGTTGCTTTATATTTTACAATTTGATTTTTATGTGAAATTTGAGATAATTTAGATAAATTTTTTACATATTACTTCTTTGTTGCTTGAAAGATAAATCATATATTTTTTAATGCTTCCGGCTCTTAATTACATGTTTAGAAAATATTTTTTCAATTATCTTACAATTAAAAGTAATGCATATTTTAAAATATAATAGACAATAATATTCGGACAACCTATCTATCTAGAGTGTGTTAGGAAACATAATATAAACTGTATTTTTTTAAATTTTATTTTTTTTGCTTAGAATAATTTTTTTATGATTTTAAATTATTTTAATATGTAATGTAAAGAATAATTATTAAAAAATAAAAAATTATTTTAATTTAATTCTAAATAAAAAATACTTTAAATCTTTACCATCCACGCAATCTCAGTCCGCACCCCCGTAATTCGACTACCCTCTGTTTGTTTTTGGGCCAAGGCACAGGCAACTTAGCTAACAACCTAGATGTCCACGGTTTGTTGTTCAGCCAAGACCCAAACAACTTCGTGGACAACCAGGCTGTCGGCGAGTTGTTAGCGGACGGCAAGGTTGTTGTTCGGGCCATGGCCCGAATACACAGGTTGCTGTACTTTTTTTTGTTTTTATCTCCATCAAATATATTTGATGAGACTATAGGTGCGCTATGATGGGGCTCATTTTTACCATATTCAAATTTATTCACGCCTATTCATTGGTCACTCCTCCTGTGCTATAATTTTGCTAGCTAGTAACAGAAGGCAGATCTTGCAATATTGCACTTGGCTTGTATCAGATCATCTCCCAACAACGTTATGAAGTCTTCAAAGGAGTCTATCTACACGGAATTATGCTACCCTCACGTCACTCATGTATGGGATTGGAACGCGCACAGCATTTCGAAATAACCTCCCCACTCACACAAAATGATCAGTTCTACTGTGACAGAACACCCTTCTGCTTTTTTATCCTCCAAATTATAAAGCGATCCTAATGGATACATGTGAAAGAATCACCATATCGTTTGTTCTCTTGTTCTTTATCCTCTCTTCTCAGATCCCTTCAGTGGCTGGAGATGGAGATCATGTTTCCCGAGAGATGCAAGAAGAGCCACCATATCTTACGAGGATAGTAACAGATCAGATATCTTTGTTGAAGAGATCCTGCGGTAATTCTTGGGACAAAGTCAATATCATCATCCGTGATTTGCAGATACAGTTTTATCCACCAAATTTAGAGTGAGATAAAAAAAAAAAAATACCATCTGAGTTCTTCCTTTTTCTTCCCTTGAAACGACCATAATGTTTAATTAGTAATTTGTGGTATGGTTTTCTTAATGTTCTTTTGTTTTTCATATTTCTTGGCTCAGTTTTAGAAGCGCTGATCAAGAAGAGAGCACTAGGAGTGGAGATGGTGGAGGTGAAAAGATGAAGAAGGTCGTGGATAAATGTATTAGGACAAGCAAAAAGACAGCTGAAACATCAGCTGAATCGGCTGCAGAAGTGATGGTAGAAGCAATGCATAAAGCGGCAGAAAAGGTGAAGAATAGGCTATCCAATTCAGATGACCAGGTGAGCAGACATGATGAACTTTAATCAAACCTAGCTAGTTAATCGCCTTTTTAACTAATTATTTGTCATTATTTTATTTTATTTTTGTTGTTTAAACAGATCTCTAGTGTTGCTCATGAAGCTCAGCAATATGATAGATATCATTAACCAGCAGTGTATATATATATATATATAAACTACTAGCTGAGTATCAAGGATCATGAGACTTGAAAAAATTGCGAGGAGAAAGATTAAGGTGATTTCTATTGGCTGATAAAACTGGATTTGAAAAACTACACCGTAAAAAAAACACTTTAATGTTTATGTGAGTATAATATTTGAATATATGATGGGGAAAATAAATATTATTTTATAGACTAAAATGTATTTTAAAATTGGTTTAGATTTCGATTGGACTTGTGTTTGTTAGATTTATGTTGAGTAATTAAAGAGACGAGCCCTGGAGAGTTTTTTTTGGTGGTTCAAGATAAATATCTTAAAAAATATCTAAGATATTTAATGTAAATATCTAATATATTTATAGAAATGTATATAAAACCAGTGTATAGTTTTTTATAATCATCAATTATAAATTTTTAAGTATTTTTTATTTTTTAAAAATTATTTTTAATATTAATATATTAAAATATCTAAAAATATAAAAAAATAATTAATTTTTTTTAAATATAAAAACAACCGGGATGTAACCATCACCGTCACTTTGTCTGTGGTCAGCCATATTTGGTCACACCATCCCACAGGGGTTTCGGAGGCAGGGCTTCCGGCTGACTTGGTTTGGGAATAACAGTACGCCTTGATAATTATTTTAATTATCTATTAACAAACAAAAAGATTTGTTTGTGCTCCCAGCTAGGTTTATAATTTCTTGATTTTAGAGGAAATGATGCCATTTTACAGTTAAAAAAGGGAAAAGACAATTATAGCCCCAGATAAATTTTTAATGACTAATATATTATATAAAAAGATCATCTTCACATTAATATTATAGTGACGATTACAATAAACTTGTCTTTCCTTTTGACACACACACACACACACACACAAGTACGGCGGTCCCCGTAAAAAAAACACGGGCAGTCAAGTAAAAAAAAATTAACATCCCTAATTGCTATAAAATATCAGATAAAGATTTAACATTCCTAATCACTCTAAAATATTAGACTCTTCTATTTTAGAGAAAAAGATCACATTCAGTAGTTCCAAGAGTATGAATAGTTGCAAAGATTTGTTTTCCTTGTATCCAGATTCAATTATATCTATTATTTTCACCATACTTTATTTATTTATTAAATTTATAGAATATTTAGTGGATTTAAGGATTAGTAATGATACAAGTAAACTGATCCAAATATCCTCAGTTATATACATAAAAAATAAATATAAATAATCACCAACAATACAAACATAAATGTTTGATATTCAAGATGTCTTGAGAGAGAATTTGAGATTTGCTTGTACCAAACACCTAAATAACTCTTTACAGATCTGATTTGAGGGAAAATTAGTGAGAAATCAATAACATCTTATCTAACTTTAGGTATTGAAGAGATCATATGATAAAGACAAATTAAATTAAATGGCTGCTAAAAATATTGATGCATCCAGTCTGAGCTTGAAAACACAGCTTAAAAATAGATATTTAATTAGAAAATAGCTCATCGCGGGCAATCCTAAACTCTCGACGTGACATGCTAAATTGTTACTGAATAGCCTTTGAATCTTCGGCATTTCATTGATATACCAATTCTGGGATTTTTTTCTTTTAAATGTGATTAATATATATAATTACTGAGATCGTGATATCTTTTGTTTGATTGAAAATAAAAAGATTTAGTTGTGTTGGATTAAGGCAAAAATTTAATGAGAGATTCAAACAAATTTAGTATGACACCCTCATTGCTTAGAGTCTGTACGATCCAATGCAGATACAGAGAGATTGAAAGCCAGTTTAAACCTTCCCTTTTGGCCTTGAGGAAAGGGATTGAAAATTGTAATGCAGTATACTTCAACAATGAATCCCCTCGAAGATACCAGTAGCAGAATCTCTAGGATACAACAGTTCAAGAGTATATTTTCCTTCTTCGAAAGCAAACACAGAATGAAAAGTCAAGTTCCGTGGAGAATAATTGCCTTTGCTTCAGGGTGACCACTCAATCAATATACATGTAAGTTGTGACCACTGTAACTCTAAAACTTACAGCGGTGTAGGGCATGGAAAAGAATCAATTCAACGGTTCACAAGCAGAAGAGGAAGAATTCCATTTTAACAAGCAGAAGTTCAGCCTCATGGAAATGTGCATCCTGTGCCCGGCTAAGCTAGAGCGAAAGATCGCGAAAGATCATCAAACATTAATATCCATGCGCTTCGATCTTGCAGTGTTGCTTATTTCTTGGGAACCACTCAGAGGAAATCTTGGAATGCCATAACTCTCTGTGACCGAGACCGGCTGCTGTGGGTAAAGAGTTGGAGGTGGTGTGAGATTTCGTTGAGCTGGCAGGGGAGGGAGCATGTTGTATTTGTAAGAGTCGCCTGCTAAACTGCAATAGCAGAAGTCTGGTCATGAACCCAATTGAACACAAATCAAAGTAAGAAGAAGACGAGTAGATGATGCACTGCAATATAACAAATGATAAAAATCGAATCTGAACACAGCAACACCCAAACCAAACTTCTCAGTTATATCGCCATTCACCAAGCCCAAAAAAAAAAAACATTAATCAAATACTAGTAACAGTTTCAACAATTCTTCTCTCATTCTTAAGCAGAACATATCAATAGAGGCCAGCAACCACTCACTCCCCCAACAGCCTCCAAGAAAAGATCAAATAAGATTCTGGGAGGCAAAAATATCAACAAAGCAAAGTGCATAATAAACATGATCTTAGGATCTGTTCAAAAATGCACTTTCAATGCAAGCACAACGCTGCTTTTCAGCATTGAGAAAAAGCAACCCCCCGGGTATCTTGGTGATGAGGAAATTCTATTTTTGACCTCTTCTTTACTGTGAAATGCAGCTTTCATCTTAATCTATACAACAGTGACCTTTTTGTTTAGTGGAACACAGATAGAATACATGAATATCTTGCACAGCAAACAAATATAGAAATATCATCACTACTGGTTACCTTGTAGCCTTGTAAAATGGATCCTCATCACTTATATTTTCATCTAAACGCTGGACAGATCTCTGAACTGGAGAAGCAGACCATGGACTTGGTGCGGGTAGTTCATCAGAAAAATATCTTCTCCTGATCAACTGAAAAGAAGTGATCCAAAAGTTGGAAAATGTCCAGCATGAAGAATAAATAAATAAATACACAGACACGCTAAAAGCTGAAGATGTAAGAGCTGAATACTTACCGTTCGAAAAAATCTTACCACAGCTTCTTTGTCATACCTTGCTTCTTTGGCAGCCTGCCCATGTTAACAAAGACACCATTATGCAGAGTTCATATCAGATATGAAGAGGATGGGACTAAGTTGACTGACCATGATTTTAGCTAGCATGCACAATATATTTGAGATAATTCTTAAAATCAACTCACATTTATTCATACATCCTATGCTAGAAGTACCAACTATAAACTAAGGGTAAGTCACCTGATTAGACCAAACTACCTAAATTTTAGCCAAGCTGTTACATTGACTACTGATAATTTCAAGATAGAAAAAACAAGCTTAGAAAAGCTCACCACCTGGATTAGAAATCTCTGTCATTCAAAAGTTCAATGCATAAATTCTTTTTCGAAATACACTTTCAGACCGAGAAAAGAAAAGAACAAGAAAAAAGAGAGAGAGTGATAGAGATGGAAAGCACAAGATTCCAGCTACGAGGGATCTACAATAGAAAATATCATGCCTAAAATTCTACACCCTGAGAAATACACATAACCAGCTACAAAGGCATCACTCTATGGGGTATCACTTCTATAAGTCTGAAATCTCCCTACCACCAAATGCCAATCATTGAGAAAACCAACAGAACTGCATGGTTGTTGCACAAACAAGAAATGCTATACCAACTTGCCACATCACTCTATGGAGAATCACTTTTATAAGTCTGAAATCTCCCTACCACCAAATGCCAATCATTGAGAAAACTAACAGAACTGCATGGTTGTTGCACAAACAAGAAAAGCTATACCAACTTGCCACTTATCTTAGACATGCAACATCAATAAATAATAAAATGTTTTCTCAAGATTTGTGATTACGTTTCTTGAGTTTGCTATCATATGATGAACATTTAGTTGTGGTCATTTGTGTGGAAGTGTGAGTGTGGAAGAAGAGGAAGAAAGCTCGTGAATACAATGAATTATGATAAGAGAAAGAAACTCAAGAGAAAGGTTCCCATGAAGACCAGTCTTGTGATAATGGGGACAAGCAGATAGACAGGAGAGATCTCATAAAAGAGCAGGGTAAGCTCTTCTGCACAGAGAGAGAAAGACAAAGAAGAATAGGACAAAAACAAGAAGAAAAAGGAAAGAGACAGCTGTTTTCTTCCAATATTATTATGTTTTACAATTTCCACATTTACTCCTTTGAAATATTAATTCATACACAGAAACAATGACTCCTATGGCATTAAATAAATATTTACAACAGAAAGCTTAAGTTGAGATGCTTACTGCAATCAGTCCTCCACTTCCAGGAAAACTCTCAGTCAATGGAATTTCCTCACTGGAAGGAAGCAAACCCTGCTTCTCAACCCAATGACGTGCTGCATCAACAAGGTTGCCACTACTTCCTCTAGTACGCTCTTTCGCAGCAACATCAGCTTTGTTACTGACAACAATATAAGGGACAGGGAGACCACCAGGACCTCCAAAACTTAGAGGGGCTGAAAATGTTCCAGTTGCAGCAATCTCTGATGCCCATTTCTGCAAACTTGTTTTGGTCCTTCTCTGGGAGAGATCATGAACAAAAATAACCCCTGGAGAATTTAAAGTGAGAATCATATGCAAGAATCAAAGACAGCACATCTTGCAAGTTGCACAAGGTGAAGAGCCACAATGGTTATGACAGGAATAATCAGAAAAGAACCATCTGAATGTTGTTGGATAAGAGGTAGTGAAAATGAAAATGATGTTGTAGCTGTCTTAACAAGCTTTATGGAATATAATTTCCACATGTACTAAGCAGATTTGCCCCAAAAACCCCAATTTATCAGACAAGGAGTAGAAACAAATCTCTAAACCATTTTCTAAATCTACTGCACTGCACCTTCAAGTACTTCACTAATGAAAAATAATCATTGAATTAGAAAGTAAACACAAACTTGCTTCCTACAAGACTGACACAAAAACAGCAAATGCCTGATTCTAATCAAATGCCTTCTGCCAAATATATAAATGAATAAGGATGTTTACTAGAAGTTTCCAAGAAAGAGATGCTACAATTATCAAAATCTTTTCACATTGAAAAATCTACTATGTAATCATATCTAAACAGACATGCATGCCTAAAAAGAGAGGAAAATGTTTTTAACTGGTGCATGCATAGCCATAAATACACGCTGGTGATTACTAAATATGTATTGTTGAAGTTTAGCAAAGACAGCTAGCCATGAAGAAAGTATGGAACTCACCGTTAATCTGAGAATAGAATAGAGACCGGCAATCTTTGTATCGCTCATGACCTGACACATCCCAGAGTTCAATAAAGAAATCTCTCTCAGAATCACCTTTGATGCTGCTTGATGAGCTGCCAGAATTACCATAAGTAATATGCTGTAAAGGAGTGAAGGTAAGAACTTAGTTAAGACTTTGAACTCTAATAATATACCACCAAGTTACTGTCATGTAACAAAGTCATGATAAACCTTACTTTCACACCAACTGTGCATCCAATTGTTTGTGGAGGGCGAGTGATGGAAGAACCTTTGATAATAAGATGAACAAGTGATGTTTTACCCACACCTACAAGGATAGAAAAAGAAAGAAAAGAATTTGAACTCAGCTACCAAAGCGGGAAATACAGTCAGGAACATTGCGGAGAAAACAACTTTCAATTCAAACAAGCAACCCAGAAATCATGCAAGCAAATCCGAGGACCTCCAACATGTCACAATGCACGTGGAGTTGAGCACAAGAAGGCAAATGTATTTTGAGAATCAATATGCAGGCAACTGTTTTAGCCTTTTATTATATATTATTACTAATAGCTAAGAACAACTGTTACGCCCATCCTGCATGCCCCCCATGCATGCATAAACCTAGAGGAGTCTGAACTGTTCTTGCCATGCACATGACATGCTCTACACGTCTACTCTCCCCCCTGCCACACTAAGACACCAGCACAATCATTAAGGCAATTGTTCAACTTTCCCTTATTTGAACAGAATCCAGAGCTTATTCCTACATCACAAAGGCTTATTTATGTGCATAAAACTGCTACAGGAGTAGCTACATAAATTTATAAATATTGGTCAAGTTCTACTTTTTTTTTTTTCCTTCTTCAAACCTCAATCCGAATTCTGCTCCTCGGGATTTCCAGTAAAATTAAAATCATAGCAAAATAGAATTCCTGAGAATTAAACTTGCACATCATGTTGGCAGAATATGTTGATAATAGAAGCTGACATTTCACTTTACTATTAAGATAATACCAAAAGGAGTGGTCTTGATGTTCAGAGTTGAAGTTTAATCCCTGGAGATCTGAAGGTACAAACCAGTCTGGAAGTGCAAGTCTATAACAAAATCAATGTCTCCTTCAGCCTCTTCAAATCTTACACCATGAATGACACATTGTAACTATCGAGTCGTCATCAATGACATGTCATCAACAGGGCAATTAACCCAATGCCCATCGCGTACCTTTTCCTCGTCCAACATGGAGTATTTAGACTATCCATTAGTCATATTGGGAACTGTACATTTATACAACAAATTACCGATAATCTATATCATCTGATTCCAGTAGATTTCAGCAAAAATTGCATATCTTACTACTTAAAGTCCACTAAATATATTCACTTCTATCATTTCAATGAACTCTCTAATACTATCTATGTGCCATCCAAACAAGGTTTTTATCATAAGCACAATCCACCAGGATCCCCTTACATAAAATTTAACAGGAAGAAAAAAAGCATTGCAAAACCAATAAACTGATCAAGAAAGAGTGAAAAAAAGAAGAAGAGAAATTTGCCTGAGTCACCAACGATCAGAACTCGAACTTGACCACAAGGTGGTCCACCATTTTGGTCCTTGTTTTCTCTCTCACGGTCCCTCCAAAACATAGTAGTAATGTTTTGTTTCTCCAAAACAAAAGTAAATCACTCCTTCAAAACCGAACCAGCAAAATAAGTCCCATAAAACACACTCAATCTCAACAGAGAACAACAAATTCTCCAAATGGGTATCACCAAATTCATATCCATATTAGTAGTACATTTCAAGCAGCCTAGAAATGATCTAAGCTCATGTTGTTCTCGTATTAAAATAGCCAAAAGAGTGGGGGAAAACAGCTGTTATAAAAACGAATCCCTCTCAATACCCAATGACGGCAACAGATCCAGCGACAAATTTTTCAAGAAAAAAAAAATCAAGAACTGGGTTTCTCTTCAGATTCGATACGGAATAAAGAAAGAAGTGGATTTCTGAGTTTGAATTGAATCTAATTAAGCTTTTCGTGTGGCTGTGGAGAGAAGTATAAAAAATTGAGAAAGAGAGATCTTCAGATCAGAAAATATATTAAGTAAAGTTGTTCACAAAAAAAAAAAAACAATAAATAAAGGGAAAGTAACACATTTGTCCCCTAAACTGTCATTGATCCTCAGCTGGGTCACCAGATGAAAATACTTTTCAATTAGATCCCCTATTAAAAGAATTTAAACTTATAATCAATTGAGCTAATTCACGGGTTTTTATATCATTTATTATGTAACCTAATAACTCATTTATTAAATTAATGACAAAAAAGAAATAATTTTTTAAGACAGATAGGATTTCAAAAGAAAAACAGATGTCTCAGTTCATATGTGTGTTAGGATGAACCGCATATGTTCGGACCAATTTAGGAATTTATGAGTGAATCAGGAAATGTACAAATTTGAATAAGAATTCCTTTTGTTTTCGAACCAATTCTGCTTTAGTGATAGTTGAAGGATTAATATGTTAAATTAAAGCTAGTCCTAGCATTTATCTACGCATACAAATAAAATAAAATAAAAAATGACAAAATCATAGATAGTTACAATCCTTTCAATTAGGTATAACCATTTATTTATTTGAGGATATCAATGATGTTTTTTTTTTTTATTGGAATATCAATTGATAATTGCCTGCAGTAGCATTCGGATTGGATCAATTTGTTTTCTTGAAAGTAAAAAATATATTAAGATATTGCTAATATGTTTTATAGTACTAAATAAATAAATTATGTAGAGATTGATATAATATGATATAATTAATTTTATGATTTAAAAATAATTTAAATAACTAATAAAAAATATTTTGACTAAAAAAATTAAGGCTATGTTTTTAAAAATATTTAGATAACAATGTATTGAAATTACTTGAATCAATTCGAGTTTATTTTAATCAACTTAAATTAACTTATTAAATCTTTATCTTAGATCATAAAATTTTAATAAACATGTAGATAGTAAATAAAAAAATTATTAAGCTTAAATCTTAATCAATTAAATATTAAAGAATAAAGTTAAAATTAAAATTTAATTAGAAAAAATAAGTTAGCTCAATCAGGTTAACCTGTTAAACATCAATCATAAGATCACATAAAAAAATTAAAATAAATTATAAAACCCAATTCTCAATCAACTTAATATTAAAAGATAAATTTAAAAAAATCAATTAAAAAAACATGAAAAAATCATCTAAATCAACTCGAGTTAATTGACTAGATCCGTAATTTAAATCATAAGACTGGAATAATTTGATAGAAAATAAATTGTAAAGTTTAATTCTCAATTAACTTAATATTAAAAGATAAAATAAAAAAAATAAAAAAAAAAGATAAAAAACCTGACCAATGACCCCAATCATAATATTGTGATAACTCTATAAAAAAATAAAAATAAAAATATTATGAAATACAATTCCTAATCAATCTAGTGTTAAGGGATTAGATAAAAAATAATTAAAAACACTTAAATTAATTTGGATTAACTTATTAAACTCAGATCATAAAATCTAAATAACTCCATAAAAAAATAAAAAAAATTATAAAATAAAATTGTTAATCAACTCAATATTAAAGAGAAAAAAAATATGAGCTAACCTAATTAATATGCAAAACTCATAACTCGAGTAACATGACTATGATAACTATATATATAATAAAAAAAATACAAAGTTAAATTCTTAATTAATTAAATATTAGAAGATAAAATTGAAAAAAAAATTAATTAAATAAAAAAATAACTCAAGTTAATTTATATTAACTTATCAAATTTAAATTATATAACTAAAATAACTTTATCAAAAAATAAATTAAAACATATTATGGTGCCCACTACATATTAAATCTAATGTTAGTAAAATAAAATAAAAACCTTGAGAACCAAGGAAAAAAGCATTTCGCTGCTAACTACTGCGATGAAATAACAAGTCCATTTGGTATCTTCTAGTATATGTTAATAGTTCACAAATCATGAAAATCATTATTGTTAAAACACAAAACAGATTGCTCGAAGTAGAAGCATATAATTAAATAAAATTGGAAAACATGGTACTTCCTCAATTTTTTTTTCAAAATTTTTATTTCTTTTTTAATCTATATTCTATTTTTTATATTTTATCATTCAATATTTTATTAATTTAAAATTAGTTGTTATTATTTATTTCAATTTCTTAATGAAATTATTGCATTAATTTTGAAAAATATTTATTTTTTATTGTATCATTAAATAAATAAAAAAAATAAAAGTTTAAACTTAATATAATTTATAATTTAAGTCTAAGTTTTATAAGTTATACCGTAAAACTTGAGTTGATTATAAAAAAATTATTATTTTAAAATTAAATTATATTTTTATTGATTATCATATTTATTAATAAGATGTGAATTCAATGCTAGTTAATTTGACCTAATCTTTTAAATATAGAATGCCTTTTAACTTTAAAATCATGCATCAATATTATTTATGCAAGCAAGCAAGCAGGGACCATCGGCTAGTTTAGGATTAAATAAAGAAGCAAAATAGGTCCGTTGGTAAGAGGAGAGAGTTCACTAGGAAAAAGGCTATGAAAAACTCGTATTATAAGGATTTATATAAATATATATATAATAGAACAACTGACAAGTGGAATCCATGAATAAGATTGGGTCATTCAGAGAGCTTATGTTTCCATGCACTCGGTTCTGAATTGTTTTTCATGTTTATTATACAAATGAGAAATATGTGAGCATAATTAAGGATTCTGATTGACTCACCTCGGTCCATGTCAATTGCAGCTCAATCTTTAATTGTGTAAAGACATCTTAAGCTAACGCTTTTATGCGATCCCTTCTGTGTTGTAATATTGAATTGCATGCAGCTCAATCTTCTTCACGTCCACTATGAAGCCAGCAATTCTGTCTTCTCCACATCAATAGCTATAACAATGAATACAGCAGTGCAAATCTCCAGCATCAACAGTAACAAGCAATCCTGCAATCTTCAGTTAACTTTTTTAGCAAGCAACACTGAAGAAGTTAGAGTTTGTTAAAGTTAGTTAAAGCGGTTACAAGAGTTTGTTATTCTATTAATTAATCGTTGGTCATTCTGTTTTCATACTAGTCTATATAAACAGTGTAATAGACTATTGTTATTAATAAAGAGAAGAGATAATTCAGTTCATAATCTCCATTTCAATATTTTATTATGGTATCAGTGCAATTTCTTTGAAATTTTATTTCCGCATCCCCATCCTCTTCATCAGTTCTTTTTCTCTCTTTATTTTCTTGACAATGACTGTCAATACCAACCCTACATCAGAGATGGATTCTTCCAATCCTTTTTTCTTGCATTATGATGACAGTCCTGTAGCCATAATTATTTCAAAGCCACTCAATGGTAAATACTATAATTCATGAAAAAGTGTGATAATAATGGTTCTATCGGCCAATAACAAACTTAGTTTTGTTAATGACACTTTACCTAAGCCTTCAAATTTTTATGATTCTCAAGGTTTGGCATGGACTCATAATAATATAGTTCTATCATGGTTGCTCAACTCTGTTTTAATAGAGATTGCTAATAGCATCATTTACATTGATGATGTATCTGAAATATAAAATGACCTTCAAAATCAGTTTTCTCAGTATAGTGAGCCAAGAATTTTTCAACTCCAAAAATCTATCTCATGTTTGTCACAAGAAAACAATTATGTTAGCTCATATTTTACTACCATGAAAGGATTATAGGATAAGTTAGGAAATCTCCAACCAATTCCTACCTGCACATGTGGAGCTTTGAAAACTATTTTGTGTTACCATCATTAATAACAAGTTTATCAGTTTCTAATGAGATTGAATGAAAGTTATTCACATGTTCAAGGTTAAATTCTATTGATTGATCCACTACCTTCAATCAATAAGGTTTTCTCACTTGTCATCCAAGAAAAGAGGCAATGTATGACTTCTTCACCAAGCCTCTCATTCAGTTAGAACACCACTGCTTTGTTTACAAAAGCTTTGTCTCCAACTTGTTTTGTTGGCAACAAATCCTTTTATATTCAAAAAGATCAACCTATATGCTGTCATTGTGGTATTTCTCGTCATACTGTGGAGAAATGTTATAGAATTTATGGCTTTCCACCTAGTTATAGGTTTAACGGAGGAAAGAATGCACCTTCTAGTATTAATCAAGTTTCTGGCTGTAATACCCCTCAACTTCTTATTATTTATGAACAATGTTAATAGCTCATTAAGATCTTCAAACCATCCATATCAGAGCATGACTTATCTATTAACCGAGTTTTCTCATTTACAATTAAAGAGTCAGAAGTCTCCATGCAAGGTGAAAGTATGACAAGTGCAAATGATTCTTCACTCATAAATGATATTCAACTTTCTACTCTAGATTCAAAACATTTTGTTTTTTCATCTTCTTTGTCTTTAACTCAATAGTTTTCACTCATAAATTCTACAAAACTTCTTGGATCATTGATATTGGTGCTATATATTACATAATTTGTTCCATATAATTTTTCACAAGTAGTACTTATGATGTTTCTAAATCCATAAGATTACCTAATGGATAATATGCTTTAGTTACTCATATTGACACAATTTAGATTTTAGAATCTTTTGTTCTAATTGATATACTTTATATTCCTTCTTTTTCATTCAACTATCTGTCAGTAAACTGATCAGAAATCTACATTGCTATGTCATCTTCTTATCAAAGTTTTGTTTTGTTCAGCACCTTATAAGATGGAAAATGATTGGTGTGGAAAAAAAAGCTGGAGGTTTATATCATTTGCTGCAAAATTCAATTTTTATTTTACCTAAGAATTCTGTTTATGTGAATTTTACAAAATTCATGTTCAGTCATAAAATCACTGATTTAACCTCTACTAGTTTCTCTGTAAACTTTGTCAATAATAGTTTATGGCATTATAGATTAGAACATTCTTTAAACTTTTTTTTGAAATTACTTTCTTATATAATTCCTCAAGTTCTACATAAATCTAATAAGAACTGCAGCATCTGTCCATTGGCCAAACAACATCGTTTATCTTTTCTCTATAGCACATCCATTTCCACACGATCTTTTGATTTAATTCATTGTGATATTTAGGGCTCTTTTCTATAAAATCTCTCACCGATTCATCATATTTTCTAACCATTGTCAATGATCATACCAGATTTACATGGATTCACCTTTTAGACAATAAATCTCAAACCAAAACTCACATTCAAACTTTCTTCAATATGGTTAAGAGACAATTCAATGCTAAAATCAAGTCCTTGCTCTTTGATAATGAAGTTGAGTTCAACATGAGCCATTTCCATATATCAAAGAGCATTGTCCATCAATGAAGGTGTTGAAACACCACAATACAAGCTCTACTGTTTAATGCAAACACCAATATATTCTGAATGTGGCTAGATCTGTTCATTTTCAATCATATTTGTCTTTACAGTTTTAGGGGGATTGTAATCTTAGTATAGTGCATTTGATAAATAAGATTCCTACTTCTATACTACAAAATAAATCTCTTTATGAAACTTTTTTTTCAATCTTCTCTATCATATTCTCATTTGCAAGTATTTGGTTGTTTTTGTTATGCCAATACTCTTTTTTAAAATCAATATAAATTTGATCCAAGAGCTAAGCCTTGCATATTTCTTAGTTATCCATTTGGCATGAAAGGTTACAAACTCTATGATTTACATCTCCACACCGTGTTTATTTCTAGAGATGTTGTGTTTTACAAAAATATATTTTCTTTTACACTCAAATATCCTATATCTCCTACTAATTCTATCTTACCTTTGCCTATTCCAATACATGACTTAGCTATTCCTTTACTTGATCCTTTAATTAGAAATTCTTTTCCCTTGAGTTCTATCAATGATTCACCTTTTAATTCCAGTAACATGAATCCTATTATAAAACCATGTATACCATCTGCTTCAAAAATTACACCACAGCCTAGTAGAAAGTCTTCTAGGGTAAAACACACACCTGGATATTTGCATGACTATCATTGTTATATTACAACCTCCACTTTAGATCCTACACCTTCGTTTACAACTTTAGGTATTCCTTATTCTTTTATTTTAGTTCTTTCCTATGATCATCTTTCCTCATCTCAAAAATTATTTAGTTTTTTTTTTATTTTTGTACTAGTTGAACCCACATCTTATATCCAAACTGAGGCTATAAATAATGAGATCAAAGCACTTGAACAATATGATAAATGGATTGTTGTTGATCTTTTTGCTTCAAAGCATGTTTTGGGTGTAAATGAATTTTCAAAGTTAAGTTAAAATCCGATGGGACTTTGGAAAGGTATAAAGTCAGGTTAGTTGCCAAAGGATATAATTAGTGAGAGGGATTAAATTACTATAAAACTTTTTTTCTTGTGGTTAAACTCACTACCGTGAGAAATTTTTTAGCAGTTGTCTTAGTAAAAAAGTTGGATCTTCATTAATTGAATGTGAATAATGCTTTTTTTATATAGCTAATTTGATGAAGAAATTCATGTCCTTACCTCTTAGATTTGCCAAATAGAAGAAGTCCAAAGTATGCAAGCTACACAAATCGATCTATAGCTTAAAGCAAGCTTCCAATATTGATTTGCTATATTTTCTTTTGCCTTGCTTGAGTTTGGAATCATATAGTACAAAGCTAATTACACTTTATTGCCAATTATAATTGAGCTGAGGTTATGAAATTTATTCAATTGCTTAATGATAGATTTAAGCTAAAAACCTTGGTCAATTGAAATATGCCTGACATCTCTATTTACCAGAGAAAATATGCCTTGAAGATACTGGTAAATTGGCTTCAAAACCAGTACAATTTCCAATGAAACCTAATGTGAAATTCTGTAAAGATTCTGGCCAAATATTAGATAATCCTACTACCTACAGCTTGTTGGAAGATTACTTTATCTCACTATCAGTAGACCTAGCATTTCATTTGCAGTTCAAGTCTTAAATCAATTCATGGACAAGCCTATAGTTTTTCATTTAACTGCGGCAACTAGAGTCCTGTAATACATTAAAACCTCTCCAGCTCAAGGGTTGCTCTTTCCTATTATTTCTAGTTTACAAATGAAGATATTATGTGATTTTGACTGGGCAGGTTGTGTTGATACCATAAGATTAGTAACAAGATATTGCGTCTTTCTTGACAATTTTTTAATTTCTTGGAAATCAAAGAAACAAATCACTGAATCCGAGTCTTCTGCTAAGGCTGAATATAGAGCAATGGCATCCATTTGTTGTGAGATTGTGTGGCTTTGCACTCTTCTTCAAGACCTACAGATTCCACCTCAAACTACTCCTTTTTATTGTGACAGTAAAGCTACTCTTTACATTGCAGTTAACCCCGTCTATACGAGCATATACAACACATTGACATTAATTGTCATGTTGCTCAGGAGAAGATTCAGTTAGGTATTCGGCGCGCTTTTCATGTGTCCTCCAAACACCAGCTCACGGATATCTTTAGGCTCTTGGCTTCTCTTTTTTTTAATCCTTTGCTATGCAAGATGAGTCTTCGTAACATTTATTCTCCTTAATCATTTTATGCGTCTCATCTTAAGGGGGAGTATTGAATTGCATGCAGCTCAATCTTCTTCACGTCCACTATGAAGCCAGCAGTTCTGTCTTCTCCGTCTTCTCCACATCAATAGCTATAACAATGAATACAGCAGTGCAAATCTCCAGCAGCAAGCAACATTGAAGAAGTAAGAGTTTGTTAAAGCTGTTATAAGAGTTTGTTATTCTGTTAATTAACTGTTGATTATTCTGTTTTCATACTAGTCTAGATAAACAGTGTAATAGACTATTGTTATTAGAAGAGATAATTCAATTCATAATCTCCATTTCAATATTTCATTACGTAAAATAATCATTTTTTTATATAAGCGTAAAATAACCAGTTAATACTCTTATTTGATCTGTTTAATTAATAGATATTTTTGCATCACTCAAAATAGAACAGTAAAAGAAACTTGAAAACATAATTTTCCACCTTTTTGAGAAAAATAAATAGTACCTCGTATATGCTTTGACGCAGAAATAGTTTATTCCTAGCGTGCGAGAAGATATCCCTTTCACGATTTGAAGACAAGAATACGCAGAAGAAAAAAAGAAAACAAGCAAACACATACATATATATATAGGTCCAGAATTCAGCTAGGCCGAACTAGCATCTATCAATGCGTTCAGTTTTGCTCTTGCTTGTATGTTTTTGGATGTTTTAGCCAAGCCCAAGAACTGGAAAGTCCTGTGATTATTCTTGGTAATTAATACTCACACAAATCATTATATCACTAATTACCTTTTGATGCATTTAGTAACATCTCAATCTCAGTTATCAAAAAAAGAGAAGGAGTTACATGGTAATTTCTCCAGCATAATACAGCATGCATGGTGATCCTCAGTATCCAAACGAGGATGTGAAGTGAAGTGAAGTAAAAGGCTATGGATATTCTTAACTAGGAAGAGGAAGAAGAGCGAGGAGAAGAATCCTGGAAGGTCCAAGCATTAGGGACCGCAAGAGGAATCTGGTTATTGTAATACACCATGCAAGGGCTTTCATGGTTGTGCACTCCATCGTATGTAGTTATCACATATGCCGAGTCTTCTCTGTCCCTCTCTACTCTCTTCTTTACATCGCATCCGCTACTAGAACATTTGTAGTAATTCCTGAACAATTACAATATTCAACTCAGTCAATAGTATTTGCAACATTTTTATTCATTTTTCTTAATCATTTAATAACTAGCATGTTATTTACGATTTAGAATATAACGAGTCTTTATAGTCTCTAATCATTCATTTAATTACAATTTTCAAATTGATAAAACCAAATCCCATATGAATATAATGATTAATCAATACGTACGTACGTTGTATATATAGTTCATTACAATCAAATATATCCTTGGTGATTAAAGAGTTTCTTGGAGTGGTGTGGTTTAGGCGCAGTTGTCACTTGTCAGCATTGATTTCAAGTAGCATTAGGCGAACAGTACTTAACATAAACTAGAACCAGTTATATGATTTGTACGTAATAATAAGTTCTTTCTTGAATATTTATGCATTAAGTTTTCAAAGCTTCTCATGTATAAATCACACCGTTAAATCCAATAGAATGAACTAAAAATCTTATAAAAATGATAGATCAAAGATTAAATTAACTTAATCTTAGATATAAAATTATATTAGAGAAATATATCTCATTGAATGTATCATCATCAACCTTAATTCATAAAATAAACGAGGAAGTTGATTTCTAAGCTTAACTTTTACATGACGCATAAGGTTAAAGCATTTAAATGAATCTAAAACATGAACCTCCTTTTCGATTAAAAGAAAATAAAACTCTCTTTTTTTTTTCCCTTAAGAGGGAGTAATATATACGAAGTCGGATAACATTCGCTCTTCAAGCAAGCACTAGTAGTATTGTTAAGTGAAAAGCATTGATTAACCCTAATTCTTGACTTCAACACTTAACATACACTTAAGTCTATATATATCTAAATTTAAAAATTGATCGAATTAAAAGACAAAAAATAATAGTAATGTGTGTGTTTAGCACATAAAAAGAGTTCTGTTCTATAATGGTGAATTATATGATTCTCCAAGTTGCCCAGCAAGCTCCAGGACCACATGCATATACACAGAGATACATGGACACATTTGGAGGCATCACATCCCTTCACCATTCTCAGCACAGTGGCTGCAAAAGATGTCTGATTAGTTGGGTGGACATATCTATACATATGGCTGTCGCCGAATAGATGGAAAAGTCAACACAACACACACTCCGCCAATATATAGTGGAGTCACTGGAGTGGACGTAGCATATGATAGCCATATATTGCATTTTTTACTGTCTTCTAGCTAGGTGGGTTTACGTGTGGTAGGTGACGTGATCGGTGGTAGTAAGTGCCTTTCAGCCTCCTTCAGTGCTGGAATCAAATGTCTTTTAGCTAGCTTAAGATATGAGTGCATTTATAAAACCATGGGCGGCTTTGTATTTTGGTTGATGTGATTAGTATCGATGCCCTTGCTCTTCAACCACCTTTAGCCACCATCGCTCTCTCTACTGTAAGTGTATGGGCATGCGGTGGCCTGAGAACCCGGCCCAGGTACCAATTGCAAAGGCTACAACTAGTATTGTTTTATAAAGGCTATCCATATAAAATTTTAAAAAAAGAGTCTTGTATAAGCTAATTAGAGAGAAGTGATGCCTGATATATCTAAAACCATCAATCAGAACTTAAAAGAAATGGGTCCTTGAGCAATAAATATTTCTTATCTAACATTATAGCTCTGCATAACAATTGGGGATAGTCCATAGATATTAAGTAAAGAAATGCCTCATCAAAGCCATATATATATAGAGAGACCTATGTACATGACATCCAAGGGTGTGTAAATATGGATAATGCATGTATCGATCAGCACAATCATTCTGCCATGTAATCAAATTCATTGTCAGTTGATTACTGTCAGGTCCATTTATCCACAGGCAATAGATTAACTTCTAAAATAAATTGAGAAATAATCGTTACTTTAACAAACAAACTTACCTTGGGTTTGGGCTATTCTTGACCGACTTCTTTCCATACTTCCTCCATTTATACCCATCATCCATCACCTCCAGCTCTGATTTTGTTCTAAACGCAACTCTGTGCCCCCCTTCTATCTTATTTTTCTTCACTCCATTCTTGCATTTTCTGTAAAAATATACAAAAGATTAATGGGCAGACAAGATTATCATTTTGATCTTCAAGAAACAGAAAAAAGTTAATCTTGAATACTTTATTTTTCTTTTTTTTTAAGAAAATAACAAATTAAAGAATTAGTAGCAGTAGAATAATCTAAAGAGGGCATCATGATCACTTGCATGCTATTATTTCTTGATGTTGCACCACTATATCCGCTTGATGAACCACTTGGAACTTGCTCCGATGATGCCATACTTTGTGAGGATGAATTATCTTCACCAAATCCACCATCAAGCATGAGGTAATCTGACACCTGAAACTCAGTCGCCGGCGGGTCGAAACCTTCATCGAAATAAGAGAAATCATGGTTAGGGTTCTCAGGGAAGTCCATTGCGTACAAGAGGGGGGGTTGACAAGTAGTACTGAGAGGGAGGGACATAAATAAAATATGCCCGGACCATGCTTCCAATATATTTATAATAAAGTAAAAAATGTAATCCAAAAGTATGGTCATCTTCATTCTTTTGAGCTGCTGTCCTTCGTAGGCACCTTCCCGGCGAGATACAATGAAGGTGCCCAACTGGTGCTACGTGTCAACCTTTGGTTAGACATGTTGAAGTCAGCATGATAACGTCATTGTAATGTCTTGTTGGGACCGCTTGGCGGTGTCCTATGTGGGTTGTAATAATTCGTGTCGTTGCTTTTGAGAAGGCCATGGAGAGTAATTGGTCGGGAGGACGGTCTTGTGTGTTGCCACTCACAGCGGAGTTACTCATGTTGCCATATTTTTTAGTCTTCGTTTGGCAGCATCTCAGGGATTTCATCTATCAATTACAGGGACCCTCTCCTACATTGCGAGGGATATTGCACAAATGAGTATTTATTTATTTTTACACTTGTATTTTAAAACTACGTCTTGATACGAGAAACTATATTTTAAAACTTCATCTAAATCGAGTTTTAGTTTAAATTTAGAAAATATTAATCTAATTAAATTAAATTTAAGTTGATTTAACTAGATCAACTTAAAAAAAATTAAAAATAATATAAAAACATTATCTATATTAAGTGTTATAACTATGTAAAAAGTTATCCTTCTAGCTAAGAGGGTTTGTTTTTAATTTTTTGGTTCGTACCTCAAGGCACGGTAATTATGCTAAATAAACTTCACATGAATTTTAACTTTATGATTGGGTTAGAAGATGAATTTAATTTCCCGAAATAAAAATTAACTCGAAATACTTCATACTGTAAAATTGAAAAAACCCTCTAACAGCTAGCCAGATGCACTTCATAATGTTTGATTTTTTTTTTGTTTTTCTTTTGTTGCTAAGCTTTAGTGCACTATAGAAATTTAGTGCATACAAAGAAAAATATTAATAGATTTTTCCCATTGATATATTATAGTAATTTTTACTTACAAATTTTTTTATCCCTAGCTCTACTAGTAAACATTGATAAAAATATATCGTCGATGTATTTCAAGGAAATTGCACTAGGAATAGAAGGAGTACAAAAGGACAAATAGTGCAATGATGTGTAAGTTTTTATAGACACAGTTACTTATAAAATTACATTGACTGTACAATTCATCCTTGAATATATTGATCCATTGATATATGCTGACGACATTGCTTACGATATTACAATGGGATTAAAAACGCAAATCATACAATGATGTGATGTTGATATCGATAGAATTGTCGATGGAGTCACCATCAGAATAATTCTATCGATAAATCTATTAGTAATATTTAATATATAACTTAGCGCTCGACTCTCCTCTCCCTATCTCTCATTTCTACTTTCTCCTTATAAATTTTTTCTTTGCAACAAAACAACCATCTCCGCTTCAATCTCAACACAACTTAACAAAATATTAGTAGAGACAATATTAGATTTTCATGTAAAAGGTATACAAATAAAAAAGTTTTTTGATCCAAATGTTATAACAATGCATCTACTATAAAAAAGATTTCATGGAGTAACATATGTGTTGGTATGCACATGGAGAACTATATGTTTCTCATGAGACCAGTAGAAATGATGGTTGAGTTAAATTTTAGTGCTAGTAATGTGCATTGAGTTGTAAATTATAATAATAATCCTTATAGAACTATGGTTATGGATGTGATGAGAATGAATTAGGGTAATACTAGTTAATGTCCTATTGGAGATAAAGAACCCAATGCAGATGCGACCATATCTTTTGATCTTTTGAAATATTTTAACGAACCATTATAGGATAGTTGCACAAATCACAGTAAATTATCAGTTGTTGTACATGTGTTCACCATTAAATCAAATCATGGGTTGAATGAGGTTGATTATGATAAAATTATTGAATGGATGAAAAGCATTTAATCTGAAAGGAACAAGTCGAAAAAGAATTTTTATATTGATAAATTATTTATTTCTTATAATATCATAAATTGATAAATTATTGAATACCTCATAGGCAACATTATCAATATTTATAGTCTTAAAACTTATAGCTGACTGAATCTTAAATATTTTGATTACAAGATGAACAATTCTCCATGTGGTTTAGAACATATGTAAGTACTATTTAATTATCATTATCTATAGGGATACTTAATTTCATTACACATTTCTCGTTAACTATTTATGGTTGTATTTTATGTACCAGGTTTATAAATTGAGAGGGAATGCTAATGTAACATTGTCTTTACTAAGTTTGGGTCCTAAAAAAAGATGAAGTGCTACAACGAGTATTTCATTAATGGGTCTTTGCTAAGTCTGGGTCCTAAAAAAAGTTGAAGTGCTACAACGAGTATTCATCAATGGATACATATTTTATATAACAAGAATTTCATCAATGGACACATATTTTATACTGAAAAATATAAGTAAGGTAGAAAGATATAATAATAAAATTTGTGTTAAGAGATCGGTTTTTAATGTATTTGAAGTTGATTATTATGAGAAATTAAAAGAGGTAATTGAATTGAAAATATCTTAACAAGCATAATAGAATATTTTTATTCAAATGCGATTAGTATGACACCATTGAAAGAAGAATTAAAATAGATCCCCATCATGATTTATTCAGAATTAATTCAAAAGATAGACTTTACAATGTCGACAATGTCTTTATTTTCACTAAGCAATACTAAAAAATTTATTACATCTACACCTTTTTTTTGGAAAAGATTATTCAAGAGTTGATTAAATTATTCATAATGAAAACCAAACCCATGAGTCTTGTTAAGGTTATTCAGGATGAGAATGATGAACCAAACATGAGAGATGATGTCTTTTAGGTTGATGAGTTAGCTGATCCATATTAAGTTACTTTATCGATTGACTTAGAAGAAAATTCAAATTTCCACTTAACCAAGAATATTTTTGTCGATGTTGACAATGAGAAGTTGCATGTTGTTCTAAGCTCCAGCGGATAAGTATAAGTAGATGAAGATGATGATAACAAAAAAATCAACATGGAAGATCACAATAGAGTTGACGACAAGTCAATTAAAGAAGAAAAAAAAGACAATCCTAAATAATTTGCAAAACATGAAAGTGTAATACCATATACTATGATGTAATTATTGTTGTTGTTGTTGTTATATGAACTCATGGAACTATTAATCTGACGTCATATATTGTTTCATGTCGATAAAAATACTAATGATTTATTCATTACAAACATACATATGTCGATGGTCTGAATATGTTAATATATTCTAAAGGCAAAATTCAATGTTCCCCTTCACATGTCGGTTATGAAAATTAAAGTTTTTTTGTTGCCAATAAAATCACCAACAGAATGTGAATTCCAACGCGTTGACACTTAATGTTTTTATTAAATGAGTTGCATGTTTTTATAGGTTTACCAACGAAATTACTAACAAAATACAAAATAAAAAACTGTTGACTATTTACTATTTTACTAACAGAATAAAAGATAAAATTAAAAAATCTAGAGGGATTTTTAAAATTTTTAGTGTGAAATGAAAACTTCAAATGGACTTTATATATGGAATCATCGACGAAATATTTAAAAATAATAATATTTAATATTTCATCGATAATTTCATCCATAAAACCTAATCTAAAAACACAACAAGCATAACACACCTTCATTTTCTCTCCTCACTAATATGTTATTACATTCTATTTCTCACACAAGAAGGCTAGAAATCAAGCTTTTTTTATATCAACACAATCAACAGGTATTTATGTTAAATTTTTGAAGTATTTTCTTCTTTTTTAAGGTTTTTTAACAATGTATTTTTTTTTAATATCACACTTAGTTCAACTTTGAAATTAAGTATACCATTAAAGTAAGCTTTTTTCATTTCTTAGGCCAATATTTGTTTCTGCATTATTAATTTTTTTGTCTAAGTTTTTGTTTAATTATTTTTTCTTTATGATTTTATGAATTTTTCATTTCTTAGGCCAATAGTTGTGTTGAATTTTAGTTGTTATTGTAATAATTTTTCATTATTATATTGAATTTTAGATATTATTTTCAAATTTGTTAATCAATTTCAATTAAATATATAAAATTATATTTAAATATTATATTGCATTGTATATCATTTGGAACATTTTATTTTTGAAGAATTTAAGATCACAAATATTAGCACTTAGAAAATGGTGTTTGTTTACGCGGTAGCTTTAGGTTTTAAAGCAAACCGCATAAAGAACATGTTTGGTAATATATAAACTCAATTTACTATTTGTGTGGGACCTATATATTTTATGTTGAGACTGTTAGTTTGCGCAAAGCAGCTAAGAACTGCTTCTTCATTCTGCAACATTTATATTAGGTGAATACTTCGCCTCGGCACTATTCACTTCTTGAAGTGAATCGGGTGGAGTGAATTATTCATTTTGCATTGTTCATTTCAGCGCTCAAGTGAATTGGACCGTGTTCGACTTAGTAAAAAAATTATTTTTTTAAAATTATATTTTACTTAAAAAATTAATATTTATTATTATTATTCAATAACACTATATAAATTAGAAGAATATCGTATAATGATTCAATATTTGTAGAATTTGATCACAATTCTAATGTTATTTCTGATGATTTTTTATCTAATTTTGTTACACGCTCAAAAAACCATGAAAACTATAGTTCTTTTCAGATAAATTTTATATATGATGAAATTATAGACAAGTTAATGGAATAATAAAAAAATATTTAATGAAATTATTATTTATTTAATGATGTAATAGTGATAGTTAAATCTATAATATTTAAATTAAAAGTCATCAACAATAATATATATCTTGTTTAGTTGTTTTATAACCTCAATTAGAAAAGCATATTTAACCAAACACATTAAACTACTTTTTATTCAATCTTAATTTCAACCATAGTTTTAACCAAACATATATAAATACAAAATCTTCCGTCTAGATTTTCATGTTAATCCTAGAAAATTCAATAACAACCATTTAATTTGTTGATTCTTCATATTTGATCCATTTTTTATTATAATTTTTATTATCTTAAATAACTTATAAAATTAGTATATCTTTTCAATTTCATCACCTTTAAATTTTTTATCTTTCAAATTTGATCTTCATTATTTTGATTACTATTTCTTTTTTCAAACTATTTATCATATTGATTTTGTTTTATAATTTCACCGTTCTTTGTTTTTTTTTTTCATATCAAGTTTAATTCTTATTTTTTTTATTGACAATTTTCTTGTTTTGGTAAATTGTTTTAAATGATATTTCTAAATTGATTTATAAAAAACTTCTTAATTAAAACTAGATATAGGGTTTCACATGTTGTGAATTTTTAAGATCTAACCATGTTTGATGTTTGCCTTAGTTTGCTTGTTTTTCTTTTTTCCTTTGTTATTTCCTATTTCATCGTTCACTATTTATTTAATTGAAAATTGGATTCTTTACATACATAGACTTTGCTTTTTGCTAGTTTGAAAATTGACCAAGTTATCTCAAGTCTTTTTGTTTATCATTCTTTATAGAGTTTTTTTACTAATTCATTAAAAAAATTTTTCAGATCTCTTCCTTCAATATTTGAAATGATTTTTGTAAACAATCTATAAGGTTACAACTCTTTATCTATTTTATACCCTTTGTTTAAGTTATTTGTTTTATTTGATATAATTTTTTAAAATTATTATTATTTGTTTGTTTTCTCTAGGACTTTCAATTGATTTTGAAAATGACTTGGGTTTTCCTTCATCTTTTTAATTGTTTATCTTTATTGGATTTACTTTAACTAAATAATTGAGCTTCTTAATTAAGTATAAGTTTATATTTTAATGACTCGTGTGTTTGAGATCTTTGCCTAGGTTTATTAAGGTTTCCTCAATTTTTTTTACCTTACTTTAAAGCATAGTTTTGAAACTCGACCGGGTCTAGGGGGTTGATCTGGGACATGGGTTTGTAGTTGGGCCAAACAAGGCCTAAGCAAAAAAAAAAGCTGTGAATTGGCCAGGTAAGACCCGGTTGACCAGCCTAGTCGACTAGAGCAAACCCAACTAAAACCTAAGTTTATTTTTTATATATATATTCTTGACAAAAACGATGAAGTTTTCATCTTTTACAATTAAAAGGCCAAAACAAGAAGAGCAGAGAAACGAAAGCAATGCAGAAGACCTAATTAATTTCAAACCTAATTTAAGAAATCTTTAAACCCATTTCAACTGTGAAGAAAAGCAGAGGGGCAAATACTCTTGAATCTTTGATTATGTTTTAAAATATGAGAATAAGGTTAGATGAACTATTGTTAACGAGGTGATAAATAATAAATGAGTGTTGATTTTCCTTTCCATTACTTTTGCTTGATGAGATATGTATAAGAGATGATAATAAAGAAGGGTTTTCAAGAAAATAGTGTTGTCTATGATTTGTTGAAGCTTTTATAGCACACCTTAACATTTTGCACGTGGATTCAAATAACAAAAATGAAGCTTGAGGAATACAAAGCTACTTACTTTTTTTTCAATTTTGATTTTACAGCTCTACCTCTACACATTTAGCTCTATATATAAGCAGAGAACAAGGTGAATTGATGTCGATGGATATATCAGACCCACAAAACAATCCTTTTTTGTTTCTCTTTTCTTTAAGATAAGGTGAAAAGGTCACCAAAATGTAAAACTTTGAAAGGATTCTTAGCCATAGAGTAAGGATTTTCCATGAAAATTATAAGTAATCAATGACACAGATGTTGATGTCATTTGTTCTTCCATTTATTGAATTTGAAGATGGCATTTCAAATCCGTTACTTTTGATTGATTTTTCTAAGAGATATTGTCTTTTATGAATGGATGAAAGTTTTATCCATTATACTTTCTCGTTGTTTTTTTATTGAGTTGACCTAAGTCAACCCATCTAACTTGTAACCTGATCACTAGACTGGGTTAATGAATAAATCGGGTTTTAAAACTATGCTTTAAAGTTGATTTTTTTTATAGTTTTATTATTCAATATTTATTTGTCATTTATATGTTTTTTTACTCATCCCTCTTAATGAAACATAACTTAAGATATTATCATTTTCCATCACATTACATTCTCATAATATAAGAATCTGACCATTGAGTTACCTTGAAAGGTTAGCTAAATAGTAAAGAAAATATTAGTACAATTTTATCATTTAATATTTATATCATCAATGATTAGACCTTTTTTTTCATTATCGACCATCCATATATTTTTTTAACTGTGCATATTTGGTAGTTTCTATTTTTTGTTTGTTTGTCCTCATATCAACCTTTTTTATTTGATCGTTTTATACTTTGAGTTACATTTTTTAAAAAAGAATTTAAACACACTTGCATCATAAAATTACAAATATTTTTTAATTTTATCATTTTTTATTTTTTTTATCTTTTAAATTTGATTTTCATTCTTTTTATTTTTACGTGTTTTATTTGGGATCATTTTTTAGGCTTTTTTTATATTTTCATCCTCGATAGGTTTTCTTCTATCAAAGTTGATCCCAATTCTATTTATTGATATTTTTTTATGATTTTATTCTTCAAAATTTAATTAATTAATAATTAAGCTTCTTAATTCAATTCGGGTCTAAGACTTTCCAAATTGTAAGTTTTGGAGATTAGATCAAGTTTAGGTGATTTGCTTAGTTTCTTTTCTTTTTTATTCCCTAGTAGATTATTTTTACACTTTTTTAAGAGTTTTGCTTTGTTATTTTTTCTGTTTGACTTCTGTAGGGTTAATCTCATACTTATGACCATAATTATCCGTTTCAAAGGTTAAGGTAGGTTAACTTTGGTTTTTTTTTTTGTTATTTTAAAATTTATTTATTTCAATTTCATCATATAGCATTTGATGCATTAAAAATTAATCTTCATACTTTTTTTTCCCTTTCCTTTCAAGTGGTCCTTTTTTCCCTATTTATCTATTATAAGATTATTTTAATCTTATTATGTCTATTGTTATAGAGTTTGTGAGTTAACCAAATTTAACTTATTTTTATTTTTATTTGCATTTTCACCTTTAACATTAGGTTTTTTATACTCCAACAGGCTCATGTCAATTTTTTTTATCTTTTTTTTTTCACTATCATTTTCTTGTCATTTTATTTATCGTTATCATATCTTTTTTATATTATTTAAATCACTAATTGGTCCAATGATTTAGGTATCATATTTTTTCCTTAGTCAAAAAAAGAAAATGATTGTCTCACAACAATGCACAAACCAAAAATCCAGTGATTCAATACAAAAGAGATCATTGTTTGCTGGAGTAATGTGATGATACCTTTTCCATTCCCACCAAAAATCATTAAATTGGCTAAGCGAGTAGTGCAATCTTTTCATAAGTTTTATTAATTATTGTAAGACTGATTCAAGATAATTTATTGCTTTTATATTTCTAAAGCATAATAAAATGAGTAAAATACCTTTAAAAGCAATATTTTTAAAACTGGCATCCAAAGGATTTTTCATATTTTCAACCTTGTTTTTTTTTTGTAATAATCAAGTTGATTGATGGGTAATTTAGTATTTTTATAAAGAAAAATATAATTAAAAAGTAGTTGGCATGTGTGGGAGGCACCCGAGGTCTTCTCGTGAGTGTGGCATCTTCTGGTAGTGAAAAATTCCCTTCCATTGTGTTGTTGGAATCATTGCAGCATCTTCTCTTTGTTAAGGTAGTGGTGAGGTGATTTGTCATCGAAAATACTTTCTTTTTTGTCTCTCTCCTCAACTTGAAATTTGTGTTGGGCATTTAAAATTCAAGAGTTGTCCTTTTATTTATTAAAATTTTAATTTTAATTTCATTTTTTATTTTAATTTTTAATTTTTATTCCTGACCCTTTTGTAAAGTTTTGATTTGTTTTCATTTTCATCCTTCATTTTTAATTTGTGATTTGTGATTTTTTTTCTTATTTTCTTTTCTATTATGTAATTCTATTCTCATAACTTAGGTCATAAATTAACTCGATTGGCTTGGTCCTTATTACTTAAGTTCTAAGTTTATCATGCTGATTAAGATTGAATCATGCAGTTTTTTTAAAATTTTTTTAAATTTCATTTTTTTGAATTTAAGTGGTTGAAAATTGAGTTATATTATTTTTGAAAAAAGGTTTCTTTTTCCAAGTTATTTATATTTTTTTCATTTGTTGATGTTGCTTTTTTTAGCATCTAATTAAAATAAACTTAACTTATGATCCAATTCATAAATTTTCTTTTTTTTTTTATTAAATATATTTGTAGCATTTGAACATTAATTTTTATGAAAACAATAATCTAGCCCATGGCAGAGCACAAGTACACGTCCAACACAATCTAATCTAGAAAAGTTTCAGGGAGTGTTTGAGATTGAGGTGTGATGCGGTGTGATTGTGTTTTTTGGGTGAGACCTAAAAAAACAACAAAAAAACATGTATTTTTAATTTTTAATGAGATGTGGTTTGTGATTTAAGGGATGTTTAAAAGTATGGTAGAAATTATTTTTCAAAGTTTTTTTTTATCATAAATGCATTAAAATTTTGTTATTTTTTTTTAAAATATTTTTAATATCATCATCTTCTAATGATTCAAACACATAAAAAAATAATTTTAAACAAAAAAAATTAAATTTTAACCAAAATCTATTCGGAACATAATCCCAGAAAAAAAAGCATAATAGAATTGTACCTAAAAAAGAACTCCACCCCACCTTATCCCAGCTGAACTAATTCCCTCACACATGCTTAATCATAGACAAGTCAAAAGGGGAGATTCCTCTCTAGTCGTGAATGGGGTTCCTATATTCATGACATGAGATGCAGCAACAAAGAAATCACTTAAATTATCCACCACTTTTTGTTTCGAAGTTGGAGCGCTGATGTGAGAAACTGCAAGGAAATGTGTCTTCGATCAAAACTATCCCCTGTTTTCTTTTGAAAAAAAATAAAAAAATCTTTGATCGTGACTAAATTTCAACCATTGATAATTTGTCTTCATATTTATCGGAGTTGGAAACCAAGAAGAAGTTGCATATGACAGCAATGGCCACCTAAGAACTTTTCTCATCATTTGACCTATCATTTACTGGGACTTGCTATTAGTGAATGTTTGGTCTTTCATTTGGTGAAAGCCTTGGTAGGGCTATTTCCCGTTTATATTAATATTAATATTCCATGAGTGAAATACACGATTGTTTGGAAGTGTAGCCACGAATATTTTTAAAGAATATTTTTATTTAAAAATATATCAACATAATATTTTTAATATTAATATATTAAAAAAATATAAAAATATAAAAAAATTAAAATTAAATTCTCAGGAAATACGAGAACATGGGATATCAAAAGCTCTGAAATATTAAAGAGAAGAGATTGATATAGGCTAGAAAGAATTGACTTGCTTGACACTCAATTAAAATTAAAGGAGAAGGAAGACAGAAGGAAGGTCATCAAGGATGCTGAAATGAAAAAGGTTGCACTGCACTTACATGTGTGAGGTTGCAATCAAAGAGGGTCCCCCTGTAGATGTTGGAATTTAATCACGCCTCCTCCCAGGTAAGCACTTTCCTAGAATTTCAATATTTTCATCGGTGCATGGATAGGTTAAACCCAATAATGCATGGATAGGTTAAACCCAATAATGCGTGGTTGCATGATAGGTATAATTTCCTCTCAAAGCTTGTGATTCAGCTGGTATGAGAAACAAATCACTAGTTGGAACAAAATAAAAGAACCGTTTTACAAATCAAAAGCATGGGGTTTTCAAAAGAATATCTCGGGTTAACATGAAATGTTTAGTTTATTACCATACAATTCCAATTCCATGTATCACTGCTAGAAAATTAGCAAACACATGCGACAATACTAAAGGAATTTTTTATCGTCAATTAATTACAATGATATCTATTGACAAAATATTTTCTTGTAATTATTAAGGGAACAATTTCATCGGTATATACCAAGAGAATTACAACTAGAAATAATTGAGTGAAAAAAATAATGTGTTCTTATTATTATTATAGGTATTATAGGTATTATTGACTAAATTAACTCGTCGGTAGTTTTTAAGCAATTAAATATCAAAATAACATGATTTAAATTGAATGTTGATCAATTATAATTTGTGTTGAATTTTAGGAATAAATACAAAAATTAGGGTAATTTGAGTTCAGTAGATATCATAGTTCCAAATAATGAAATTTCCCAAATGTTGCATTTAGAAACCTTGAAAAATATGAAACTATATTATTTCTTCAATAAATTTTGCACCTATATTATTTAGCCAAATATTTTTTTTTTGAAGTGAGTTAATAAGCAAAATACTCTAAAAACAATAATAGAAAAGAGGGAAATTATATCCTGCTTCCATATTAAAAGGGTACAATATATGTTAGATGTACATATAATACTAGATTGATGTCCCGCATTGTGCCATGGATCAAGTCAAAATTTCTCTAAAAAAAAAAAGATGTTCAGATGATGCTAGTGTTTTTAAAAAAGCAAGAACAATTAAGACATGTGCAAATTCACTTGACTTAGTTCAATAAACTTTAATAATTTAATAATATGATTAGAAGAAAGCATCAATAATAAATAAATGAATAATTTTTTTGATAATAATTAACTATAAAAAATGAATTGTCAATATCATACTTGGGAGGATAAAAAAGAAAAACTCATTGCAGAATCATTATCGTTCTACCATAAACATCCCCCCACCATTAAAAAAAAAAAAGAAGTTCATCAAGATGGTACTAACACCACCATAAAAGGCTGCATGATGAAAGAAGTTACACATGTCGTCGACTTCATAAGCAAATCAAACAAATTATCATGAAGTGAGCATATAATGCTAATATTTAATTAATTTCATTTCATTCAATTAAGAAATAAAATTTCTTTCAAAAAAGTCGAATATAACAAAGAAAGACAATTAAAAAGACTTAAGATAATCCAAGTCATTTTAAAAATTAGTGAAAAATCCTATAGAAAAGAAAAAAAAACCATAACATACCCAGTATCCAATTAAATATATGGTGAAGGATGGAACTAAAAAAAATATGAACTTAAGGAAAAATAAATAAATAAAGCAAACCCGGACAAATCTCTTAAATCTAAGTTAATCTCTTAAACTCGCAATTCATGATATTCTAGAATTGGTTTCAATTAAGAAGCTCAATTCCTAATCAATAAAAAAATCATAGAAAAAATTAATTTTAAAAATTATCTCAAATGAAATAAATAAAAAAATAATGATTAAATTTGACAAATTAAAAAAAATTAAAGATGATGAAATTAAAAAAATTTAATTTTATAAATAATTTTAAATAAAATAAATAGTAATCAAAAGAACAAGGACCAAGTTTGATAGATAAATAAATTGGAGGATGAAAATGAAAAAAAATATGATTTTATAAATAATATCAAATAAAAAAATAGTAACAAAAAAAATTGATCAAATCTTAAAAAAAAATAAAATTGAATCACTTCTATGAAAAATTAGAGGGTTAGATAAAGAAATCAAGAACGAAAAAAAATAAATAATCAACACTAAATTAAATATCTATTGGCCATGCGTGTAGCCCGCGAATAAAGTTGTTACCAAGACACTTCTAATATTGCTTTATAAGTTACTGTTTGGCCCCCATATATATGATCTTTTACGTGCTGTTTGAATACCATGAAAATTCTCTGATTGCTAAGGTGTAACAACATGGAAATTTAATTGCATTTTTAATCATTTTTTTCATTTTTATTTATATTGCTTGAATATTCATCTTATAAAAGATTTTTATTTCTTGTGCTTTTCATCTTATAAATCATCAATTTCAAGCACTATGAGAGATAGAATCTATATATATATATATATATATAAATATAAACATGTGCACATTGATAAGCATAACAATTACATATCATGTGCTTCATATTATATTTATATTCATATACAGTGAGTCAAATTCATTGGTTTTTCTACCTAGTTCTTGCTTATATGGCTGCCTTAGTTTTTTTTAAATCAATAGATGCCCCCCTCTCATGCAGTCAGTTTAATTCTTTTTTTCTTTCTTTTTTTTCTAAAATTCATTTCACATATAGATAAAAATTCACATTAACATTGTAATAAATAAATAAATAAATAAAAATGCAAGGAACAAACATCTATCTATTCCTATCAAATGAATTCCATCTATTAAAGGTCTAATTCCGAATGCCTCTCGTACTTAAAATAGAGGTATTTTTATTAGTGTGTCACTAACTCAACTCATGAGGTATTCTTGAAAAGATTTAAGAACCATAAAATTTTATCCAAATAAAACTTAAATTTAAGCTTATAATATTAGATTTTTAGTCTAAAACTTAAGAAATATAAAAATTTCATAGATCTAGTAGGATATGTTATACACCAATGAGATATGAACTTGCCATGCATATTGATGTGTTTTTCGTATAAAATATGTTTAAAGCTTATTCTTAATCAAGTATATTATTAGTTAATTTTTTATTTTATTGTTATTATAAAAATATATTAAAAAATAATGTGTGACATTAAAGGTCAATACCAGGATGAAATTGAAAAATAAAATAAAATAAAAAATAACAACCAATAAGTGGGGACCAAATATGATATATTAAAAAAATTGAATGAGGATGAAATTGAAAAAAAAATCTAATTTTATAAATTATTTTAAATAAAATAAATAATAACCAAAAGAGCAAAGACCAAATGTAAAGGAAAAACAAATCAAATGGTTGCTTTGAAAAATCAAAGAGTTTGGCATGAAAATCAAGAAGAAAATATAAAAGAAGGAAGAAAAAAAAAGTTTCTTTAAGGTACATCAAAATCTATTGACTAGATGTGTTGTTTAGGCATGAAGGAGTCGAAAAGTATATTTTGACGTGACCTATAAAGTCAATTTTTGGCAAGTGTGCAAATACAACCCTTATATTGATATGTAAATTATATATGTCAACTATTTTTTTAATAATATTTGTTTTTATTAAATTATCAAATAACCCCTCAATCTTTCTGATTATAAGAAAATGACCATAATAAAAATACAAAAAAAAATCATTAAAGTAAGTTAAGTAGATTTTGATTTTAAAGGTAATATGATTATTTTACTATTTTGAAAAGGTTAAAAAGGCCCCGTTTGTTTGCAGGAAAGTTGTTTTCTTTTGAAAAGTGAATTCCGGGGAAAGTGAATTCCGTGAAAAATAAATTCCTTAAAAGTAAAGTATTTTCCGATATTTGGCAATGTTATGGAAAATAAACTGGAAAATAATTTATTAATATTTTATTTTTCTCAAGTTTATTAAAATAATAAGGAATAAATCTTACAAATTAAAAAGTTGAATAATAATGAAATTGAAAAAAAATAATTTCATAAATTATCTCAAATAAAATAAATAATAATCAAAAAAATAAAGATCAAATCTTAAAAAAAAAGATGAAGAAATTAAAGTAATAATAATTAACATTTCATAAAGTATTTCAAATAAAATAAATAACAATCAAAAGAATAAGGACCAAATTTGATAGAAAAAAATTTCAATAAAAAAATAATAGGAGAAAAACAAATAACAATTATAAAAATGAGGACCAAAGAAAATATAAAAATTAAATTTTAAGAAATGAAATTGAAAAATAAATATTCAAAACAAAATATATATAGCAATCAAAAGTTTGAGGATCAAATTTGATATAATCAGCAAATAATGACATTTCTAAACTTTTCACAACTTCCTGAAAGTGTTTTCCTCCCAAATTTTTCAAGAAAATACTTTCCTGAAAATCAACCCAAATTTGTCTTTGACTGGAAAGTGTTTTTCGTTTACCAACTTTCCTAACAATAAACAAACACAAAAAAGTTTGAAAAGTGATTTCCCCGAAACCACTTTCTGAAAAACAAATATAAGAAAGTTTGAAAAATGTTTTCCCGGAAAACACTTTCCTGAAAACCAAGCTATTTTTTTTTTACTAAAAAATATTTTCGTTGACCAGAAAGTGTTTTCTATTGACCGGAAAGTGTTTTCTATTGACCAGAAAGTGTTTTCCGTTTACCAACTTTCCTAATGATAAACAAATACATGAAAGTTTGAAAAGTAGTTTCCCGGAAACTGTTTTTTGAAAAACAAACATGGCCTAAAATGTTCTTGCAAAAAGACTATTTTGGCTCCCAAATTTTTCTGTTTACCAACTTTTCTAATGATAAATAAATACAGGAAAGTTTGAAAAGTAGTTTTCCGGAAACTGTTTTTTGAAAAACAACTTTCCTAATGATACCGGAAAGTGTTTTTCGTTTACCAACTTTTCTAATGATAGACAAATACAGGAAAGTTTGAAAAGTAATTTTCCAGAAACTGTTTTTTGAAAAACAAACATGGCCTAAAATGTTCTTGCAAAAAGACTATTTTGGCTCCCAAATTTTTCTTTAGTGGCTTTGATTATAAATAACAAAAATATCATTATACTATAACAATACACATAAAAATGATGTTTTAACAATAGTGCCAATGATTAAACTAGAAAATAAATTAGAGTGGGAAAGGGGAGAATTAAGTGCTCCCATTTTATCCTTGCGCTGCCGTGCGAGGCAAGGCCCAAGCTGAAGTGAGATATCATAATTGCCTAGCATGGAGGCAAGTATTCAGACCACGAAGAAGAAGAAGAACAGAATATTTAGGCCTGTGTACTGTCAATGACAACTAAATAGAATATGGATCGGTCAGAGATGTACCAAATCCAGCCCAGAGCCAAGCAAGCAGTGCTGGAAATACCCTTTCTAGCTCTATATTCAAGAGACAAGACGCCTTCCACTTTCGCATTTAAAATTACAGCAATAGACTGGTGAAGTTCCCGCGAGAAAAGCTAAGTTGATGATCAAAGATGATAATAATAATCTAACGATGTTGTAATGTATGGCCAGCAATCATCTCATCTGTAACAAAAAGGGGTGCAATCGGTTATGTAGGCGAATCATATCAATAATAAAAGAATTCATCCCCAATCATTAAGAATTTGCTTTGCTAGCTATTAGTAATTATCTATCCAATTTTTTAATCTTTTCTTTTTTTGTCTGTAATTGAATCCAAGATCTTAGTATCAAGGTCATAGTAACAGTATGCCAGCTGAGATTATAGGCTTGAAATGGAATCACAACAATTAACTGTACATTTGGCCCATCTCTTTCAATTTCAATCGTTGATGGAAGGGTCAGATCATTACAAAATAGAGAGTTCGAGGATTATATTCAACAAAATTGAAAGTTGAGGGACCAAATGCACCATTGAACCAACAGCAATAACTATAGCTACTGATATCCTCAAGATCCAACCCGTGAAAACTAAAAAGAAGAGGCAAGCACGATCGCACAGGTGCATGATAAAAGGGTCAGCGAGAATAATGAGTATAATTCAATTAAGAATAAATTAGTAAATTCTTAAATAATCTTATTTATCATAACTTGACATGGCCTCTAAGTCTAGTCTTTTCAGGAGCCCTTTAATTTTATTGTTATTATTTATTAGTAGTATTTGAAAAATCAGCTTCGCTGGCGCCTAACCTTTTATGCTTTCACGTTGGCAAGGGCTCACATGGCTCTCACTTGTATCATTCAAAACACAGGAAATTTTTTTAAAAATAAAATAAAGGCCAAGGTAGATACCCATTAAAAAGAAGAAGAATCAAGAACCACCTTAAAGTTGTCTTTTCCCTTTCACTGTTGTTAGTGTTTGTGGTGTCTTTCTTTTCCATACTTCCCTGAACTAACTTTCTCTCGTTGAGAAAGGCATTACATAGCTGCTGACATTTTTATAAGAATTCTTGATCGTGATAGACATGCCTCGAAGAGCATTACTGAAGGTTATCGTTCTGGGCGATAGCGGGTATGCAACTTCTTTGTTTTTTTCCTTGCTCAAGTTAGCTAATGTTCATGTTGATTTGTTATTTGTCATTGAATGGATTTTCTATTCTATTCTGATGAAATTCGTTTTCTTTCCTTCTACTTTCTTGTGACTTTCCAGGGTGGGAAAGACTTCTTTGATGAATCAGTATCCGTTACATGATGATAATTATAATTTTCTTCTCTTTTTTTCAATGATTATGAGAACTTCCATTTAAGCGTCCCTTTTTCATTCTTGTCACCTTTACTTTGGTATGCAATGCCATGTTTTGTCAACTGCCAAGGACAAAAGTACTAAAAAATTAAATGTTTCTTCAGTGCAAGTATCTGTGGTGCATTGCATTTGTGTTTTTGCTGCGTTCAGACACCATTTGTTGGGCTGTTAACAGCTTTTCAGATATGTATATAAGAAGTACAGCCAGCAGTATAAAGCTACAATTGGTGCTGATTTTGTCACCAAGGAACTACAGATTGATGACAAGCTGGTGACTTTGCAAGTGAGTAAAGAATTATCATTCAATTCTATTTGAAATAGAAAGGAAAATCTTTTGCAAGCTACAATTGCTGATATTATGTATGTTATGTGTTAATGCCAGATATGGGACACGGCGGGACAGGAGAGGTTTCAGAGTTTAGGAACAGCGTTTTACAGAGGGGCAGATTGCTGTGTTCTCGTATATGATGTAAATATACAGAAATCATTTGAAACACTTAATAATTGGCATGAAGAATTTGTCAAACAGGTATCGAAAAGTGCATTAGCTTTCTGTGCTCCGTTTTTTCTTTCACTGTATTGGGCATTCCTGAACAGTTCATTAGTATAGAATTATAGGCTTGCGTCCTTAGCGCAGTACCAGATAATTAAGCAACGGATTTATTATTATGACCACGGCACACTAATTTTAATGTTTTTCCTTACACTTTTTTTATGTTGTGGCTACGTATTAAACGGCATTTACAGCTTATAATTTGATCATGGATATGAAAAGGTTTGCAAATCATCTTCAGTTTCAGGTGTCTAAAGGTATACAATGTTGGAAATTGCAGTGTCCGCAGGGATGGCAATGGAAATGTGATTACTGTACTAAAACAACTTATATAATATTCCTGAAGTTCAACAATTATATTTATAGAAATTGAACCCGGTGAGATTTGCTGGGAAACCTCTTGAATTGTGTGAAAATCTGCGGTTTTGTATTTACATCAGTAAAAAAAATGCTTACATGCTGTAACATAATCCTCTCTTCTTCTTTTTTATGCACGGGTGACAATTTTCAATCCTTTTAGCTATTTTGTATCTCGTTGGCAGGCAGATCCAGTCGATCCTGAGGCATTCCCTTTTATATTATTTGGGAACAAAATCGACGTAGATGGTGGAAGCAGCCGAGTGGTTTGCATGCTAACTGCTAAATTCTGAAGTGCAATATCAGTGTCATCAGTTGAGGTTTTCTTTTCCCCTTAAAAAATCCATTAACGTGCAGGTTTCAGAGAAAAAGGCCAGAGAATGGTGTGCTTCCAGAGGAGATATACCATACTTTGAGACCTCAGCAAAAGAGGGTTACAATGTTCATGAAGCATTTCTTTGTGTTGCAAAAATGGCACTAGAACGTGAACATGAACAGGAACAAGAACAGGAACAGGAACAGGAACATGACATGTAAGTATACCAGTAGACTTGTTGATTGTCAAGATCAATTCTTGCTACCCTTTCTGTTAAATATTAACATCAACTTCATGTCCTGATCAATGCATTAAGCTGGCTATATTTTCAGAGGAGTTTTTGTGCAGACCTTTTTACCAAGACATGTGAATGGTCATAGAATCCCTTATCATTACCTCACCTATAAGCAGACTTCCATAAATTTGAGAAATCATCAGCAATTAAACATTCAATCAAGTCACGTTTTGTGAGTCCCTGTCACATCTAAAACTCACGTTCTTGATCCTTTTTTTAAAAAAAAAAATAAAATTGATTGATTGGACCACATCGAAGCAGATAGATTTTCACCTTCCAGTTCTTAATTTCCCTGATTGCTAAATTTCTGCAAACGATGAAGATTTGCCTCATACCCAAGGAACTTTTTGCAGTTACTTTCAGGGTATATCAGAAACTGTTTCAGAAGTCGAGCAAAGGGGGGGCTGTGCTTGTTGAAGTTGGCTGCCAAAGGATTGGATGTCTGGAAATTCAACCTTCTCATATGTTTCATTCTTTATTATTTATGTATTATGATGCTGTTCATTTGGGATTCAGAGGTGTTTTTATTGTTTGTATTTTATGTGCATCTATAGCTAATTAACTAGCACACTCACCATTAGACTGATAGATTATTTACTTTGTAACTCTATTTTACAAAAAGAGACGCTAAACCATTGCCAAAACTCTATTTACTGAATTAATATACGTACCTGCTAATTTATGGATGTCTTAGCTTTGGAAAGAACTGACAGATCTTTGACGGTGTTGATTCACGTGATAGCTCATTTTCATTATTTTTTAAAATATTCTTATTTTTTGGCAAGTGAATGCATAAAAATACAAATATAAGTAATTTAACTACTTCATTTATCATTGACAAATCACATGTGCATTTAAGGAATAACAAGAATTAAATTATAAATATTATAAATAACTCTTAAATCCTCAGTAATTTAAAAAATGAAACTTTTCCAGTTAATATTTGTATAATATAGTTTGATATTTAATAAATAAATTATTTCATTTTGTTTCCATGAGCACGCTTGACTTGGCTTTTTTTTTTATTATTAATTTCAGCCTATGATATTGAGTTTTTATTGAATTTTTTTTTCATGTTAATCCTTTAATTTTTTTATTAAAGGTTAAAGAAAACTTTCTTTAACCATGTCCATTCTAAATTGGTTAAAGAAAACAAAAATCTAAAGTCATTAAGTTAATTTGATATTACAATTTTCTAAAACATATACTAAAATAGCTAGGCATTCTTTAGTAGCAATACATAACAATTATAAGTTTATTTTTTTTCTAATTTTATCCTTGGAATTTTTTTTTAATTATACCCTTTTATGACCAATTTATTAAAATTTGTTCAAGAAAAACAAAAATCAACAAAAGATGACCAAAAGTATAAAACAAGCAGAAATCCTATAACCAATCTTAAATTCATGCAAGAAAATACATTTTAGCCAACCAACTTTACCTCTTTTTTTTATAGTCCCTGTAGTTTTTGGAGAAAAAAAATTCTATTTAAATAGTTTTTTTTATTATTATTATTTAGACTTTAGGTCTGAGAAATGAAGGAAAACTTGTTGGAAAATAACAAAGAAAAGAAAAAATTATTAGTTAATTATATTCCAACAATAATATAAAAAATAATTTTAATGTTAATAAATTTTATTTAATAAAATAAGTTTCAGAAAGATGTTTTTAGAACTTTAATTTGCTTGAAAAAATAGATTATAATCGAGAGAGAAAAGATTTATTTCATTTTATTTTTTGAATTAATTTAGTGGTGTTTTAAATTGAGAAATTGATTTATTGAGATGTCAATTTGTTTTATTATGTGTTTTTTGAATTAAAATACATTTAAAAAATAAACTTTTAAGATGTGAAAACCTTAATTTTGAATTTGCGACCATCACTGTAGTGGCTATAATCTTGATAAGTAAATGATAGGTTGTTCATCTTTAAAAAAATAAAGGAAAAGAAGGGCAGTCACGTGGGTCTCGCCTTGTAAGTGCACTCACCTCTATGTTTGTTAGGTTAAGTGCTAAGGCTTGATTTCTTTTTATTTTTTTATTTTTTAATCTTTTCTTTTTATTTTTTTATTTAGAGTTAAATGTAATGTAAAAAAAACTAGCAATCTATTTAATTATTGTTCAATTTTATTAAATAATATTATAGTTTTTTATAATAATGCTAATTTTCTTTTTGCTTATTATATGCCTGATATGAAAAAAAAACTCATGAATATTAAATTAACAAAAAAAATTATATTTTTTTAAAGATTTTTAATAAATTTTGATATAAGTTTATCACATTGATCCTCTTTTTTTTTTCACTTCAATCATATTTAAAATACTGACACTTTGTTTTAATGGTTTTTTTAAATATTTTTTTGTTTAAAAAGTAATGCTAGCAACTTACAGAACATCTTGATATTGAATTAATTATTGATTTTATAATTAATTGTTAATTTTATAAATATTATTTTATGAGTATCTATTAAACTAAATTGAGTTGATCATCCAATTCCTCCTCGGTGCACCAGCATGTAAATGGATGGTCTGCTTTCCATTGAATTCTCATTTCTCAGCACTCTAAAGTTAATCTAAGAAAAAAATCATGATTATCATCACATAAAAGACGAGAAACATCCCATTATCGTACACTCACATATACGACAGGAGAAGTTTTTTTCAATGGCAAACAGCCAAACACACCATAGAAAGAAAATCTTCTTCCATTCGCATAACAGCCTTAAAATTTCCGCCCAAATAAAAATAAAAAGAAAACCCAAAAAATTACATTACCATGTATTTATTATTAAAAAAAAAAAGAATGAAGGAAACGTGAAGTAATAGTTGACCACCTAGCCGTTCAACATAAAGGACCAGGAATCAAATTTTGAACGGCTACGATCTTCTAATCAAACCTTCATCAATCCATCCCCGTAGTAGGCAAGGAGAAGTCCACAGATGGCGTTTCTCTCTTCGACGGCAGCACCACCGCACTCTCCTCTTCTTCCATCGCCAAATTACACTAGTACAAAAACTGTCTCTTTCTCTTCACCTCCAAATTCTCTCTCTTTCCGATTCTCGAAATCAAATCTCAGCCGTCGAAACGATCCTCTCTCCCTTCGATCAACTTCATCTCCAGGTAATTCATTTTGATTCAATGCAGCTCTCTTGTGAATTATTATAACAGCATGTGACTGTAATTGTTATTATGGTCGATGATTACAGCTGCGCCGCCGTCGGAGGGGGTGGCGCCGGCGATATCCGTGACGGAGAATGCGTTGAAGCATTTGAATAGGATTAAAAATGATAGAGATGAAGATCTGTGCTTAAGAATTGGGGTCAAACAAGGTGGATGCTCTGGCATGTCTTACACCATGGATCTTGAAAATCGAACCAATGCTAGACCTGATGATTCCATCATTGAATACAATGGATTTGCAATTGGTATGCGTTTCTGGTAGCAGCCTCTTTTTTTTTTCTTTGCCTGTTTTTGTAAATGTTGGCTCGTATAGACTGGACTAGACTAGATGGATCGTGGGAGAAGTGTTTGTTCATTTCTAGCTGGGCACCAAATTCTTGTCAAAATTAGGTTGTCCGCACAGTGCCATTCAGCCAGCCACACTCTCGATATGATGTTCCTTCACTTGCATAAAAGCGGGAGTCAGCGTGATTGTCAGTGAGTCATTCTTACGTGAGTGGGGTTGGGAGTACCCCATCTTGTTGTAGTATTTTGCGAATAGGGTTTGTCGATGGATGAGAAATTGTGCTTAGGGAGTATTTGAGACATATGATTGGATAAAAATGGGTTTTGTAAGCTAGATGTTACGGAAGATCATGGGTTTTGTAAGTCAGATGGTACTGAAGATCATGCGTTTAACGTAGTGGTTGATTTAGGAGGATTTTGATATAAGGCCGTTAAGTTGATGTGGTGAGTGGTTATTGTTCAAGTCAGAAGTGCATTAATTAGAGGGTAATGAAAATATGAATGAGTGTCATGGATATAGATGTATTGGCTGAGCTGGATTGAAGAGGAAAACGTTCATGTAGGATGTAATGGGATTTTCTCTTCCATGAATGATACGTGTAAGTTGATTCATCTATTCTCTTTGGTGAAACATGATGTCTTTGATCCTATAAATGTAATAAAAAAAATGTTGGTTGGCTGTCCTCTACGGTAAACAAACTATCTCTTTCATTAGTTGTAATAACCTTAACCTTAATAAAAGGCATCATACATGGAATAAAGGCAAGTTCAGTTTCTATCAAAATAACCAGTGTTTCTAGGAGGTTTATCTGCAGGTGCCCTTCCAAGTAAACCCTAACTTGGTTCTGATTGTTTTCTCAAGAAGGCCTCTCTTACTTCCTCGTTCTAGATAGGGAAGGACAACACATGCAGAGCCAAACCTGATCTGACTTCCACGAACAGACTGACTAGGTCCCAATATGTAGTCAAACCATACCAGGTTGCCTAGCCTTCCAATGTGGTGATGTTTTCATTGAAAATGGGTACCATCTGTTTGTCTTGCATACCCTCCTCTGCATATGGGAAACAGGATTATGCCTGTGGAAATTATAGGTTATTTTTTTACAATAAATTTATTTTTTTCTGTTTGTTTTGCAGTTTGTGATCCAAAGAGCCTCCTCTTCCTATTTGGGATGCAATTGGATTATAGCGATGCTCTTATTGGTGGAGGTTTCTCTTTCAAGAACCCAAATGCAACAAAGACATGTGGTTGTGGTAAATCCTTTGCAGCATAGATGTGAAGTGATGTGTACAAAATATTTAACAGAGAACATACACAACTCTGAAATTGTTGCCGATTTTATGTTGAAGATGTGTACATGAGAAAATAATTTATAGTTTATGTAGTCTTTTGGCAATTATGGAGTGTGGAAGATGGTAATCATAGAGGTTTGGATGAGCTCTTCAGCTACAAAAATACCCACCAACTATTACCTTGTTCATGATGGTTGGTTACCCTCTTAACAATTTGGACAATCAATTTTGCCATTAATTGATTCAACATTTTCAATGTGTATTGGTTTTAAACCAGGCCACCCTCAGCGATACTTATTTTAGAAATCGATCCCATGTTGTTCTTGCTATAATACAAGCAATGTTCAACTCTATAGTATTTCTCAGCTCCAACCCCAGAGGGACTTCCCCCAGGCTTTTTTAGCATTATGAGCATCATTGTCTTTCACCTTCCTATTTATTCCTTCCCCCAAAAGTAAAAAATCCCTTTCCACGAGGAGAGGCTGAGCTTCTGCTCAACATGATTTTAATTACTATGCCAAGGAAGAACCTTTGATTGATTAATGAAGCATGCTCTAATTATTATTTTTTTCTTGAATTTCTCAGGTTACATCAAGTTAATACGAAGGCGGGTCCTTGAAATCGTTTAGAAAGAAAATTTAATTTTATTTGGTGCCCGAATTAATCAACCAGGGTCCAGGAGTACCTCTCTCAACAGAACAAAAATAGAATTTTTACATACCGAGAATGAACGATGAAATTAGGTGGAGTTTGCCTGCACATTTTGAAGCCCAGCTTTGCACTCTTCAAAAGAAACATACAATTAGCTGGAGAAAGCTTTCCATGCTTCCAGTAATTAGCGGTTACACCAAGATATTTCAAAGGAAGGTTGGCTCTTTTGAACATGCCCTTCAACTATACGATAACATAGGTTTGATTTTTGGAAAAAAAGATTAAAGTTCTTATTTCTTGAAATTTAAATATTTCAGTGCTTAAGTGATATTGAGATTTTGTCATTTAAAAAAATATATTTGAACCATTCTGAGCAATTTTTATATTATATATTTATATAATTTAAGAGCAGTTTTAACATGAAAAAAACATCATTATTCGATTAAAAAAGACCTGGACACAGTATTGCCTATTAAAGAATTAGATCATAATTAAAAATGTAAAGATATCAATCATGTAGATGCATGTCTTGTCATTAAGTGCAATGGATAATTATATTATAATTACAAGAATCTCTCAAGGCGAAATACCTCTGCAAAATAACTTTTTTCATGCGCTTATATTGGATTTTTTGTTATAATTTTTTTTATCTTTATTTTTTTTATGGTTGCATCATCTTAAGGACAAATTAAAATTTAATTGCTTATTGACTAAAAAAATTAAAAAGCACATGTAGCGAAAAAGACAAAGAAAATAAATGGTAATTTCAAAATTATTTAAAAAAATTTATTTTTATCCTTTTACTTGTTACATTATAAATTATTAGTTGCCTTGATTTTCTAAAAAATCAATTTTAATTTAAAACTTTATTTTTTTTATTTTTTAATTTAAAAGAAAATAGAGAAAGTAAATGGATTTTAATGTTAGAGAAAGAAAATTATTCTTATGTTAAAGAGAGAAAATCTTAATTAACACTGTTTGTTAGTTAGAAAAAGATTGATTTTAGTGTTAATAAGTTTTATTTAATGAGTAGATTTTATCCTGGATGTTATTTGTTTTTTTTTTAAATATCATATCTGAAAGGTTTCAAGTTAATTTTAGGTTTTTGAGATGATTTTTTTTATTTTTAAATGTTATATTTGAATTTATTAAGATATTTAGATGTTTTATATATATATTTTAAGTTAAAAGTAAATTTTTATATCAAAAAACCTAAACACTGTTATAGAAATAATAAGGGAATGCTATATATTTTAAGTTGAAATATCAATTTTTTTTCTTTAAAATATCCCAAACGGGCTTGTTAGGCTCAACAACTCATCACCTTTTTTTTATATAATTTTGTTTTTCTTGACTTGATTTTTTAATATGTATTTTTGAAAATAATTTTTAATTATATTTAAATTAATACCCTTTTCTCTCTTATTTCTTAGATTGTTTATTCAGCCATTTCTTTTAAATAGTGATTGTTTTTAATTATTTTATATGTATTTAATATTTTAAAGAGATTATTCTAATTTATTTATTTTTTAATATTTTATATAAATAAAATTTATTTTTAAAAAATACATATTATTTTTAGATAATATTTTTAATATGTGTAACCTTATATAATATTTTTTATAATAAATTTTATATTTGTATGTATTTTTATTATCATTTAATTAAATTAAAAATTAATTTTAACAGCCAAATTCATGGTTAAATGGCTAGTATTATAAGATTAAATATATATCTATATTTTGTTTTTTTTCAAATAGAACCCTCTCAAACTAGATCCAACGGTACGAAAACAAGGGCTGCCCTACTCCTCAAAAACACTCCCTCCCTCCCTCCCTCCATGTCTCTCTTCCGCTCAGGTCGGATTTCAGCGGTCATAAAAAACGAAGAGCCAAACAACCCTACTCCTTCGATTTGACGAAAAAAAAAAAAAGGAAGGAGAAGAAGAAATCATGGCTTTCAGTTATCGCCTCTTATCCAGATCCAAACAGGTTTTGCTTTTCTTCTCTCTATTCCAGATCATTTACCTCCTATCCATGCATCCATTATTTTCTTGACGCTGGATTCTGATTCCTCTTTGATGTCCGACATTTTATCGAGCAAGTTTAATCAAATTCTGAATCCATCTACTCTGATTTTTTTCCATTATTTTTTGTTTTAGTGGACAGGAAGAAATATTAGGGATTTCTTTGGGTCAATGTGATGCCTTTTCTTTTCCTATAATTATTTTTCTGATGAAAATGGAATTATATGTTGGTTGGGATTATTTTTATGGGAAATTCCAAATATCATGTGGGTTTCTTTAGGGATATAATTTTGGAATTATTATCAATTTTTATAAAGAGAGGTGCGGGGGTACTTCGCTCGATTATTGGGATTTTGTATTCATTAATAATGATTTTGTGGTTTATAATTTTTTTGTGAATTTTGGGTTTGTGCAGTTGTTTGGAAGTCAAGCCATTTTGAATCAGCAACTTGCTTTTCCAGTTCGTTATTATGCAAAAGAGGTGGCTCCCGACGGGTTTAAGGGAGATGGTCAGCAACCCTGTAAACTTATCTTATTAAATGGGTTTTTGTCACACTTGTGTTCTTTGATGATATTGTGCAAAATGTAGCTTTGTCACTTGCAAAGCACGATGCTTTGGGGAGATAAGTGCTAGACCTAAAAGTTGAATGTTATTGGCTATTATAACTCTACACATTGTGCTATGAGCTTGAAAAAATATTTTACGAAGCTTGGGAAATAGTAAACAATGTCACCGACCTACTCACTAGCAGTGGCTTCTGTTTGTTTATACTTGTATTTTGTAAATTTTAACAGCACAATAAAGCGTTAACAACATTACTACTTTTCAACTCTAATCTTTTGGCTAACAGCCAACCCCAACTAGTTTTGGATTGAGGCTTTGTTTTTGATGTTGTTGTTAGGTTTTTCTTTTCTTATAGCATGTTTTGAGCATTGCTCTTGGGGAAAAAAAGAATCCTTTGTGTTGTACAATTGATTTTACTTCACTTTGGTTGGTGGTTGCTCACTTTACTTTTGATACCTTGGATCTAATAGATTCATTTGCAATATTATGCCTTGCAACAACACTGCTAACACATACATGCTTGTGCATCTGTTTTGTTCACTTGTCTGAATGTGAATCATGTCATCATAACTTGTTTATGTATCTTGCCTACTGCTGAAACTTGTGGCAAATATAGAAGCAAATTAACAAGTTTGAATTCTGGGGGAACCTTCAAACTTTTGTTTCTTCCACAACACCGAGCTGGATGTCTTATTGTTCCTGTAGATGGTGATCACAATGATTTATGTTGTTGCCCTATATTAGGATACTTTTACAGTTCAGTTCAAAGTAAAATATGTGGTAATCATCATTGTTTGTTCCCAAATTGATGATTAATAATAACATTTTTCACTCTAGGTAGAAGCAGTTTTATTTGCAGTGAACACCTTGATGATTTGGTAACTTGATGCAAATTGTGTTGCTTTGAACTAAACAGAGATGTTGAAGGACATCTTTCGGGACCTCAAGAAAAAATTTGATACAGCCATTGGGGTTTTTCGGAAGGAAAAGATCATCATTGATCCCGAGGATCCAGCTGCTGTGTCTCATTATGCGAAGGTCATGAAGACAGCTAGAGAGAAGTAAGCCATTTCTATTCTTCTATATTCTGATAGTTTCTCAACTTTCTTCAGAGGTGTTTCAGTATTTAGCATTGTTCTTTGTTTTGGGTGAGTGTTTGGTTTGATGCTGATGAATCTTTCATCGAGTGGAGTTATATGCATTCTTTGTGCTGAATTTGGTACACTTGCATTTTAATGATCTATGATGTATTTACTGTGTCTTTGCAGGGCTGGCTTGTTATCGGAATCACAAAGGATCCAGTATACTATCGAAGAAGAAACAAAAGATATTCCAGATGCTCGAACATATTTTTTGCAATTGCAGGAAATAAGAATCAAGTATTAGTTCTTTTCTTTTCTTTTCCAAGGTCTTGTTTAAACTGGATATTATTGCTGCAGCAATTGAAGCTTCATGTCATTCATGTCTATGTATTTACTATGAATTATCATTTTACTAGGATGTAGAAGAAACTGCTATTTTTTCTTCCTCTCCATTGTGCCAAACACTTGTCCCTGTAGACCTGAAATTAAACCTCACATCTGTAGTAACTGACGTGCAATTCATTTTGTTATAATTCCTCAAAATTATATTTCTCAACTTCTCTTTGTCGCATTTCTTATTTGTAATGTAATGATGGATGTGGGTTGCCCCCTGTAGGAGAGATCTCCCTGATGAGCTTGGTGTAGAGGCTATGATGATGGATGCGTTGGAAAAGGTTGAAAAGGAAATTAAGAAACCTTTGATGAGGAACGATAAGAAAGGAATGGCACTTCTTATGGCTGAATTTGATAAGATTAATACAAAGTAAGTTTTGTTCTATCAACTGAATCCGAATCCTTAAAGCGTGTTTGGTATTACAATAACTGTTATGATTGTGGTTTGAAAAAAGTTTTATAAAAAGTATTTTTAGTTGAACTTGGGTTGGAAAAATATATATTTGGTTAAAACTGTGGTTGAGATTGAGATTGAACAAAAAATAGTTTAATTCGTTTTGTTAAGGATGCTTTTGAAATTGAGGTTATAAAATAATTTTAAAAAATATATATTAATATTTATGGTTTTATTTAAATATTGTAGATTTAATTATTGTTAATACATCATGAAATAAATCATACTTTATATATATTTTTTAATTGTTTCATTAAACTATTTACAATTCCATTGCGTATAAAATTCATCCGACAAGAACTATAAAATTAGGTAAAACATTATCAGGAATAAAATTGAGATTACAGTATAAGTAAATTTAATTCACCTTAAACTAATTTTTTTTTTAAAAAAAAATTGTTCACATTCATGTTAACAGTGTGAGAGAAATTAATTAACTACATTGGTTTTTTGAGGAAAAAAACAACTGTTCACATGAACAGCCATGAGAGCTGCTTCTCCAAAACCTGCAGCACGGCTGCAAAGTTGGTGGGTCCTACCATGGAAAATCGTTTTTTTTCTTTACCAAACACTGATATGTGTGGCTTCAGGTGAGGCCACATTACCAAACAGCATCTTAGCTTACCTACTAGAGTGTTGCACTTACTGATGCCCAAGTAGATGTGAAATGTTGTTCTTGACAAAGTTCATTCTTGTTGCATGATCATTCCATGTCTTTTGAAACCTGAAGAATATGCAGGCCTTGGCTGTCTGATGACTTATGGATGTTTTCTCTTATTCGATAGATGAAACATCTAATGCGTTGGCTTACAAAAGAATGTGTCTATATATTGCCTAGAGGACTTACTTTAAAAAGTTTGTCTATACAGGATTGGAATTGTCAATGTAACTATGTTGATCTAGTATTACAGCAAATAATTTTTGTTAAACTCCCGCTGTTGCAGTTGGTAGCTCTAGTGCTAGTGCTGATGTGGTGAGTTTGATATAGAGAAAATATCAAAAGTGTTTCTTTTCTTTTCCTGGTTTATTTACAGTGCTATTGTCTGATAATTTTTTTCATTAGTTGGAATTTGTAATATCACCTGGCATTTAGTTAGCGTTTTAGGATATATTTCAAAAGGGAATTTGAGACCCTTTTTTTAATATATACATATATCTCCAGACTTGGGGTTCGTAGGGAAGATCTGCCAAAATATGAAGAGGAGTTGGAACTTAAAATCGCTAAAGCTCAATTGGAGGAGCTGAAGAAGGATGCTGTTGAGGCTATGGAAACACACAGGAAGAGGTATTTTGTTGTTTTTATGCTGTCTTTTTTATTATGAACCTCGTGGTTCTAGATATGCAGGCTTCCTACTCTTGCCTTCAGTCGGGCAGTGAATAGATAGGAGGGATGTTGGTTTAGGTCCCATTTTTGTATTTTTCTTGGGATAGTGCTTTTTTCCAGATCTTTGTATTCCTGATGAATGAACGCTGAATAGGGGTGTAGGTACCTGGACTTGGCACAATTTTAAGCTTGATCAAACTCATTCAGAGCATAATCCAAACCGAGCTTAAACAAAATTTTAAGGTCATTTTAAAGTTGAGCCAAAAATGACCACTGGGTTGCTCAACCCAGTTTGTTCTCGATAATGAGGGCATTCTAGGTGTTTCTGTTAGAGTTTCAACGTGACTTGTTTTAGAGCAATAAAATCTGTGCTCTATATCTTTAGGAGATAACAAGAATGAAAATAGGGATTAGATTGAGGACATTCTCAAATTTCATTATTTATTATATTATCTTCTCTAATTTTGCCTTGAATTGAAGACTATTCCCAAAAAGGCTGCTCCTTGTACTCATTGTTTGGCAAAGAAATTCAACAAGGTATAATATCAGTAGGATTTCATATTCTGAAAACTTGAAGGACAATCTGGCTGGATGAATTTTGACTGTGACTTTAAGTTTACCCTTAGGTTCATTTTAATCCACCAAGCCAAATGAACCAAGGTCAATAAAAATCTGTACCTTGAGTTGAGCATGTGCAGAATACCTTTGAAATGGCTCGTCTCCGACCTGAGCTTGATTGGCAATTCAATCTACCCAAGCTGAGTTTGATTAATCTTATATTCAGTTATGTTTCACCCCTATAATTGAATTTCGGTATTGATATTTTATTGATTCTTTTTTTTTTTCAGGGAGGAATTTAAGGATGAGAAAGTGGTTGATGTGAGGTCTTTGGACATCCGGAACTTTCTCTGAATCTTGCATGGCTTGTTAATTGTTTGACTTGAATTTGAAATTTGTTGAGTCGCAAGACCTGGAATGCGGGAAATAACCATCTGTCTTGCTTTGATAAATAAAAAGGTTTTGAATCACAGTTATGGCAACTGAGTAGATATTGTGCCATCTTTTGTTAATTCAACTCAATAGCGAGAAGGGAACTGGTGTTATGTTGTCACATGTCTTGGAATGAATTTGTCTTAGAAACTTGCTTCTCTTTGCCGACTAATTTTCTTCCGCTTCCTGCTGTATCGAAACCTCTACATAAGTACCGTACGGCATGTAGTATGCTACTCTGAATGGTCTGCGACTCTGTTGAGTTTAATGGCTGTTTAAACGTCCATTTGCATTGCAAAATGTTAAGCATGATGAATTGGGTGATGAAGTTGCTTCTTGTTACATCATTTGAAGATCCAATATTGGATGCTGCATGTGTTTTCTTTCAAAATCATATGAGATGGGAATCCAATCAGATGGTAGAAGGTAAATTCAGAATGCTAGGTGACCTTAGTGGTGCTAGTATTTTTTTTATAAGTGTTTTTGTTAGAAAATATATTAAAATATAAAAACAATATAAAAAATAATTAATTTCACTGTAAAAAGGGTTTTATCACTCTTATTCTAGATACAGTGCTTTATGTATTGGGTAGGAGTGGTAAATATGGTCATATTTGGGATGTTTCGATTGATTGATATCAAAAGGAAAGACCGGAACTTGATAACCCCGAGGACTTTACAAGTTGTTTTAGGTAGAGTCGCTAAGGTTTGTCCTGTTAGAATGACCCTGGAGTCTTTTCGGAAGTTTAAGAGATTGGTCCTCCTGTTTGATACTACTTTAATGCTTTGTTGAGGACTTTGGGTCGAGAAGAGTACGAGCGATGCGAGGAATACCTGTCATCTATTGAAGAAGGGTTTTAGGCCCAATTTGCAAACTTCTAACGTCCTTTTGCCGGGGTGCAACTTGCTCTGCTGACAAAGCTGCTGCATGTAGAAGTCAGAAGATGACTTATTTGGCAGAGCCCTGAATCAGAAGGTTCTATCTTGTCAATTCTAATTAGCTTCAGTCCCAGATGTCAATTCTAATTAGCTTATCAGTCTCAGAAACAATCTTGCTCTTCAAATCCATCTTCAAGACTGGATGGATTCAGATTCAAGACTGAACTTCAATTGAAGTAAGGCATGAGCAGGAAAACACAAGCGGATCCTGAGTGGATGAGAAAGGAATTAGAAACTACAATACTTCGATAGCGTGAAGCTCTATGCATTTGAACCACAGCTCCATCAACTGACCGGATATAGCAAGTTCGGGTGCCAACATAATTTGATTGCCAGGAGATAACTTGTTACCCTGGCAGCTTCCTGCTGTGAAATGAGAGTTCATTGCTCTCACAAGCTCTCACCCAAATGGAAGGTCGTATGCTCACATTTATGCTGTGCGCGTGGACCATTAGTACCATTGTTTAAAGAGCAGGTTAGACTTGATCAACTGGCAGTGTCAATTGCCTGTCAATCAGTATTTTATGGACGTTTACTTCAAAAATCGTGCATGCGCCAACCAAACTGGCTTTTTTCTATAAAAATGACACTAATAATCACGGGCTAATGGCTTTCTCAATCAAAATTGCGTCTCTCTATATTTTTTTCTGGTCTAATTAACAGTCGCAGAATTACTCAATCATGACATACATAACTATCAAATAAAAAGGGCTCTAACAATTAAAATTTACCCTTTTTATTTGATTTAGAGCCACCATCCTCTTTGCTTCGCTTTCCCCCACTCCTACCACTCTCTTGCTTTCCACGTTTATCCGGTTTAACTCCTTTGGGTTTTGCACTAACAACACCACCAGGGTTTATCTTTCCACCATGTTCTTGCAAAGCATTCTCCAACTCTTCTTCCCTGCCTACAATTGCATGCTGTTGAAGGAATTCAGGATTCAGTAAATCCTCCATATTGGATTTCATCCCATCCGACAGTCAGTTTAGCACTCGGAGATAAAAGAACAGATGCAGAGATTAAAGAGAGGAAGAAAAAAAAAAGGAAGAAAAACACACCTCAGCTTGCTTTGCTGCTTCCTTTATATCATCATTCACTGGTATGCTGTGAGGTCTCAACTCTCTCTGAAAAATTTATTCACATAAGGAATTAGATTGTTTTGAATGAAAATGTTCATAGACTAGCAACAATAGAAGAATCGCACATAAGCAAAAAAGGTGGAACACAGCTGTGTAAAAATTTATTCGGCCTCTTGATGATGACAACTAAATGGAGAAAAAGGATTCATGTGGCCAAGCATAGCTAGCCTCAAAACAAAGCCTGGTTGAGTATATAATGGAGAAAAGGGATAATTTTTCTAGGCGTTGGGATTACAAAATATTTATTGGAATCATATACTCACAATACAACTATGTATTAAACACATCCATGTGCCTCAATGCTTTCCATGTGTTGTGTATTATTATGTATGAAGTACAGGTTTTCTATCAACTTACCTCTTTTATCCGGGGTAGGGTTGATTCTGTTTCTTTAGATGCAATACCACGAAGATATTTGTAGATCTTCTTCATAGCCTTCATAAAAAGTGACAAAATTTGTGTTCTTTCCACCTTCATTTGTTCCTGTAATAACAATTCAGCGGTACACTCAGTAGTCATTCCTGATATGCTAGGTAAGCATAAAAAGGAAATAAGAACATCAATAAAACAGATTAGCATGCACTAGAAGTTGTGAGGATCTAACGTTTATACCAAAAGCGACACATTTTTCTACCCTTTTCCAGATAACTGTCCGTTCACTTTCTTGCACACAGGTATATGCACGTGCATGCATGAGTGCACATGCGTGAAATGAAATAATCTAACTGACAAGTTGAGAATCAAACCTCAATAAAGGTAATATTTCGTTGCTGCAAACCAGCACAGAGTAAAATAGATGCCGAAACATATGACAATGTGACAGGAAGCTTTCCTCGAAAATATAGACGAGCCAGGATTGGAACAATGTCTAAAATCTGGAGGAAACAAAAACACAAAATTATTAGAATCACACAGAATTAAGTACCTGACAAACCTTTGCATATTTTCAAATTACTAATGTTACCAACTTTAGTTATTTCCACAAGACACAAGTGATGAAATGGTCTATGGGAATCCTGCTGTCTAGAAGTCAAATAAATCTCACCCCATCCCAGGCTTCAGAAGTTCAGCATAAATGGTTAACAAATGGGTTGTGATTAGAGTAGGTCTAATATTCTATGGTGTGAAGAATTAGATCACATCTAATAGACATTTTTCTTCTTTTATTTACAGAAAAAAATTTACAGCTATCTTGCATCTCAAATACATGTCTATCCACAGAAACTCTTACATTCCACACTAGTTCCCAATATCCAATGACATGTGCAAATCTTTGAGCATGCAATGGAAACATAAAAAAGCTAATGTCCTCTGATAAAAAAAAAAAAACTACCCCTCAGATATCAAAAGACCCCTTCCCACACTCCGGTTGTCATTGAATTTAAAAGCAGTTCTGTTATTGGTGTACTGACAAATGGGAAGGGGGTTACTTATTGATCCATCATATACACAAACTATACATTTTTGCATTAGCTTCACCTGGCAGATTTTCTTTTCTTGGCCAGAAAAGAACCGAAACAATGCCATGTTGAGGGAGATATAAATCATTTACACATAATAACCCTTTTGCCTTAGTATAACGATGCCAGGTGTACAAGTTTCTAAAAGTCATTCAGCAGACTGAAACGGGTTCCATTTCCTCATTGTTTCCATGCAGAGATGGACCTCAAATTTATATGCATGTGCCATGTATCAGATTATTTGCCATGATATAAATTTTATCCAATAACTTGCAGAGCAAACATCATAGTTTCCAATTGGACCTTACCAGATGAAAATCAGCAAGGTTTCCAGTATAAACTTTCAACCGCTCCAAATCATATGGTGATAGATCGTCAGTAGGTGACCTCCAAAATCCATCAGGAGCAGATGATGTGGGTTCTTGCTCCATGTCAGTGTAGTTAATTTTAGGATCCAAGACACTGAAATATCAAGAGTTGCATGAGCATATTAAACAGAAACTCATTTGAAGGTAAAGTTTCAAATCTGACCTCATAGCAAGCTTATATTCCATTGAACGGAAACTATCACCTTCTAGTAGTCGAGCAAACCTTTGCTTGAAATCTGCAGACAGATAAGAAATAAGCTTTGAATATTCAGAATTAAAAAAGAAATCTGAAAAGGTATGTGTTGATCTGAAAATAGGACTAACCTAGGTAAAACGGACCAAAAAAGCCCCATTCATCTGTCCCACTAGCTTCACTATCATCGCTGTTTAATGGTTTGAGTACCATACATGAATACTCACCTGTTACCGTATTCTAATTCAAAAGAAAACAATAAACAAATAAAGTTCACAACTAATTATCATTATATAACAGTGTCCGTGTAATAAAACTGAGAATGCATCTTAACTGGAATTTGGCCAATGTAGAAGGGAGCAAATTTACGTCTCTTCCAAAAGCGAAAAAGGTCCAAAGTTAGCCCAAAGGATACACCAAGGTAATGGAGCTTTTCTGGTCGCCGTTCATGAAGATTTACTAGCAAAGGTGGAAGGTCCGTCCTAGGTTTTATATTTTCTTCTAGCAAAGAAACCTACAGGCACAATATGTTACAAAAGCATATGACTCCGTCCATAGTACTGGCCTTTGGCAACATAAATTTTCCATGTGAAAAGTAATGTAACAAGATACTGTTCATATTAATGGATTCACAGTTATCATTCTAATTTGAATTTTCAGGGAGAAGAGAAGAAATTATTGGGCAAGTGAGACTGGAATAATTCTTGATTGAAATTAAAAGATTTCATCGCATTGCTTGGATTTAGAATCTATAATATAACAAGATAGTAAAAAAACCCCATATACTACAACAGAACCAAACATGAAAATCATTAAAGGAAATATAACTATGAAAACTTAATATAGAAACAAGAGTTGTTCAGTGAATGGACCTTCTCTGCAGCTTCTGTAACTCTAAGTTGAGGAATTTCCACATCATTTTCATCATCTACTACCGAAATGGGAGTTAATTGTCCTCCGTAGTACCTATAGAGACTAGGATTGTAAATGCCTCCGCTTTCAAAGAAATTTTAACTTGTAAATGCATCATGACATGATTAAGCATGGAGTATACTCATCAAGTCACTTTCTCTTATATATTAGAGTGCTTGTTATATTATACTGTTGCATATGCAGCACAGACTTAGGATATCCCATCACAAAACATATCAAAGTAGATGCTCTCATATAGGCAAAATCTCTTACTCTTGATATTAAGGCCACAATGATGATTATATCCATATTTCTAGGTTTCACTATGAAGCAAAGTAAGCAAAACTACAAGACTCTTTATATTTTTGACAGTTGTTCTCCAGAGTCTTTAAGTTTAATTAAAGGAAGATTTTCTTTATACCAATTTTCAAAAAAAATTTCCACTTCTTTTGCATTACCTTATATTGTCATTATTCAACTCCAAAATTATGCACTACCAATTTCACAGCTCTAATTCTACCACTTGAACCAACAGTCATTCAACACATGGTTCAATAAACTTATACACAATATTTACAAAGCTCCATCGAAATCTTGATGCAATGTCACCAACAAAACATATGGTAGCTTACATGTATGAATAATTGTTATAAAAATAAATTTTCCTTATCTAGAAAACAAAAGGTACAGTAGTCAAGGTACCAAAAGAGAAGACCTCCAAACTCTCCCTGTAAAATGTGTGTACTACAAAGCTAAAACTACCAAGTCAGCTCATATGGTAGCTCATAAACCATAAAACTATATCATTGGTCTTATCAAGCTTGGACTCTTCTTCAAGTGAAAAATTTGTTCAATCATTCCAGGTACCACACTACTGTGTAGGGACAACTGCTCGGGAGTATGACAATTCATGTATAAGAACATAATGTTCGATAGAAAACACATCAGCAAGAAAGCTAATTCTGTACCAATTCAACTAATCCTTGCTGAAATAGGAGCAGTCCCTGGTCTAAGATCATGACTTGAATCATAATCTGTAGGTCAAGTTTCTTCTTTTTTAACCAAAAATTGTACAGCAAAAATCTAAAAATAACCTAGATACAACAAAGAGAAGAAACAAGAAAGGCTGCTGCCATTCTAATTGCAATTACTTTTATTTTTCATAATCTTACCAACTGTAAGCAAGATAAGTGCAAAATCTACTTGAATGGTAATGTCAAAATAGGGAGAGACCAACCTGGTTAAGAGTTCCACTGCAGCAGAACCGTATCCAAGCTGTGTTGAAACCACATAAAGAAAAGGTATATTACAGTTCATTACATGAATCCGAGGCACTCAATTTGGCATGATTGAGATAGAGGCTTACCCTCATTGCACTTGGATGGGTGGCAATGCGAACAATACGAGCACCTGAAAAGCTAGGGAAAACTGTATCACGAAACTGCTCACAGAATTTCCATGGTATTTGGTCCCCAAAGGGTTGATGGCCTTCGCTTAAGCTTTGGATTGCAGATTTACGAGAAATCTGTCCTTCAAGACAAACCTGTAAATAAAGATGGACCATAACAATGAGGATCATAATAAAATGTTTCGGCAAATCTGCAATGACTACAAAAATTAGGAAGATCCTTCACGTGTAATCAAACAATGATATCAAGCACAATACTTATCACAGAACAAAAGTCCTCGTTGAGTTAAGAGAAATGAGATAGAGCCTGTCATTTACATCTAGAATACCTGGATAAAAGCTTATTACAAATAACTGCTAAAAGTTTAAAAAATTTAGGCCTATCCAAAGCTAAATTTTGCTCTGCCCTCCACTCAGATGGCTAGTGTAGGCAATTAAAATTGGATGCCCCGAGAGCATTCTCAATCCTCACAGATTCAAAAGGTAGAATACTTGTGAACAGTGTTTATTGCCTCAATATAGAACAGCAAACACCAAAACAGATAAAGAAGCGATCAATCACATTAATAAAAGAAAATAAGCATTTAGTGTGCAGAAAGCTAATGTGAAAAGCATAATTTAAACATAAATAATCTACAAGGGGACCACTGATGAATTTGGAGACACATTGATAATTTGATTCACCATAGAATTTAATGCTACAGCAGAATAAATTGAAGTGTTTGTGTCTCTCTTAGTTCATTTACCTGAATGACACATAAGATATCAGGAAGTTGATTTTTTGACTCATCAACAGGACCTGTGCATACAATATTAGTACAAACCTAATCTCTTGCTGAAAAAATAAAATAAATCAGTTCAAGGAAAAAGTTCTACCGAGAAACACAAACAAATGGTGTGCGGGAGCATCAGCCATTAGTTGTAAGTCATTAGGAGAATTTTTGTAGTGAGATGCAACATATAATGCCATCATTCGCTGCACAAATTAAGATACATAAGCATCGTATCTTGAATATCATTAACTAAATACAAAAATATCAAATCACAATGCATTTTACCTGCAGAAATAACTCACTGTCTTTGTGATAGGAAAAGAGAGTATCCCGATTGATGTAATAGAGATTACATTCACTGCATGGGGGTAATCTAGTTGGGCAAACGAACAAAAGAGTAAATCAATAAAGTTAATTGATATGGTTTCAGATCTCATGTTCTCAGCAACTTAATTCTGACCTTCTGATACCAGGTATTGAATTTGTAACATCCAGACAGAGTAAGGCATTGAGCCAGGATTCTATTGGATCACGAGAGGCATATCTGATAGACTCACTTAGTTCTATCTTTCTGAAAAGACGACCTGAATAAAAACAAATAATGAAAACAGAAAATCTTTCAAATAAATGACCTAAATTCGAAAAAACTAGAAGTTTCAAAAACTGCAAACCAAAATAACAACAGGATTGTACTGTCCTTGAAACCATACAAGTAGAATCAGAGACTGTTCAAGATATTGTGCCCCAAGACATATAGTTGCCCAACAGAAAACAATGGTCACTGTATTCATTCTGGTATATTGTACTTCTTCATCAAGTTCAGTTAACATATAGTAACCAACTGACATGTTGTACTTCTTTCATCAGTTAACATATAGTGAGCACGCAAAAAGATTAAGCTAAGTTTAAGCATTTTAAATGGATATTGCCCACATCAACACGGATATGCCATGAGAATAATTAAGACTGGCCCTATAATAAGCAATACAAACTTTCCTAGCAGCACAAGATACATTCATAGAAGACAGACTCATTATAAAACTATCAGAGCCATGTGGACAGATATATACCAGAAAGAGAGCCCTCCACATTCTTAGAAGATATCTGGCTTTGTTCTTCCAATTGCTGCAGAAGTTTTAGTGACAAGGATCGGCCAGTACCTTCATAGCTTTATGCAGGAAGACAAGTGTAAAAGTATATAAGAATGCCTTCATAGCTTTATCAGAGGAGTGCATTTGGCTTGGTTAAAAGGCACAAAATATAAAAAGTCACTATTGTTGGAGAAGGAAATGGAAACTTTCTTTGGAAATCAATTATCTCTTGAGGAAAAGTAATAGCTTTCAATTGAAATTAAAATAAAACTATCATTCATACCCATTCACAGTTGATGAAAGGAAAACCAGATATGGACCTAGCAGGGACCTCACAACAGGCAATGGAATTGCAGCAGCTTCATCAATAACAAGTAGTTCAACCTGGGAGAGCTTTTCATGTTCATGTGGCTGTATATACTGCAAGGAAATGTAAGAAACAACATACATTAGGTATTTAATTACATGATGTGGCAGATCCTTACAAACCAACAAGAGAAATGGATCAGTTAACTAAGAACATCATTTTAAATGGAAGGTCCTTATCTTCTAACCTGAATTGTTTGTCTGTGCTGCTTGAAGATATTAATGCGCACAGTAGCTTTCTTGAACTCAGGATTTGCACTTTTCACCATATCATAATCAATATGTTCCTGGAAGTAAAAGGCCAGGTCACAAGCTTAAGAAAAAAAGGTGAATGGACAATGCTTGCACATAAACCAGACCGACCATAGAGAGCAAACAGGAGAAACTGTCTTAAGAGAGGTGTGCATGATTACATAGAAGGAAATATACATTCCAAAAAATGGGCTTGCGACAACACACAATTCCTTCAGATCCGAACAATGTCCAGATACTCAAGGCATGAGAGAAAAGCAGAAAACAAAATGCACAAGAAAATCATTCATGCAATAATAGATGTTGCCAGGAAACAGAACAATGGATACATGGCTAGTTGAACTGCTCTACCAATATGTTATGAATATAAAAGGAGCTGACTGAAAATTTTATTTAACAGTCCATCGTACTTTATTGACCTTGGTACATCAACTAGAAAATGCTGGTTTGCTCTAACTCACATGCTAATAGAAAAGTGCAACCATAAAAACAAATAAAGCACCTTCAGTGTGTATCAATGGCTTATACTGGTATGATCATGAAGCATATCATTCCAAGCAAAGGGAAAAGGGACAACTGTACCTTGTATTCAATTGCATCAAATCCCTTGCATATGAATTCAAACAAAGTTTTTACGTTTTCAGGGCTGGGTGCAGTAATAAATATATTTGAATACCTGTAAATAGCATTTTTTTTTTGTTATTATTATTTGTATGAAAAAGATCATTTAGGGCAAACAAGCACAAGCATCAAAGAAACATGCAGCATTTGATATCCACGTTACCCAGCTGCGATAGCTCCAGCAACGGCTAAACCAAGCGCAGCTGATTTCCCACGACCTCGAGCAGCAAGCAAAGCAACTGTGCTGCGCAGTGTCTTATCCAAAACTGAATCAAGGAATGTGATCACAGCTTTTCCCTATTTGAAATAAAAATTTAAATGTGAAACAATAAAAACAATACAAGGTATCAACCACATTAGTTATCCACTGTGTTCTCTACCTGATCCAGTGTACAACACTTTTTGATCAAAGGACCAACAGGAAAATCCTGATGTAGTTCTTCTTTCAAATTCTTTAGGCCTCGTTCTGCTTCTGAAAGCCCTTCAGAGTCCTTTAATCACCGAACACAAAACAAAAGATAACTTGAGCACTTAGATAAAACTGGAATACTCGATGCTACAGATATGCTGTAATGAAAGAATCACTTGCTAGAAAGGATACATTGAGCCAAATCTTCATTTATTGTTTTGTTAAAGAAAAAATAATAATTGCACAACAAGAAACAATACATAAAAATTTTTTGCAGTCAGTAAAGAAGCCACACCTCTTTAACAGGAGCTGGGGCGATTGACCTTATATGAGAAGAAATAGGTAAAATGTTGAGCTCGTCATCCATAACCACACATGCTTTGCATGAAGCAAGTGATAGTAAGAAACGTTCATTAAAGCGGCCAGTTGCCTGGAAATGGGACTCAGTACGAAACCTCTCATGAACATCCTGAAATCAGTAAAATCTTCTACAATAAACCTTTGTTTTTAAGCACAAGGAGAATCTCAAAGAATAGACTGTTGTTGCCTCGTAAAATTGTCAAGAAACAATATAATTGCATTTTTCTTAACTCAAGTTTAGGGTTCACGTCAAAGTATAAGAGAGTCAAAGCACAAAAAGCATAAGCCATCTTCATGCGTCCTTTGTCTTCGTGGTCCTTTGAACAGATCCAGAAACCAAGAAGGCTTAAATACAGAAGGAGATATAAATCATACCATAACCATTGTGTACAAACTGGTCAACGAAGATAAAGAGCGTAGCAGCAACACAATCAACCCGCCACCTTCAACTGTTTCTATAGTTCTAGCCAACAAATTCGGAGTCAATGCCTCAAAATCCTAAAAATAAATAAAACAGAACAATATTCCTTCATAATAACTAATATAGAGACAAATCATTAATTGATTAATTAAAGTTTACTTACCTGTAATATGCACATTCCGAAAGTATTACCAAGAATTCTCTCGGAATCCTTGTACAAACAGTAGGTTAAACCTCCAGTTTCAAGAAAGAGCGAAAAAGGATCAACCTTCTCAGGATCCAACAGTCCCCTCTGCATCAACTTTTTCACCTGCTTCGCTCGTTTTTTCTTGTGACTGCATCATACATAAATTCACATAAAAAAATTAAATCCAATATCCAGCTCAAAAAAATAAAATAAAATAAAATAAAAGGTAACATAAACCTGCTAAGTTCAAGTTTATCCTTGTAGCACCACAAAACGGTTGGTCTAGATTTTACCACTGCCTTGCTTAGCATATAATGAAGATTCACAATCTGTGTCCAATGCAGTGCAAAATTATTAATATTACAAGAATAGAAAGAAAACAGAGAATTAAGAGGAGCGTCCAAGCGTGCCTGGTCACGTGACTTGTCGCCGATGATAAGGAAGAGTGACCGGTGGCGTAGTTTGACACCATTTTCGATGAGTGTTCTGATTCTCTCGTCCACCTTCTTCCTCATTATTGCAAGTTTTCGCCTGCTTATTGAGTGTGTTTAGCTTGCTCCTTTTCCTTTTAGCCGCCTTCGAAGGATTGATGCCGCCGGCGGTTCCGGTGCTTTGCTGTGAGTGTCTCTGTGTCTCACCCTGTTTTGTTTTTGAGAATTGAGGGTTTAAGTCGGGTTTTTGCTAAAAGAGATGAGGCTATGGTGACTATTAAGAACTTGGGTGGAATTGAACCGGGTTCAACACTATTAGGAAAACTTCGTATTTGGTACTCAACTTTTTATTATTCTTCTATTTGAATGCTTCATTTTTAATTTTGTATATTTGAGTTAATGACTTTTTTATCTCCATTTGAATGAATGTTTTTAATTCATTATCTAGCAAAAAGTGAGTCATGATTAAAAAATAAATATGAAAATTATAATTGAAATTGAAAAAAAAAGCAAAAACAAAAACGTTTTAAAATTTTCAACATAAAAATAAAACCTAAATTAACATACTAAATCTACTTAGCAATATACACTATTATAATTTCACATTCATGAAACTTAAAAACAAAAACTATTATCATCAAAAACTAAAAAAAAAATTAATTTATTCAATTTAAACTCAATACAGCAAATAATTTTATAAAATCTTAAATTTTCATTTTAATTAAATTTTTTTATATAAAAAAAATATTTTAGATGAGCTTACACATATCACACTAAGTTTCTACAACTTGAGCTAGCATTCCAAAACAGAGCTTATATTTTGTTATCTATAACCCCACGAGTATTTGTTAGTAAAAAGATTTAAACTTAAAATCTAAAGCAGGGTAAATTATAATATTTTAATCAATCTTTGTTGCACAAAATTTATTTCCCCAATTATTAGTGTCATCAATCAAATTAACATTAACATTTTTTTCAAAATTATATTTTGAAAAATGGACAAGTCACATAAAAATAACATTAATACTTAAAATAGAAAAAAATAATAAAAGATTAGTAATTGAAATAGTTAAAATTAAATAAGAGATAATTGTTTAAAGGAAAGTAATCCAGGGGCTGTAGACTACTAAGATGTATAGTAAAAGGACTGGTTTGTAGTTACACTCACAGACACGGATTTTAATCCTTCAGGCATCATCATCTGCCTGTGCAATGAAGTTGAAACACCAGTTAGTTTTAAACAGTAAAACTCGAGCCAGTGCCTGGGTTTTGATTTGAATGGGCAAATCTTCTTGATTGACTCATCCTAAAAAATGGGTTCAATTAAAACATTCTCTGCTTACCCCCCATCATCACAATTTCAGAATTTGAAATTGTCAAAAGATTGCTTCTTCTTCAATCCACTAAAACCCCCACCATGTTCCTTCAAACCACTCAACATCCACAACAGGCACAGACTACGCATATCCTCAAAACACTCTTGTACGTCACCCTTTCCTCAAATACTCACTTCTAGTCTCTCCAAGACAAACTACAAATTCACCAATTTTTTGTCCGAGAAGATTTTGGTTTCCCTTGTTGGGGCATTCATTTTTATTGGTTCTTTTGGTTTAAATACTAGGCAAAGTTTGGCGCTTCCTGCTCAAACAACTGGTCCTGGTGTGAATTTAGAGGAGAAGAGAGATGCCCATGTGGAGAAAAGTGAGGATGAGGAGATGTTTGAGAAGGTTTTGGAGATGGAGCCAAGGAATTTGGAGGCATTGAAGGTCGTTGTGCATGGGAAAATGAGGAGAGGACAGACTAAAGAGGCTGTGAAGTATGTCGAGAGGTTGATTGACATTGAGCCTGAGCAAGTTGAATGGAGGCTTTTGGAGGCACTTTGTTATGAGATGATGGGGCAGTTGAGTAAGGCTAAAACGTTGTTCAAGGAAATCTTGATAGAGAGACCTCTTCTGCTTAGAGCTTTGCACGTATGATTCTTGATCCGGTATTCCTGTCTTCTGAATATATATTTTTTTCCCTGCAAAATAGTAGCTGTGTGTGCAGAAAAATAACCTTGGGTGTGTGTGCTTTTGCTTTTTCATTAAATGCCTACATGTACGAGTGCTGAGATGATCACAGAGTTGCACAAAAGCATTTGCTCTAGCTATCTGTTTTGAAAGTTATGGAGGCTGACTACTAACGGAGTTCAAATATGGGTGAATAAATAATCTGGTCAGAAAGAATTGCTTCCTAGAGGGATAGGTGATTAGTTTGAAAAGTAACAAGTAGATATATAGCCGTTTCTGTAATTGACCTCATAAAACTTTTTCTTAATTTTACCAAAGATTACCCTTTGTTCATTATGGGAACAGAGACGCTACTGATTGGTGGATGCAAAGGCTTGAGCATAGAACCGTGGAGCCACTCCAATCTGTGTTACTTTCTGAAGTCTTTGTGGTAGTATTATTTTATTCATAGTTTCTTCTCATGTATTTGTTTAGAAGTCATCTCCTCAAAAAACCAAACATGTTGTTCTCAATACAATTGGCTGTGACCTAGATTTCTTTTCTTGAGTTCCAATTTTCGTTATTCAAGTTAGAAAGGTGGCCAGGGGAGAAATCTTTAGGAAGGATGGATGTGTCTGGAAGCAATTCAATAAAACTGGAGCTTTAGAGACCACTGAAGTGATATCTGTTGAAAATCACCATTTTGATAATATAATTTAAATATTACTATATTAGATTTTTACAGTAACATCGTTTAATGACAAGTTATCAAATTTCATTTTTCTTGTTGCCGGTTATAGTTCCTTGGTTTGAATTTAATCCCACAGTTTGTCCAAACTCATCTCCTAGTTAAACCAGCACGCCTACTTTGTGTCTGTGGCAGATGATTATGAGCTTGGTACTTTCTGATTTCTTGACCATTGGTATTCTTATTACTGTTTCATTTCTATTTGGTTATAGTACAATGGGCAAACTGCAAATAAGGATTTGGATTGGGAATGAGTTTTCAGTAATTCCAGGAGTAATCAAATTTCATTCCCATTGCTCCTGCTATCAAGGGATTCAACTAATAATTAGTTTCTTATTGACAATTAGAATGGAAATTCATTCCTCAAACAACTATAAGATAATCCTTTTCGTTCTTTTTTATATATATATCAAGGGTTCCATAGTCCCTTATGTTGCTATTAATTATGTTAATGTGTCATCTTCACCAGATTTCACTTTACTAGTTGATGGAAAGCCACGAACAACTCGACAAAACCTCAATTTTTATCAAAATACTCTTAATGAGTAGCTCCATTCCTAGCCACTGAGATTGAATCGTGAATTGCATGGTGGGATAGGATTTCCTAGAGAACCATTGTCTATATAACTACCACGTCAATATGCCATCACATTTATATGTTGATGCCAACGTATGTGACTTTTTAGTGTTCTTTCTCGTCACTGGCAATTAGTAGTAGTATCTGACTCTCTGTTTGGTGCAGGGTCTGGCAATGGTGATGCACAAAAGTCTTGAAGGTCCAGCAGTCTTTGAGATGCTGAATAAAGCTCTGGAAGTTGCCCGTCGTGAAAAAAGAGTCACTGAGGAGAGAAACATTAGAATTCTAATTGCACAAATGCTTGTTGTAAAGGTGAGTCCCATCAGCTAGTTCTTTCTTTTCCAAGGTCAAGTGGGATATGAGGAGTGTTAGGCCTCGTAAAAATTGTTCCACACTATAGTTTGTGCAAATGCATGTTTGGAAATAGGGCATTAATACGTGCCACTGAACTGGAAGAGGGGAAATATATTGATTGGTAGATAATTGATCAAGTCAACGAATTGATTTTCCCACTTTTAATATGTTAAAACTTGCATACTTTGCAGGGGGAATTGGAGGAAGCTTTGAAGCAATTTCAAGGTCTGGTTAGTGACAACCCACGAGATTTTCGGCCTTATCTTTGCCAGGTAAGCTTGTTTCAATTGGGTGTTCCTGCTTGCAAATGGGTAACATAAATTGATTCTTTCAGTTTTCTTAAACTTAAAGTTTGATGCACTACACCATCTTTTAAAGATTTCAAATCTGCTCAAAATTTTCTTACATTTATCTTGAAGCATGTTGCCTTTAATTTATATCAAATTTCAGGTGTCCATAATTTGTTGCTTATGACAGCATGGTTGTCTATATTCTGTTGAGAGTTCTGAAAGAGACACTGTACCCTTAAATCTTACTTCTTACTGAGCACCAGTCAAGTTTCATTCTAAGTTGGAAACAACCTTGTATATAACTAGTAGCAGCAAGCATGTTTACTGATACTCTGATGAAATACAGTATTTTTGGCTCTTCGTGAGTTGTTATGTGTTCCCCAAAGTTTGGAGAAGAACATTTTTTGTGTAAATCCTCAATCTCCCATGGAAAATATTGATTACTAATTGTGCAAGGAATGCAATTAACAGAATGGAGTTGTACCATAAAGAATTAAATATTACAGTTTTACTTTGATCAATAACCAATAATGGGAATTTGTGGCAGGGAATAATATACAGTCTGATGGGTAGAAAAGAAGCAGCTGCGGAACATTTTGAAACGTATCAGAGTCTTGTGCCAGATGAATTTCCACAAAGGATGTTTCTTGATGATGTTGTATTGGAAGCGAAAACCAAGTCCCGGAATGGTTTCAGGAGGAGTGTCAAGCTGAATTCTCATACAAGAAATAAAGCACCAGCTCAGCTTTGAGTGTATTGTACCGTGATAAAATACTCTTAGAAAATTTAAGCTAGAAAGTAAATTTTGACAGCAATATATAGAGTAGTTACAGTCCAATGATCAACTTAAATGCTGCGACTTGGGAAGGCAATGGATCATGCGGATACTGCATTTGTCTAGGAGTCGAATAACTAGTTCACCATTTGGATAAAATTAGTGGTTGTTCCACTGGCAGTGTTTGTGTTTTTGCAGTTTTACTGCTAGAAGGAATTCCCTGGCTCCATTTTTGTTGTCATACTGAACTAAACATTTTTTATAACTTATCTATAATGCTTATGATTTGCATGACATGCAGTCATGGTGAGACATCTAGGTGCTACAGTGATTTTCTCAGTAAAAAAAACACAGACGCTTCTGTTTACTCATATCGTATTTATTCTCATTTTGTTCTTTCACTAGTTCTGTGCCATTTGAGTTCCACGTGTTTTATTCTGGGCATCAATGCTAAAGAAGAAGATTTTTCAAAACATTTCGAAGGGTGAGCTTCCAAGGGGCAATATAGCTATACTACTAGGATAGCTTTTACATGAATTAAGTGTTTGGAAGTTTTTCTTTTTTTTTTTGGTAAACCTGTTTATTTTAAAATAATAATAATAATTTTTTAATATTTTTAAATTGTTTTGAGGTATTGATATAAAAAATTATTCTTTATAAATAAAAAAATTATTTTTATATATTTTTAAAGAATGATTAGTTTAATTAAAAACATGGTTTAAGTTGTTCTCAATTGAGGCAGGACTCAAAACAAGGAACATGAATAATCTTTTTTAAAGAATGATATATTAATTTTATTTATTTTATATTGGTTATTTTTATCATCATCACCTTAGTGTTATTTTTCTTTTTGAGAAAAAACTCATCTTTATTACATCACTAGTATATAACCACATCTCATCACCACCATGGTTGTTCTGTCACCATTTTCTTGATGGTTGTATTATTTTTTTAAAATATATTATTGTTACTATACAATGATTATCTCACCATCTACTTGTCCTTTTTTTCCACATAATTATTAATAAAAAAAATTTAATTATTATTTCTTGACATTTTAAATTTGGTGTTAAAAAAGTAAATATCTTTCCTATTCATTTTCTCTATTCCAAATATATTATTGAAATTAAAATATCCTTGTGTTCTTCCATTCTCATCCCAATTTCAAATACTTATTCTTGATAATCAAATAACATTGTTGAATGTTATATTTACAGATGAAATTTATAAAATAAATCTATATCCTACTGGAAAAAACATCTATGTTGTTACAAGTAAAACTAGTTGGATGAAATTAGATTATTAACTCCTGCTATACTATGAATCAGACTAAGATTTATATATTTATATATATACAAGTCACGGCATTACCAATGTATTTTTCAAGGAGGGAAAAAAATTTAGTCATGAAGATAAAATTTAATGTTAATGTTTTATATAATAGTATGAGAATGGGCAAATAAATATGAAAATAGATTTTAACATCAATTAAAAGTTAAGACATAAAGTTCACAGGCATATATGGATACAAATATTAAATTTAAGATAAATTAAATAATCGCTCAAAATTCAATTTTGATGTATAACAAAATTTAAAAACTCCATGTGTTTTTTAATAATAAAATATGACATCATAGTCTGATATAGTTTAACTCAGATTAACATTATATATAATTATGGTTGAGTTTAATAATTATTTTTTAAAATTATTTTTTATTTAATTATATAATAACAAAAATAAATTATTTAATGAGATGAAATATAAAATTAATGACTATAATGTGTTGCACAGAACAAGTGCTTGCTAATATTACAAAATAATCTCTATATTTTTTTAAAACACAATAAAAATAAAAAATATTAAATAAAAAATTATCCAATTAAATGACTCAGATTTTATCATTGGTTAAATGAATAGTTTTTTAATGTAAAAAAATTAATGTGTTAGTATTTCTTACGTGCTTTTATATAAAAAATCATATTTAATTATGAATTGAAAAACTAATTCATATAATTAATTAATTAATTAAAAAATATGTGTTAATAAATATAAAAAAAATTGTTAATGTCAACTAAAGACAAAATTAATAAATATATATATATAACTTGTTTGGTTCAATAATTTTATCTTATGAAACGACAAAACCACTAAATGTTACTAAAAATAAATAATTATAGGAAGTGAATGAGTGAAATTTAAGGGAAAAAACATTACATAGATTTGCATAAAAAGAACGGTAGCTAACATGAAAAAATTACAATCTTGTATGAAAATTAATTAAAAAATAAATAATATTTTATTACAGAAATATAACAAAAACATTTATAATTAACGTATTTTAATTAATTTCAGCTAAAATTGAACCCCTGCGGCATGCCACACATATACTTAATTAAACCATATATATATATATATATGAAGTTAAAGATGGGTTGGATACCTGAGCCTAGTGCAATAAACAGTCACGCTAAAGCCTGCCCTTTAAATTTTAACTAGCACATTGTTGGTAGGAGGGTTATTATGAATTTATTTGAAAATATCGTTATAGTTATTTTTAAATAATTTTTTTATTTTTAATATTAATATATTAAAATAATTTAAAAAAACTAAATATAAAGAAAGTAATTATATTTAAAAAACCAATCTCTCAATCCAAAAAAAATCTTCATCAATTCTAATTTTTTTTTTTAGCAATATGAAACTCCAAAAACACCCCAATTGTGTTTTTCGTGTTAGGAGAAATATTTTGGCACTAAATTTAATTATTTTTAATTGAAATCCGACCAATCGAACTCTTTGTCTCTTCTATATTATTTTCTAGCAATTTTCTTTCAAAATATAAATAAAATAAAATTTTATATCAAAATATATAATAGTAAAACTAAAAAATTTTAAAATTATTTTTGGATAGTTTTTAAAGCTAGAAGGCATTGGAGCTATTTATTTTTAAAAAAATTGTCATTTTTTTTTAATTTTGACCCTCAACTCTAAATTTCTTACAAATAATAAAAAAAAATTGAGCATCAAAGTTGTGATTTTTTTTCAAGATGGTGATATCATTATAAATCAAATGAAAATGCAAATTTCAATCCCAAAAAAACAATTTAAAAGAAATAAGTTGAAAAAAATTAAAAAAAGCAAATTGTGGTGTGAATCCATAATAATAAATTAAGGAACATTGCTTTCAAGAGGAGAATAAATTTCTTTTTAGATGTGTTTTAAAAGAACAAATATTTTTCTTTTTCATTTAATTTTAATTTTAATTTTAATAACATAATAATAATTAATTAATTAATAATATGCATGGTCTAAAATCAGTAAGGAAACTCAAACAACTCCCTGGCAGCTTAAATGAAAACATTCCAGACCCAAATGAAACCATTTTTTATATTGTTGGATACGTTATTTTCTTCCGTCTATTTATATTTTATAGGACATAAAGTCCTCTTCAGACAGACACCGGTCCACAACCGCAAGCGCCGTCTCTAAACATGTCTCTAGAAACAACCCCTCTCTTCCATTTAAAAACTGGTCTCCAACCTAACCGCCGGTTCATTCCCTCCATTCCCGGTCTATCATCGGCTCACCACCACCGGAATCCACTTCATTTCCAGGTTTCTCAGTCTTTTCGCGCCAAAAAAACAATTAAGCCCAAAGAAACTAAAATCCCCGCGGTTTTGGAGCACGGAACTGCGGTGACTGAGAAGCAACCTGACCCGCCAGTGAGAATAGTCACCATTGTTGGCGCAGGGAGCATCAGCCCTTTAAAAGGCGCTCCTTGGGAAGAGGTCATGCTCCATACTGTAAGTATCAGTGCTAAAAATACTTTTAGCTGGCTACTAGGTAGCATATCCATACCTGTTTACTCTCATTCATGGACCTCACTGTGCGGTCAGGGTACCTTCAGATGTTACTGCATGTGTTTGTATAATGGAAATTAATGGTAGAATTTTTCGATAATTTTTTTTTTATGAGAGATTGTTAATATTTTCCTGATAATTACATGACCCTTTTGCATCAATTATATGATAATACAAAATGGATGGGTTATCATGCTTTCTCTGATATGGGGATTGCTGGAATTGTGTGGTTGTAAATGTTTTCGTTTAACGGTCAAGTCCGATCTTGGAGTAGTTAGTTTGCATCGGACAAAGTCTGCATCCCACGATTAGTTAAGCAAATGCCATCAATGCTTGGGCTAGAGGATTCTGGAGGAAAATCCTACTGGCTGTAGCCCTCCGAAACTTGAATGGATGACCTTAAGGTAGCAAACCTTGGACCCGATCACTAGAGCTTATCCCTTGGGTTATTTTGTGGTTTTTATTTTTTTGTAGTAATGAAATACTGAAGAATTTTATCTCCAAAAACGCATGGTATTTTTTTTTTCTTCTTGTTGTTGGTTTTGTAGTGAAATACCATGTCTTGTATATTTTGCAAGGTCGCATTCTCTTTCGGTAACTCTTTCTTTTCGTTACTAGGCAAAAAGATTGAAGTGGGTTGATGAAGGATATGATATGCTGGTGTTTACTGATGACTTGTATCAATCCAAGGATCAAACCGAGATTCTACTAAAGGCATTGAGCTGTGCAGATATATTGCTGATAGTGGCCGTTACGGATCAAGAATCAGTCAAGTGGATTGAAACTGAAAGCAAAAAAGTTCCAAACATTGTATGCTTTGACTCATCTCCAAATCTAGTGAGCAAATTAGGAGGATCTTATGTTCAGAATGAGACCAATGGGACCTTATTTGCAAAAACATTTGGAATTTCACTGTCGAAGAAAGCCAGTGATTCTATGGATGTAGTGCAGACTGTATCAGATGCATGGAAGCGACATAATTCAGATGACATCAGGTTTTGCTTGTTGATAATAATCAATGCTTATATAAGACCTGTACCAATCCTAAAGAACCTGAGATCAAAAGGGTTTTCCACCTTGAACTGCATGGTCAAGAATTGTGGGCCTCAGATATTAAATTGTCTGTTGGATCCCGACTGCAGGAAAGCTCTTCAATGCTTGAACAAATGCAGCCCAGTCGATCAGGTGTGTAATTACAGATGTATTGCTTCTTACGAAAGCCCAAACCTGGAAGCATTTTCTCTCTGTGTGCTGCAGAAGAACAATTGTCTTGAATTGGATGCGAAGATCCCTGAAAAACCTTTTGTGCCTCCCATGGCTAGGTTTCGAGGGGAGGACTTAAGTCATGAAACTGCAGAGGATCTATTTGTGGGTTGGTTGGGTAGTCTGGACTGGAGTTGGCGTGTAATTGCAGGACAGAACCCAGCTTATGATCAATTTCCATGCCAGTACCAGTTGTTCTACAGAGGAAAGGTGAAAGGTTCATTTTGGTACGAGCCAGTTTTCCAAGTTAAAACTCTAGAGGGGAAGGTAGTTTGGAGGAGAAGGAAGTATCGTGTCAAAAGGGGCAAAATTCCTGGAACATTTTACTTCAGTGTATTGGACAATGGTGTTGTTTCCAATGAGTTTTGGACGATTGTGGACGTCTCTGATGATTTTAGTTGGGGTCTGTTTCATTACAATGGGGCTGCTCGAGTTGCAGGACAGGCATATACAGGAGCAGTGCTTGTTAGTCCAGATGGAGCCTACCCAGATGAAAAGGAGAGCAAGGGACTTGCTTCTGCCTTGGAAAAATGTGGAATAAAAGAATGGGAGCTATTTACAGTTGACAATTGTTCATGCCAAGATCCTCCGCTAGGACTTCCAGAGGGCTCTAGTTTGCATTCTGCAATTGATGTTAAAGACCAGAAATGGACCTCCACATAGTTATGCCTGGAAGTTTTGATTTCAACCATTGATTGAACGGCAATTGGACTTGGATGGGTCATGAACTTATAAGTGCAGTACCATTAGGTAGATGAGGTAACTTATCTGCAGATTGGTGAGTATAGTGTAGCTGTGAAGATGGAATTTGCAATTGAAAGATCACATAAGAACTGGTGATAGCGTATAATATGGTGCAAAAATAAATAAAAGCTAGTCTAATTGCAATATTCTTTCATAAGCAACAAATGGTCATTATATATATATATATATCATAAAACATCTTATACACGCACGTAATCAGATTTTAATCAGAAATAACATCAAACTCTTGCATATTAGTTTAATACACAAAACTCAAAAATGTCAATTAAAAGTTTCAAAAGCAAATTTTAAATCTATCACCCAGAGAAATGCAGACTAGTGATAACAGTAAAATCAAATGCTAAATACAAATCTATCAGCAAAAGAAATGCAGATAGTTGGTACTGGTAAAACTAACTTCATTGCTGAGGAAATCTCTTTCTACTGTTTCAACCTGAGAATGGAGACCGAACACTTGGTGCTGGTAAAAACATTGCTAAAGAAACCTCGTTCTACTGTTTTAGCCAGAGATGAGATATCGAATTCTACTCATGCTCCGAGTTGGAGTGCTGATAAAAGATTAGAAGAATTATCTCATCATATATAGCCAATGAAAAGTATTAATAATGGACCAATAAGAAAAAAGTATAATTCCAATGCTCTAAATTGGTTATTATGTTATTACATCAGGGTGAAAATGCCAACATTAATCCAGAAATGATGCTTGTTTCATATGCCAATTTGAGTCTCTCTCCAGCACCCACAGGCTGCGATGGGAAATGGAAATCTCCTCGAGAGGCATTTGTTTTAATCATCATTGCTAATCCATTGAAATCACATGCCCCTTCATCTAGATCATACACTTGGAAGTACATATTAAAAGCTTAAGAAACATTGCCATCAAGTCTAGTTTGTTGCATGATGATCCATAATCCAATCTTCTGCAATCAGCCAAAGAGCAGGGCATAGCTGATTTCAACTGTATCATGGTAAAGTTCTTATTTTCCTCATTAAGCACACACCATTGAGATGGCATGTACTGGACTCCATATGCTGTTATTAGCATCTTTTCAACACCTTTTCCAGATAAATCTATGGAAATTTTGGCTGTTTATCATAGCAAAAAGAGTCCCCAATGTCTCTCGAAATGTTCTGGTGCAATGCTCTTCTATTTCTTTGATTAGGCCAAAGAGATGCATATCCAATTAACTTGGTCGGATAGGGATTCCCTTTTTTAAGAAGACCGTCATGGAACGTTTTAGCTCATTTGGGGTTGGCATTAATGTTACCATCTCTAGGCCAGCCAACTTCTCCCATTATGATCTTCAAAGTGCCAACAATGTTCTTCTTAAATGTCCAAACGAGAGTATCATAATTTGCATCGAAAGACATTGCTATATGAAACATTTTTATCAGAAATTGTCATTCTATTACCATCAAAGAAGGCTTATTCAAACGGGAAGCCTTAGTTAAGATAAAGATTAAGGAATGGATATATAATTAACAACGAAGGGAGTTTTATTTTACGTTGTTACGGGAATTACCATCGGATGGTTTGTTGGAAGATGATTCATGAACATCATCATTAGGAGCTGCTGTAGCTTTGATTTTGTCTCTCTGTCCAAAGCCTTTTAAACGTCTTGCAATGCTGGAAACGTAAACGTAACATTGTCGTAAGTGCAATTAAAACTTGACGAGAAGGGCTTGTTCTCTAAAGCCGAAGAGGGGTTATTGGAAGATGGTTCGTAAACATAGTATTAAGGAGTACCAAGGGTTGCATCTTGTCCCCGACTTCAACATTGTCTTTTGCTCTGGCGTTTTTATTATTAAAATTCTTAAATAGTTTGTGTAAGAAGGTTATTGTGAACCATATTTATTTTTTTCATTAAAATTCTTTTGTAAAAAAGAAAAATGGTATTTACTGGGTTAAATTAATAGTAAAAATATCTGTAAATAAGTTTTCATGTACCGAGATTAAATCTCACTTCAATCAAATCTTAAATATAAAGTTCACAAACCTGTGAGTATATATGAGTGAATTGTCATCCTGCCTTTATGGATGGCGCCGATGAATACATGATGTTTTTGTGCCTCTAACCAAATATGCTAATGATATTTCATATTTGGGCTTCAGCGCAAGAATTCATTTTGAGTTGGTAGTTAATTTTTAATGTTTTTTTTTATATATAGAAAAATATTTAAAAAATTATTTTTTTTAAAAAAATAGTTTCGATGTTAGAGTATTAAAATGATAAAAAAATATAAAGAATATTAATTTTAAATAAAAAATTTATAATTTTAAATTTTTTTAAAAATATTTTTAAAATACAAAAATAAACTAGTTTTTACACGTACTTCATGGTGACTTAATTGCTATATTGCAATCAAACTAATTAATTTGATGGTATACCATTAAAAATAATACAATATTTATTTTATTAAAGATGATTACATATCAGTTTTTTTTTAAATGCTTTTTTATAATAAAAAAATGTTTATTTTACCTTTTTATCTTTTTTTTAAAATACAAAATATAAACAAATAATATATTTTTAAAAGTATTTTTTATTTAAAAATATATTAAAATAATATATTTTTTATTTTTTAAAATTTAGTTTTAGTAATATGACATGATTTAAAAACTCTAAAAATATTAATTCAAAGTTAAAAATAATTTTAAAAGCGTGGTCAAAACGCAATGCAGACGGAGTCTATGACTGTGTGATTAATTATTATAAATATAGGGATTAAATATATAATTTCTGACCTAAGGACTGGTATTTTGTTTTTCTAAACTTTAGGGATGGAGTTATATCATATAAGTTTAGATTTGCCACCCATAACAAATGCTTCCCTCAATCTCTAGCTGTCTCATGGTTTTCAACCAGACAACACCAGCGCCACTGCTCCTTCATAACTTCTTCCCTTCTCTTTAGTTTCTCCTCCTCTCTCTGTCACATGTATCGATAATCAATTGATTTCATAGTCTTTTGTTTGTGGAGAGTGAAGTGAGGTCCTAGTTTCTTTTTAGTAAACAAAAAATAATGGGTCCTTTGACTTTAGCTGTTGACACAAAAACCTCTTCAAAACCCCATTTAGGTACCTACCCCCCCCTTTTCTATTACACTTATTTGTTGAATTGATTTGAAAGCTTTGTTCTTTTTGGTTTTGCAGATACACCCATTTTGAAAATGCAAAAAACAAAGCCTTTTGCATCAATCAATGCTCAAGAAGAGAGCCCATTTGATTTCTTGCGTATTTTATTCGGTATGTTTCTTTAATTCTGCGCCATCATATCTTCTTTTTTTTCATATAAAATATGTGTGCGTGCGTGTGTATTCTTTAAATTTTGGGCAGAGGGAGTTATAGCAGGAGGTACAGCTGGTGTTGTTGTTGAAACTGCATTGTATCCTATTGATACCATAAAGACAAGACTTCAGGCAGGGCCTCTCTTTGTTTAATGTTTGTTTTGGATATTATTGCCCTTTTTCTTTCTTAATACTATGTTTTTACTATCTCATTTCTAATTTCTTAAATTCTTACCTTGCCTTATGGTTTGATAGATTCTCTTGGGCACTTCATTTTGACAATTTGTTATGTATTTATTCCATATGCACTGAATAATAACAAGAATGCTTTCGAATTTACTATTGATAGGCGGCTCGTGGTGGTGGAAAAATAATGTTGAAGGGTCTTTATTCTGGATTGGCTGGAAATCTAGCTGGTGTCTTACCGTAAGTACTTTTGCAGCATGAAAGTTCCCTAGTTCATTGTTCCAATATAGGCGTATACATGAGCATACTAGCCATCTCCCGCTGTGTTAAGTATTCTTGTACTGATCATGCACATTGGAGAATTAGTGCCCCAGCACTCTATCAGGCTTTCAAGTTCAAAAGCTTAACATGTTCCTGGCTGATTTTGTGATTATTCATGATTCATTAAAAAAACTAATTCCACTAGTTCAGTAGGAAAGTTGATGAAATCTGAAATACCTGTGTGGTGGGGTGGGAGTGACTCTGTGCACATACTGTCTCCCTCTATCCATTTTTCTTCTTTACGGGCAGGTTAAGGAATTGAGTTTAGACACTACTCTTGTTAAATTTTGATAATTAAACTTTCAATTTCTTGCTTCCAAATCTTAGCAACGGCAGACAAGAAGTGGAAAACATAATTATAAGAGGTTCTCAACTGTTATTTTCTTGTGAAGGATCAACAAAATAACTCTGGATGAAGTTACATGACCTGATCTATTAAAATTTAATATCTGGTTACTATGAAGTTCTTTTCTTCCCTGTATCCGTGCCTGCTTTTGGTTCCCAGGTAGTTGGTAATGTTTCTCTTTCTGCCTTTTCTTTTCTTTTCTGTTCTTCAGAGCTTCTGCGTTATTTGTTGGAGTATATGAGCCTACCAAGCAGAAATTGTTGAAGACGTTTCCTGAAAATCTTAGTGCTGTAGCTCATCTGGTAAGATTCTGTTTTCAATTTTGAGTATTTTCTGTCATGGTATGAATATTGGCTTGGGTGCATGCTCAATGCAGAATGTCAAATAGGCCTTCCGATTTGTAGGTCTGTTTACAGAGCTCAGTCACGCTGCAAAGCTTGCATCTGTCATCAAAGTGTTAATTAATTAATTTGGTGGAAGCTCTAGATACAATATGGTGCACTGTTCCTTCGTTCTCTCCTCATTTCCTCACAGGATTAGACTTGTATGATGTCTTATATTCTTCATTATTCCATCATGGAATATAATTTACATCATCTATCACTCCAGCCACCCAGATAGTGTCAACTGTCAAGATCATTATCTACCAGCGCACCGCAACTGTCCTAAATTTTTAATTTTTGAAGCTAAGGTTGTCTACAGTGAAGTTTTTTTTTTCCTTTTTATGAATAGTCTTTTCTTGCAGTAGCTATAAGGTTGTTGACTTTTATGTAGACTGCGGGTGCTGTGGGAGGGATTGCTGCTTCTCTCATTCGTGTTCCAACAGAGGTATATATTGTTAACTTGAGCATCCATATATATATATACACACACACACGTACGCGCACACACATACATATATATAGGCCATTATTACTCAAATTAGATAATCCTCAGGTCATTAAGCAAAGGATGCAGACTGGCCAATTCACTTCAGCCCCCGACGCTGTCCGTCTGATTGTCTCTAAGGAAGGTTTTAAGGGTTTTTATGCGGTATGTTATGTCTCCCTATAAAAACCCTGAGATACTTGTGTTTGTTTGCTAGATTAGATCTCTTGATTTCTCTGAATTAGCAAATTTAAAGTTTTCATTTGCTTTGTTTATGATAAATTTCAGAAGGTTCTTTTTCAGACTAAAGATTTCTGGCTGTTTATTATGCCTTTAGCATCATACTTCATAAATCCTTATGCATTTCTGACTTCCAACTTCTTTTTGAGAGTGCAGGGATATGGATCATTTTTACTGCGTGATTTGCCATTTGATGCAATTCAATTCTGCATCTACGAGCAGCTACGGATTGGTTATAGAGTGGCCGTATGCTTTCACTAAGCATTAGTTTTTTGTGCAATCCTTCAATTACTTTGTGCTATTTTACTCAGATGCTTCTTTGTTTTTAATACATGATGAAATCCATACTATTTGTGTGCTCTGTTCCTGGAGATTGTTGCCCATCACCAATTCATATCTTTGTAACATAGATGATTGGAGAAGTGAGAGAGTGGTGTGTATTTGTTTTTTCCCAATTAAATAATGATTTTTTGACATGATATCAGAGTCTTGATGATCAAATTGAATTTCACCACCCTCATTCTCTCCTCTAATTAAAATTAATTAATAGCACAAGATAGCATGCGTCCATGCAAAGATTAAGCTATAGGGTTAAATTGATTCTTTGACAAGAGTTATGAGAGTTTAAGAGTGATTTGACTTAACATAATGAGTTAAAATAAATTAGATTCTTGCATTGATTTGTGTGACTTTGTCGTATGCCTTCTTTCCTTCAAACATTGACTGTCAGAGGGTGGTAAACTAGTCTCTTTTCTTGAGAGATGAAGATTGAAAAGATGGTAAACTAGTCTCTTTTCTTGAGAGAGAGATGAAGATTGAAAAGATGATATGTTTGGAATAATCAATTACTAATAAATCTTATAAATTTAAACTATACTATAGTTTCTGCTACCTATAAGAAATAACCATGTGAATATTAAATTAAATGTGCACAACATGTGGCCATAGAAGTAGTGTACATGAATATGTATACACCCAAGTATTTAAATTTATATGTACACTTTCTTCTCTTGGCAGGCACATAGAGATTTGAATGATCCTGAGAATGCTGCGATTGGTGCTTTTGCTGGTAATATTGAAGTCCAGATATGTGAATTGCCTTCATTTCCTCCATATGATTCTCATCTTCTCATTGAATTTGGGTATCTTATCAAAGGCTTGTTTGAGGAAATTTATTTCGACTACATAAAATTTAAAATACGAGAGTTTAAGAAGGAAAAGGGGCAAAACAATGTACTAGTTGTACATGCGTAATGTGATAGCTGTATATGTCATAGAGCTCCTGACTGGCATGAGTTGGAGTGGAAAACTGCTTGTGAACAGTTGAGATGGAATAAATGTATTTGTTCCCAATTTCTTTATATCCTCAAGAACATTTTGTCAATATGAATCCCATTTCATGCTCCCCATACCTTTCTCTATTTCTTTGCTGTGTTCTCTATTAAACTTTTTAAACTGCACTCTGTAGCAAAACATGAATCAATTTTAATTTAATAACTCCGTATTTTGAATAATAATGTTTTGCAGGTGCACTAACTGGAGCCATAACCACCCCCCTCGATGTGATCAAGACAAGGTTAATGGTTCAGGTATGCCTAAAAGTCATGCATGTTGTCCTTCACATCATTGAGCCATTTTATGAGCTGCCTTTTGGTGTTATTATTCTTTGTAGGGATCAGCTAACCAGTACAAAGGCATCGTTGACTGTGTCTCAACCGTTGTTAGGGAAGAAGGACCTACTGCTCTTCTAAAGGTGTGAATTTTCTATGATTCTTTTGCCCATGCAAACTGAGTTTGAACGTGATGTGCACTCAAAAAAGAAGAGAGAAGAAATAGTGGCTCTATTAAATTAGAAGGGATATGTAGTGACTGCTGTGAGAATGAATCTTTTACCATTTCAGGTTAAAAATCTTGACATCTTGAGAGGAGAATAATTTTTCTTGCTTTGCACTGTATTTCAGGGTATAGGGCCGAGAGTGCTGTGGATAGGCATCGGCGGCTCAATCTTCTTTGGTGTCTTGGAACGCACAAAGCGGTTACTTGCTCAGAGGCGTCCTATATCTGATCAACAGCCAAACCCAAAGCAGGATTGAAGTTAACCAGAGTGGCTTGGAACCCGTGGCAGCTTTATCATGTTGACTTTCGGGTTCAATGACAATCCATGCACCTGGAAATAGCGTGGGAGTATGGCCCTTGACACGAGCTTCATCAAAATCAACTGAAAGGAGATTTAATCAGGGATTATCAACCCCTGGGCAGGCTTGACCATCAGTATTACAAAGGAAAGTTATTTATCCGCATTCTTGGAAAAAAAAATAAATCAAAAACAAAAGAAAGCTGTTCATCTTCATCCTATTTGCATACCAGAACTCGGGATATGCAAAGTGAGGTTTAAAATGTAGTTATTTATCCTCGTGTCTTTTAGGAGGGGATGCTCTTCGTGGAAAGCAAAGCACTTGATCAAAAAGCGTGTTTTAAAAGTAATTTTAAAAAAATTTAAAATTTATTATTATTTTTTTAATGTTTTTAGATGATATTAAAAATAAAAATTATTATTTTAATATATTTCTAAATAAAAACCATGATAATTATATCCCAACGGCTATAGAAGTCTTATTTTTGCTCTGGTGCCATTTTTGGGGATTGGTGGAGCAGATTTGTGATTTACGGTGGAGAATTTCCTAGAAGAATTGCTTTCACTGATATTGGGCGGAATTTGATGATGCTGCCTTTCTTTTCATCTTGTCCAACGGACCTTAGATTACACGGCTATTCTCCATCTATAAATTCGACACGAACTTGTCAGGGTCTGAGCCTGATATAGCGGAAATCTTGACTACAGGGCCGTCTCTTGGGGACTTGCGCCTCTTCCTTCACCATCATGGCTGATTCTCCAACTTGGTTTTGTATAAATGTTCACCTGCAGGAGCACGAGAGATTGTCAAAAAAAAAAAAAATTGCAATTTTATATTGAACCAGGTATATTGAAATTGTACATTTGTTACAAAAATGACTTGGCCTCGCTCATGGCATCATAAGGGAAATAAAAACTAAACATGTCCCCAGTAGCACACCACCAAACCGCAAAAAGAACCAAACCAATTTACACTGCTTCAGTTGTATAAACTAATTGAGCTGATCTACGTATATTCTTTACTTCTTCAAGCCACCATTCTGAATCACCTAGCCTGTTCAATATAAGTTGGAAAAGTAAAGTACCCTTTCAAACTCTTTCGCTAAGCTAATTTACAACTGTGTCAATTTCCAGTCCTTCACAAGATGTTACAAGGATATAGCATCCTGCTGCTATCACCAATATTTCCCACCACCGGCCATCATAATCAAGTTCAGTGTTGCTTCCATTTTCACATCAAGGGGAGGTAGGCACCGCCATGCCCTTTCCTGAGGACTAGTGGTGCAGCATTGTCAGGAACCCTATCCAATGCATTCATACATGTATCAATGATGTCAGTGAAACCAGTTGCAATGGTGGCCAACTGCAACCTTAACCTCAAATCCCGTGTCCTCTTTAACAAGCATCTGAACGATCTCCCCAGATATTTAGCCCATTCTGCAGGTAAGCCACCTCCAGTCAGCCAAACTGAGAATTGGGATTGGTCACCTCTGGCTGCTACCTCAGCTCTGTAGAATCTAGCCAATTCAACAAGCATTGAAGGCTGAAGTGGAAGCACAGCCACAAATTCAGCAACAAACTCTTCAGTTAGTTCTGGTTTTAACATCTGATTCCAAAGTACCAGTGCCCACTCACTTGGCTGGTTAAGACCATAGGCTTCAGCAACAATTAAGGCCTCCTGGAAATAGGATTGCTCAACCAACAATCTCCTGGCATTGGTTTCAGACAAGTTCAGCCACTTGCAATCTGGCATCCGAATTTGCAGGGAAACAAGGGATGCGTGAGCACAAGCTCCACGAGTTTTATTGCCAGCATCAATGGACGAGTGAACTTCAGCTGCTTCAATGAAATATCGCATGGACTCAAGGAGGTCTTCATTTTGGTCCTTGTCATAACGGTGAAACCACTGCTCAGAAGACTGCCATGCTCGTGACTCTAAAAGAGCAGCAGTTTCATGCTTCATGTCAAAGTGGTTATAGACCTGAAAAAGAGAAGAGCAATGTTTATCCAAAATGAAGAAACAGATAAATCACCAGATTTTACAGTTTAAAATGGATCTTATTGAAATCTCACTCAAAGCACCAAGCCATGCCACTTAGCATGCAAAAGATAATAAGTCAAACAACGTGTCTATCCTGCCAAAGCACGTTGCCACTCAAACCTGCATGCTCGCAGTGGCAACCTGAGACACGTTCACTTGCACTCACAAAATGGTCCTTGTCAAAAAAATAAAAAATGTGGATTCCGTGTCCCCATTGTAGTGCATAAAAAAAATGAGCTGAGACCAAATAAGCCAAGAAAAGCTGAAAGAAACAGATTTGCATAATAGGGTGACATTGCAAGCCGTGTATTTTTATATGATATATCTTCATATTGCATTCAAGAGATTTCATTTCCTAAATGTAGGAGTCCTACACTAGATTTTAAAAGGAACAAGTTATCATGAACACACATGAACAGACTAATATGAAACCTGTCCCCAAGGAATCTAATAATACAGCATATGCATCCCACAATCATATACTCCACTAAATAAGGGCTACATGCCTTAATCAGAAAAAAAAATAGTCAGCCATAACAATTCTCTTCTCACAATTACTCTGTTTAAAATCATATACTCTATAAGATGCTTATAAACTGAATTCTTTTTTACTACAACCTAACCCATTTTAGGTTGACCTTGTATGGTTTCCATCCTTTCCACTTGAATTACAATATTTTCTTTTAAGTATCTTACCAACTAGTATAATACTTTTTCACAACCCATATTTAATTTTCACTTCACAAAATAGAGAAATGAAGACCATACGAACCATAGCAAATGCATCATGATCTTCAGGGTTGAAATGCTTCAGTGATGTAAGAACAGCCATTCGAAATCCTCTGACAGCCTCAGCAGTTTCCACATTTGTCTCTGCAGCAGCTGAATATTTCTGAAGAAGAAGATCCAGCTGACCGTTTTCTATGAGAATGCCAAGAATGAAATTAAGAGCATGGAAATTTCCTACTCCAGTTATCAGGCGAGCCAAACATGGAAAATCACCCTCAGACACATAAGCTTCCACCCTGGTTGCAGCAAGGGCTACAAGAACATCAACTCCATCAAGGCATGCTGATGATTTGTAGAAGTGGTGTGACAGGATAAGAAGCTCAACCTAAAACAATAAATTCCCAGTAAAACAAAAGTTTATGATTATCAATAACAGGATTAAACAAAATCCAGATTCGCCTTTTTTATCATCTATTTTCTTCTTCAGCAGGAAGTGCTATCAAGTTGTCCCTTCTAATAGACTGAATGACCGTTAACAAAGTCATAACGGTTGTTGAAAATGATTGCCACTTAGGCACATAGAAATACTATCAGTGCTCATAACAGTTGTTGAAAATGATTGCCATTTAGGCACATAGAAATACTATCAATGCTCACTTATAATGACAATACCTCACAGGCATGTGGTATTTCCTGTCCAGTAATCACCAAACGCATCAACGCGTGACCAATTTCAGGTTCAGAAGGGCAAAGCTCCGCCCACTTTAAGAAGTCAGAAAATCTCCATAATAGAGGAGCAGGTCCTTCCTCCTTCTGAGAATCCATATACCCCCCACGATGCGCAGCCAGTAGACCCTGTAATATGTCAGCAATGCAAATAATTTACATCATCAATAACAAGTACCTAGATTGCATAGGACTCGGTTCACTTCATGAAAAAATGGGCAAGGAATATGATATGCAGTCTCCAGGTACGTTGCCATTTACATGAAAAAAAAACAAAAAAGAATAGTTCCAAAACTATTTTTTATACCAATTTCATCAAATGGTCTACAAAACCAACTTGGATCAAACCAGAAACATCATATTTAGTCTACTGATCAAGAAATATCACACCCTATTTCAAAAGATGGAATCCTATGACATGAATTTAAGAATAAAACATGCCAAAGAAAAAAGATACACAAGGGAAAAGAGACACCAGACCTTGAGAAAGGATTCTGCAAGAATTCGAGCAATACTAGCAGCTGGCATGGAATGAGTTTGCACTATGAGAGATGCTTCTTCAAATGATTCTTGTGCTTTAAGTGCAAGCAGCCGAAGCAATTCGATTGGCTGCTTATCAAATGCCTCCAAGAAAGAAAGACCCAAGACATTTGCAGCTTTTACAACTGCTATAATTCTCTTACACAGTCCACGTCCACTTCCTTCAGTAAAAATTGTTGCTAAGCTCTCCAAGGCCTTCATTGGCATAGTCAAAAATTCCAATCCATGCGTCCATTATGCAACAAGACATCACATAAGGACATGGTTAGCAACGACAATGGACTGCAAAAATAGGACTTAAAAAGGGAAAAATCGAAGCAAATTAAATTTTCATATTAATAAACAAGCATATTTGTATAGAATAAGATGCCAAATTTGAGAAAAGAAGAAACATCGGATATTTGGAAAGTAACCTGCAGTGGATCAAGCAGATGCTTCTCAGTTAATATATTATATGACTTGACAACAGAACGTGTTTCCTCATCAAGCATTGATGTGGATATTTTGCTACCAGGGGTCGTTATTGCTCCAAGCTTTAGAGCAACATCAACAAGTTTAAATTCAGGAGGGGTGTGTGCTGGAGACAGCTTATGTTGAAGTTGCTTGGAAGCTGTTATTTGTCCAAACTCCAGTAAAGAAAGAACAGCTCTTTCCAGCTCTGCAGGTCCAACCCTTTCCTCCCACTTCGAGAAAGACATTTCTATCTTTAAGTTTTCATCTAGCAATGGCAAGTCAATTCTAGAAATGAAGTTAGTGGAACAATCTTCAGGCTCAGTACTTTTATCTATGGGGTCCATTAATGGTCGTCGTGACAGCACATTGCCTTTGGCCCTCCGTTTAGTCTTTATACTACCCCCAGCTGTCTGAGTGATGGAATCCAATACTTGGTTTTTGTGCTGTGCCAAGTTATTTTCCCTTGCATCTTGTTTTTCTACAGTTCTGCTTCTCATTGTATTGATATGATTGTCCATCTTTGTTATTAAACTTGCTGTCTTGTCAATGATATTGGAAGCATTTCCAATAACAGGATCACCACTGGAAGTTGTTGTAGTAAAGTCTCTATCACTCTTTGCCTGAGCTTCTGATTCTACTGCCAAGAGCCATACTCTAGTCTCAATTTCTCGCAGAAGGTGCAATGGATAAACTCTGATAAAATCACCACACGTCAGAAACAAACATCTTCCTAAAAATAGGAGAAATGGAAATTTAATTTGTGATTCAACACTTACGGATTGGACAAAGTTATCATCCCGCTTAACCACTGAAGAGAAAGCAGCAGCAATTCATGAAGCTCTCTCGCAGGAAGATCTTTCTCAACAGCTTCAGCATGTTTAAGGAAAAATAACCCAGCCTGCAAATCATGTGCAAGCACACGAGCTCAAGGCATTAGTAGCAAGTTGCAAAACATGATTCTCAATGATGACAGCTGCTAATAAAATACACCTGTAAAGGAGGGAAGGAATATCTGATGAACAGTGTCTGACAGTGGCCCCATAAAGCAACTCTTTCTTCTGGGACATCCCAAAGGAACTCTTTCCACTCAGCTACCATGGATTCAGCCTGAAATTTGAGGGGACCAAGAAAAGTTGGGACATCAAGAGTTTCATAATAATACTACCACAAACACTTGGACTTCTGATTATGAACATGAAAAGTGTGTCATGCTTGCTAAGAGCATCCATCCCATCAATGCATAATAAATTTCGAATTTTTAAAATTGTAACCAAAGGAATCAAACAGAAGTTGATTCAAGGAAACTGCCCAGTTGCTTTAAAGCCTTCCAAAGACAAACTTAGTCGAAGGCATGGAAAGGCATTCTAGTGCAATAATATTCTTACTGAGTAACATTTATGGGTAAAAATAACAAAGCATGAGGGCATGTACCCATCCATTGATTTATCAATTCACACATAAACAATTCATTAAAACAAATAATGTCTAAAGAAAACCTCCAATTTCAAATGAAGACTAACTTAAACAATTACGAAGTAATCCTAAATAAAATACTTAACAGTGTAAAAATTACCTTTAGCAATCAAAATCACCACAAAGTAATTGCATGGACGAAACACTTATGATTCTTTTGAACACTTGGTATCCAATACTTCAACTCATTCTCAGGGAAACTTTAGTTGAGTAGAGACCATTTAACAATTTTACAACCTTGTGTGTGCGTGCACGTGTTTAATTGTATGTTAAGTTGCCTTGAGAATAGTCAGTTGTTGTAATTTATATTGGTTAATTATTGCATCTGTCTTCATATTTAAGAGTTCTCAATCAGATATATAAATCAGTCTCCATTTATCTCCATCTCAATAAACTTGTACCTATCTAATCTATAAAAATCTAATTTATATCCTTCAAAATACTAATTTTCTCCTCTCCTAATAACCTGTTCAATCCAAAATAAGAAATGAATATTGGCCCAAATAATGAATAATATAAGAGTGAGAAGCTATCATCTCTCTCATGTTTTTGCAAGTAATGATGGCGATTTAAATGCACTTTCAATCAACTTTATTTTGTGACTATTAGTATACGAATGGAATTTTTTAATCAAGATAAAATATATGATCCATAACTTGTAAGAGTCCGATTATGAATAGAAGTTGTTTTGATTCAAGTTGCTTTCATGGGAAGATGTATTACAAATTACTCATGTAATACTTGTTTATGAGAAAAAATATTAAAATTTAGTCACATTCACAGAAAACCCTGAGTATACCTGAATTTCAGTAACATGGTGAACAGCAGATTTCCAAGGTCCACCACTGGCATCCAATTGCCTGGCCCAGTTACGTGCTTGCTCCCAATGCCCATTCTTTTCCAGTGCTTCTAAAAGTGAAGCATCATCTAGAGCCTGATTTCCAAGGTGTAAAGCATCATCCTTCCGCAGTGAAGGCTCGGCTAAATTGATTTTCCAGTAAAGTCGTCGATAGTATGTTGCGGTAGATCCCCCATCACCGAAGTCCGTAGCAGCAAGAAGTTGTAATAAACATCTTTTTTCATAAGGAGATGGACAAGTTAAAAGCATGGCATTGGCAGCTTTTACAGCAGCCGAGCTTATCCATGAAGTTCTGACCTGCCCTTCAATTCCTATGTTTGCCTGCATACTGGTTTGTTCGTCCTTTATCCTGACAGAAAAGGAACCCAGATGGGCTGAAGCTTCGGACAGGCGCATTTGAGAAAATGCCTGAAAGGGAAGAAATAGGTTAAGTTTCTGTCAGAACATGATGATCCCAATGATCTCATTGTTTCCACAACTCAAGCCAAAACAAGCAAAATTTGTCTCAAAATAAAAATATTACCAAAAAGGAAAAGGAAAAGAAAAGGAAAAAGAATATAATCATACAAGATACGGTTGGCCAGCAAAGTTAATCCACACTAAAAAAATAAAAATAAAGAACATTGTTTTTAATTGTGTTTCAAAAGTTCCATCCATCCCATCCTGTTTAGTTCAAGGTGCTTTACAATGGACCTCAGTTTACTCCATGCCCATGCAAACAAGACATGCAACAAAACATAATGAACATAATCTGATGACAAAAGTCAAGCTTAGGATTCTGGTTCTCTGAAAATTGAACTTCCATTGGCTAAGTATGCATTTGAGACAAGTAGATGAGAACAGATAGTAAACAAAGATCAAAAGAACAACAGGCAAGAATTTCCTTCATGCTTTAATACAAATGCAAGTTATTTCCAGAAGCCCTTTGGAGAACAATATGAAAAGTTCAGATTTCAGTTTGTAAGATTCTCTTTTGCATGTGTAAGACGGCCTTCACTTAGTATTCTCTTAGTATCTAAATTTGGTGATGCATTGGACCTCAAGTGAATGCCTTAATTGTGGTGGTAGGAAACTAGGAAATAAACCTTCAGCCTGCCTCTGTGGAATCAGGCCTTATGTCCCTTTTGTTGGACAAATGGCAAAAAGGGGAAAGAAAGAAAGGTCAACCTCTATATTCACAGCATTCAATAGATAATAAATTTTTCTACACCAACAAATCACAAGAATGAGAAAAGTGGGCTGTAAGTTTATTCAGACCTGAAGAGCACGGATGAAAGGTAGAAAAGAACATGAAGGAAGGAACATTTCAAAAGCTCTCAGCAAAGGTAGAAACAACCGTTGTTCACAAAGCACTGCCACCATCTTAGAGAGAGACACAGGTCCTTCATCAGAATCACTTGAAACATTTTTTTCACCAAAATCTACTTTTCTTTCCTCTTCAGCAACCGCGCCTTGGGAAGCAGGCCTTGTTGCACCACCATAAGTAGTTGAAACATCATCGATGGCAACCAATGAATCCTCATGCATTGGCTCCATAAGCCGCCTACGTTTTGCATTCTGCCGATTGTAATGAACTGTTAAGACCCTGCTACCTGCTGGCAGGGAATTCGTAGCTTGCACAGCAGCTTCAGCATTATCTGCAATCTGGGATGCAATGTCATTCACCTTGATGGATGAAGTTTCCCTGTAAATATAATTCATCAATAAAATGAATTCACAAGGAAGCACAGAACTCATGAAGAACATATCAAATATGAAACAAAATACAAGAAGTGACTACAACACAATGCTTGAGCATCTAAAAGCTTGAAAAGGTGTAAGAATACAGAACTACAAAGCACTATTTCATTTAGATCATGGGATAACCTTGCTGCGGTGATTTCCAGCCAAACTGTTAGGCAGGACAAGGGAGACGCATCAGGAAAGCACGATGCAATCATTGCCAAAATTGACCAGGACATCTCCTTTGCTTTCTTCAAGAGAGACTCTCCAGGATTTTTCTGCTTCTCACAGTCTGCTAAAATTCTAAAGAGCTCAGCAGGAATAAGCATGTCTTCTTGGAAACAGTGAGTTTCACTCCCACTTTTCCCTGTATATGTATACGCTGGAGAACCAGATTTCTTTCTCGACTGCATGCCTTTTAAGACAGTTAATATATGAATTTTGAGACGTGGATCACTGAACTCCTTGGTTGCCTGCAAAATAATATCATAACACCATAAATAGGGAAAATTCCATCAGAGTCTTTTGTAGCATAACCTGGATTCAAAGACTAATTAGAGGCAAATGATATGTACTACTTGGACAACTGAATCAAAAGGGTATCCTCCAATCTGAGCTTCAGACAGAAATCCAACCTTGTAGAAGACAAAGGGAACATAAGATTAGGAGCTGGAGTTTATTAAAATCAAAATGAAGGAAGCATGCCATAACAAATCAAACAAAGGACATGATACAGGCAAACCCAAACATTATTTTTCTTTTTTCTTTTTGTTGCCTCTATGAAGTTGAGAAAAGATAATTACCCAATCATTGTCTCTCGCTAAAACAGTAAGATACTTTGTGCTTAAGGGAAGTTGATGCATCTGACAGAAGAGTGTAACTAAATTCCAGTGTTGGCTTGCTACTTTTTGTTGATCTCTTAATTCAGTTCCATCACCAATACCAGTCAGTAGCCAAGATCCACAAGTCTTTCCATCCATCATTAGTGGAAGACTAGCTTTCTCCAAATGCTGCAGGACTAGCATGAGAGCTCTTGAAGATTGTTTACCAGCGAATGAATTTGAAGTCCCCTTCAACTTAGAGTTAGTTACACGATCCTTGTGTAGATATTCATCGGCAAGTGATCGTGCTAGAGACTCTACCACATTACCTCCATGTGATACTGATTGAAATGCAGAACCTTGGGGTGAAATTTGGCTATATTTCTCATTGTTCTCACTTAATTTGTAAAATGTAGATATCCGCCTCAAGGCAGAAACATCCACGTGAAGCATGCTGGCAGATAAACCACAAAGCTCCAGGAGAAAAGCGCATGATGAAACCAACACAGAATCCACAAAATGAGCAATAGCAAGTGGAATGACCTGAAAATTCAAGTCCCAAAAGATAATTTACATGGCATCATTTAGGTCAGATAAACAAAAAGTACAGTTAACAGAAAGCTTTCTGCAAGCGCAAGTCTGCAACAGCAAATGAAAATCAATTGAATTGGCCTCCATTACAAAAAGAACTGGCTCCATCATTGGAAGGCATAAATTATTTTAGCATGTAAATCATTTACACTCAAATAACCATCAGAAAATGAAGCACCCATTTGTGTGACTTCTCTTATATTTATGTAAACCACCATCCCCTGCTTTGCCCTAGTATCTTACACAGATAGGGCTTTCGCTTCTAGGCATGACAGAGAAATATAAGGATGTTGAAACAGGTAGAGGGCATGGGATATCAATTGTCCAACCAAAAACAAGGCATCCTTACACCTCATTGGGAAACAATGGACAGAGAGGTTGTCCAATTTTCCAACATTTGAAGGCAACAATGAGGCATGAGTGGAAGCCTTTGAGAGGTTTAGATATTGATAAGATAGGCAAGATTATTTCACTTCGAATTCTTTCAACGGAAGACAAACACAAAGTATTTGAGAAGGCCCCTGGAATTTTGATAAGCAGTTTTAAAGAAGCCTTGGCAGATTGCTTTGTTCAAGAACCTTCTCGGGGTCAGGCCTTGTGATATGCTTTAAACAGTTATAGACAGGCTGTAATATTGAACTTCCAGCAAAGGAGGTTGGCCTCTTTATGGAAATGGAGTGTAATGATATGAAGTGGCACAAATATGTTATTTTTCAAACTCAACCTGAAAAACTCCACCTTTTCAGGGATCTATGGTCTAGTGTAAAATGGCAAACTGTGCTGGATTTTGTTTAATTACAAATGGTTGCCCGGCCTCTGTCATTACTGGGGCTAACCAGGCCATACAGCCTATAGCTGTCAGACCGTTGTTATTGTTGATGAATGTTGATGATTCATCAACAATAACAACGGTCTGACAGCAATAGGCTGTATGGCCTGGGTAGCCCCAGTAATGACACAGGCTGGGCAACCATTTGTAACTAAACAAGGTTTGAGGTACATTAGAGACATAGATTGGGGGGCACAAATGGAAGAAGAAAATCAAGGCAAGAATTGAGTCGATAAGGTAGTGAAAGCCACAAGGAAGTTTGGATCCACTCCAACAGTACTGAAATATCAGTCTTGGTTGAAAAAGAAAGCCTATGCTTTCAGCTAAAGGATATCAGTATAACAAGGGAAATGCACTGCCAAAAGCCAGGAAGATTATCACTGGAAAGTCCTCCCTTAGCTCAAAGCATCACTACAACTTAATCATTAGTATAACCATGATTTAAAATCATGTGGACACATACACTTACAGTTGCAAGTCCAAGATTTCTATTATTGCACCAAATAATAGCCCCAAAAATAGCTAATTTGAAAAAATACAATTCTACTCAGTTAATCCTTACCGATGAAAGAACAGCCTCTTCACTTTGTGTCAAAGGTGCAAGAAGGGCCTGAACATCTGACTGAACATTTCGTTGTCCATGTGATGAAGCACCAGATTGGCCTTCTAATTTCAACTTTTGAGCTCTAACACCAAGGATATGGTTAAATGCTGCAAGTGCACGCCCACGATGTAAATGGTGCTCAAGCCCAAGTTTAGTTTCCTGAATTTAATGCAACACAATCAGATAATGAAGAAGACATGAATGGAGGTGTCAATGAAAAGGAAGATTCTCTTTCTTTCTTTTTTTCCCAGGAACCAAAAAGAAAGGTGGAAAGAAAAGCTGAAGCATAACCAAAAAAAAGTTTGACCCGTTACAACAGCTCTTTGAAACAACTAGTCAACACCAGCACACGAGACTGCTTAAACAAAACTCACAAACAATTGATGTTCATGTCTCGTTTCCCATTGGCTCATATTTAGGATTTGAAAATGCTAAAATTAGGAACTACAATAAGTGGCCAAAATGAGAAGAACGCAGAAGGGTGGGAATCATCATAGCATAACATGCATGGTCAAGTCAGTGTATGTGAGTGCATGCAAAAGACAAAAATTGTAATGCCTAATGCTATTCTAACAAGCTAAAAATAAAATATCTGTTCACTTTCTTACCATTAGCATAGTTGTTGTACCAAACAAAGCATTTCCAAAAGAAAACTTCTATGAATTTCATTCCACTATACAGAAGCCTGTTTTAGGGAAAAGAAGTACATAACAACTAATAAACATTATATAGAAAATAGGATTTCTAAAAAGAAAATGGTTTCCTTGCTTTTTCGCAAATTCACCTACATACAGATTAAGTAAAAGATTCCATTTAAAGTTCCATAAAAAATTGCAACTGAAATTTCAAGATACAACGCCTATGATAAAGTTGAATTCTCTAGAAAAATTTCACAGAGATTAATTTTATGGACTCAAAATCAATATACATATATGGTACACATGCATGCACGAGCGAGCGTGCATGCGCGAGTGCATATATATACCTCAAGTGAAGAATTGTATAGTTCCTCTTGAACATGCTTTTGGATAGTTGCCTCCCAGTAGACACCATTTATCTCTGTATGTTCCTCAGCATGCATGAAAAAATCAAAGTCTCTGCACAACAAAGTTTCTCCAGCAGGCAGACCTGACACTGACTGCCAACCAAGAGGACCCTGCATGTCATGCAAAAATCAAGATATATGTAAGTATTTCCAACAAAGCAAAAGAACAATATTGTAAGTCATCAGAAGACCTAGGATACCTCTTAGGAAACCAGCATGGCATAAAGTTTAGTAAGATACCTATTTATATACTCATTTATGACAAGAAAGCTGAAATCAATCACAAAAAAGTAAGAAATAAGATGCAGATTTCAGAGACATGATGGAGCTCAAAAGCAACCTGAATATGAAGCTGAATCAATCTCCGCACAGCCTTAGGAAACCAGCATGGCAGCATTTGTAGAAGTGAAGTATCACGTGTAGTGGAGAAGAAGATGTTGTCACGCCAGTTTAGATAGTTTGCTAAAGCTGAATTTCCGGATACAAAAAACAGCAAGCAATTAAAAGAATCAGCAACAGGAAACCAAAAACATTCAGCTGATTTTCCTCTCCCCATGGATTAACAAATCAAAGAAATATAATTGGTTGGCCTACCATTTTTATTTCCCTTAGGACCCAAGAAATTAGAAGCTGTGTCATGACCAAAACTTGCTGCAACAAGAGTGCGCCACAGAGTAGGAAATTGCTGCAAAGTGGGCCTGAGGTTTTCCAAAGTACACTGAGCTGAGGAGCTACCGTGCCTTTTCACACTACCACTACTCAAGCAATTTTGTATTGGGTCAGTGGCATACATTAGAGTTGCTAAAGCTGCCATTTCACCCCCACCTTCCGCTATATCATCAACAGTATGAATTATTTCATCGATCTCCAGAGCATTGAGGTTGCTATCAGGAACGAAATTAGGTGACATTATTGTTCGAGCATTGCAGAATGATGCATCATATTCATGCCCCTTAATCATAGATAAAAGCAACCATTTTGCCCATTGACAATCACCCTGAACAAGAAGCATCAGATAAAGAAAATGACGCAGATCAGTGCATGTGTAAATTGTTAAAGAATAAAGATAAAGTAGCAATATCAGAAAGATCCAGAATGATAACCAATACAATAAAGAGAAAGAATATAAATATTTGTCACAATCAAGTTATAATTGGATGAATTAACTCTTGCAGTCCACCATTGAAGTATGTTACTCAAAACTAAACAATAGCTTCACCAAAATAACCCATTTTGGAGTAAAATTGAATTTGGAAGTTGAAAGATAGTAAATCACATCATATCCCCCTCTGGATAGGAAAGGCTCAGTTTTGTGAAGAAAACATTTTGGGGAAATTTAAAAGATCACGGAAAAGGAAAGAGTTACAGTTAGTAGGCATAAATGCAGCCTGATAAGCTGTTAAATTCTTGTATGGAGAGGCGAAAACACGTGCACACAAATGCAGACATTCACTCTATGACGTAAAGACCATGGACAAAGCAGAGAGATTCCACTAGAGAATTATAAATCATACAAGTTAAGCAATGATTTCACAACTTTGCCAGCACACGATCGATTGGAGACAGACAGCTTCTTTTTTATCAATTCTGTGCAAGAGATCTTTTCCAATGTAAGCCATGCATTTTGGTTGGGCGCTACTCCACTCAGTAGTCACCTAGAAGGATTGATTTCAAAACCACCACAGCTGAGAACCACTGAATGGAAAGACACTATTTGTAATTTTCCTAGTAAAAACTATCCCAGGCAAAACAATGATGTCTCTACTCTTTGGCTTTCTCAACATGCCTTAACATTATTCACTCACTCATCATCCTTTTTCTTTTTTTCTCTACATCCACAACATGCTCTCCATATCGTAATTCCTCCTACTTACAAATCCCAATCTGGAAAGTCCATGCTAAATATGGTACAGATACAAGACTAGAGTGTGCTTTCAACTCGGGTATACAAAAGGAGTAAACCAGCATGCCATATGATATTGAATATAAACATAATCTTTGAAATGGATGTCAGATACAGATAAATTCCAAGTGTCACTCGTTAAGTTCAAATTTAAAGGCAAGGATAGATCTGAAAATTGGATGCATAGAAATCCATTTGGAAAACAACAAAAGCATGTAGTAGATATGGCAAAGGGAGAGAGGGGGGGAGAGAGAGATTTGGCACAATAACATATGGCAAAGGGCCCAATGCAATGGTAGAAGTGCCCGACTTATAATTCAAAAGATAAAAGCAGCCAATTCATACAAAATGCTGACATAATAAAATTATATGACAAAGGGCTTGATGGAATAAAGTGCTGGAATTAAAACACTAGAAGATATCAAAACTTGAAAGCAGCTGCTTCAAAAAAATGCAGAAGGATAAGACTGTCTCCAAACTCTCCCTTCAATTCTATGACTCTTGTTAGACTATAAGTAACGGCTTTTTTGGCTGCCATGTGAGAAGTAGCTCAGAGCAGATATGCAAGTTACTATATGATATAAAGAAGCCCATTAGCCCAAGGCAGGTTTCTCTTAATCACTCTTCTTCCATATCGACTTACCCATCCCCACCCACTCGCAGTGATCTGTGTCAAAAAAGATTTTTCCTTCTTATTTCTCCATTCTATCCTTTTCATTTAGCTAAGTACGTAGAAAGACTTGGATTCCAAAATGAACAAAAAAAAAGTAATGTTTGGATAATGCAGAGAGAGATTGGGCTGGGATCTGAAGAGTTAGGCATAATATAGCAGATAGTCAAGGGAATCGCAAATCACTAAAACATAAGAAGCCCTAGTACTGTCGCTGGCAAAAGGGAACACAAGCTCTGAGCTTCATGAACCCAAAGCCTGTATGAGAGAGAAAGATATTTTTTTTTCTGGCAAAGCAGATAATCTGAAACAGCCAGAGATGCACAAACTTGTTCAGGATTCTATAAATTACAGGGTCTATTAAAAGGTCCCTCTGAAGAAGATCACCTCCAAGTTCTATCTTTTACCGTCATTAACATTTCTGTACTCCTTAATCAGGCCTCAAGATGGGTTTTTTAAAAGCATTATTTGTCAAAAACAAAGTAGTTTGCTACAACAACTAAACAAGTTATATATTTGGACCTGCAGCGTGACAGATGATTAAATTTCCCAGGAAAGAAATGGTGATGCCTTCCTAAATTGGAGATTGAAGCGTACAGGACATACATAAACACTCAAAATGACATACTTGTCTAACTCTCAAACTGAAATACTTGTCCAACTAGTGTAGCAAAAATTTAAGAAGGTACTAGCTACCAGGGTGTCATTTGCAATAAATGCAGGATATGAAAGATGAATAAGATGTTACTGCTTCGGAATATTACTGGATAATAGCCTTCTCTATTTTAAAAATGAGTACGCATAAACAAATATATGTAGAGGGAGAGGGAGAAATTAACTGCTTTTACAGAAAACACCTAGATGCTGTCTGAATTAAACCATTAACCTATCAGATAGGTGAAAATATAATAATACATCATAACTAGAGCTGCTAGATACAGCAGTTCACGAACCTATAAGCAGAAGAGAGCAGAAAGTGCATAATACCCATATGAATGCACAGCTGTACATAAGCAAAGATTTGGAGAAAATACCACATCAAGAATAGTTACTCAGTGGGCATGAGGAAACTTACAGCAGCTTCTTGCAATGAACCAAGCGAATCATTATCTAGAACCAATTTGTGATGGTCATGGTAAAGGTCCAAAAGGTTTGGCAAGTTATATTGAACACAGTAATGTACGAGTAATTTATGCAAAGCTTCCTTGCGAGCAACATGAAACCTTCCATCATTTGTGATATTGAGATCAGATGAAACCTCAGCAGAATAATCCTCCATTGTCATTTTATCAGACCTGCTAATTATGAGGCCTGAACGAGCTAGCAGAGCTACAATCTCACCAGTGCCTTCCCAGTATTCATTCAAAAATATAAATTTCTTTGCAAGCTCCTGCTCCATGAAATTCCTTAACCACATGGAGCAAAATGCATTGGCAGGAAACCTGAAAATCTTGACCCCTGGAATATCAATGCACACAGAATCCAATTCTTCAATGGAGCATATGTAACTGTTGTACTCAGGAAATTCACAATTGGATCCAACCTCTGTAGCACGCTGTAAGTTGTCCAAAGTGATCTGGAGGCTTCCATCTGATAAAACAGATGTGGGTATGAAGTCCAAAAGTTTGGAAACTTCCTCACAGTCATTGTGGCATAGATAGTACTCTAGTTGAGATTCCCACAATACATGAACACCCATAATGAAAGGTTGGTCCAAAACTATCTGTATAAACGCAAAAAATTATGGAGAGGATTAAAACCCATTGTCAAATTAAAGCCTTATAGAAACTATAAATGAAAAGGATGTGAGCACAAGTAACAGAAAAGAGAATCTTAAAGTTCAATATATATAGATTCTATTTCATAATTTACAAGTTTAGATGTTTTAATTAACCCTCTAACAGCTGCAATTTGAGCTGAGTAACAAATAAAACATCCAGCAGAGGTAATTAGAAAGCATAAAGTGACAATGGGGAAAGATTATTAAAGAGCTAACAAAGTACGACAACCATCAGCTGAATTTGCCATGGCAGCTGAAAAGATTCACCATTGAATTCCCTTTAATTGTTCAAGTGCCAATGCCTCAACATTCTCAATTTTTGTCAAGTGAAGCATTGTTGTGATGGGAAAGAGGCAAACATCATAAGATAGTACGAGAAAAGAACTGCAGCACTTGCCCATTCCACATTACATGTCTTGCAAAAAAATAACAGTATTAAATAAAACATGTAGCTTCTAAATGACATCCTTCTATTTCCAAAAGTTCAATCTTCACTTCTTCTGGATTAGACAAGTGCTAAATTTGGCATCTTTACCGCAGAATCAAGTGAAACAAATTAGCGACCTGCATCCTTGTATGTTATACTTGACCATCCAAAGGAGTAAGTTGATAAATCAGTAACTATTGTGGTCACATGCTGTAGAAATTCAGTAAAGAAACAAAAACTGCCACATCATAGACATCTCTCTCAAACTTTTAGCATGGACCAGGTCCCATCTTAGCACAGGATTTCATATTCCTTCATTCTGGCTTCAGATGGCATGCCACACTCCAAAGATCCATAGTACAAAGAAAAGAAAAGGAACTAAAGTACTTACACGATCAATGGTTCTCTGGTCCCACGCACTAGACCACACTGCAGCGGCAGCCCAATATCCAGCATGAGCAGTATCTTCGTCAACCACAGGATCAGGAGAGTTCCCATTGATGCTTGTCCATGAGCCTAAAACTACTCCATCAATTTCACCACACTCAATTGTAAGATTGCTAAACATATGTGATGGCAATAGCTGCAGCTTAATTTGTGCTGGTGAATTTAAAGTTGATGTAGCTTTCTTTAGTGCCTCCTGCTGACCAACAAAAGTTCTCCAGAAACTACTGCTAGGGTACATCCTCTTTCCAGTGAAAAAAAGAAGAAGAAATTCTCATCAGAGTTGAAATCCAAAATTAAACCACGACTCTAAAATGGAATGGATGATGACAAATTTCAGGTACCTCAATGACTAATATCTTCTCAAATGTTTCCCTTTCATATGCTCCGAGGTAACCATATCTTCTCATATCCTCTGCAACTTGAAGTCGAAGAGATCTCCTGACCGTGCCAAAAAATAGCTGCTTGAGGCAGGTTTCAACATCCTCTCCAAGCCTTTGCAGCGTTGCAACAGCAGGTTCAGTTTCCCCCTGTTTATCATGAATGATTAATGCATAATATAAATCACTGCACCTTTGGCTTTGTCTAATAAACATAATTAACCTACCTTTAAAAATAGGTCATAAGCAATGGCTCTTCCAATGTCACGAACTTCACTGAAAGTATCAGGCATTTCTTTACTGGTTTCAGAATCTTTAGAACGATGAAGATGCAATTGTAGAACTGCCAAAGGGAGACGACCAGATAGTAGTGCATCTTTAACCACAGTATTTAGGTCTAAATTATCCACTTTCCATCGTGCAATCATCTCTTTAGGATTTTCAAATGGAAAAACCTTCTTTCCCAAATTACCACCCTGTGGAACAAGAACAGATACTCCATTTGAATCTTCTATATCCAAGTGAGTTCTGAAATCCAAGGAATCCTGATACATCAAAACAAGCTTCTCATTAGTAGAACCGACAGAAAACATAGAGGCCAAAAGTTCTTGTTGGTTTGGTGTCTCTGATAACGCAGCATCTGCTGAAAGAATAGAAAGCTGAGATTCATCCTGTGATAAATTTGCCTCCACCAATCTTAATTCCTCCCTACCATCCACCTATAGCATTCAAAAATACAACATGGTTAGCATCAGATAAGAAGCAAACAATTCAAAAGTGTGCTGCAAGCACACAGAAGCATACCAATCCCAGGCCAGTCTTCTTGAATTTTGAGCTCAGTCGATATTGAAGATTCCGAATAATCTCTAAAAGGTGAGCCATATCATGAAGACTTCTTGAGGCCCCAATTTTGTTCTGTACTTTATGTGGTAGAACTGGTGGAAGAGAAAGTAAACGGGTCCTCCTAAAACCCGGTAATACGTATGCATCTTTCTTATGCTGAAGCGACCCACATTTCCGGATCATTTTGGTTGTAAAGTGGCTGGCTAATGCAAGGAGCCTGTGATGCAGATTTGAGGAATTAAAAGAAAAGGAAAAAAAAAACAAGCTATTCAAAAGCTAAACAGTAGACAGCATGGCGTACAGCAAAGAGGGATCCAGGAATAAATAACAGAAATCCTAGAAATCCACTAGGGGTTCCATCCGGTCTGAGTTAAGGAGAGCATGGCTGATCTAGCAGATAAATTATTGGCCCATGGGCAATCTAAACTGTGGCTTAGATCGTTAAGTAAACAACAGCACTCAATCTCCTTATTTTTATTTTTTATTATGAGATGATGAAGAAGCAAAATCCATTCTTTTATTTGCGGAAAAAAATGCTACTGGAAACTCAAAAAGGCTCCTAGATACCATAATAATCCAGTTAATGATCTATTGTCAAGAATCAAGTTTAAGAATACACTTAATCAAACCCAACAAGCCAGGAACTCAATCCCATCATTGAAGATATCATGAAAGAGCAAGTTATACAAGTTGATCAATTGTGGAGAAAAGCTTCATACTACCATCACTATTTCCTCCCATAACAAAAGGCATTGCTATCAAGTCCAAGAATGTGATTGCAAGCCTTAGGTTGACATATCAAACTTTGGGTTTTTAATCGAACATTTTAAAACTCAAAGTTGAGTTTTTCCAACCAAGGAAGATGATGCAATATAGAAGAATGATTTTCAATTTATTTTATAATATTAGAAATTATTATCTAGGATAGGTTTCAGTAGTTAAGAACTTGTTATCAATTAATATTATTTAGTATTTTATTCTAGTAGGGATTTTACTTCCTTATTTTAACTAGAACTCTTTTAGGGCTTTTTATGAGCCTATGCAAAAATGTTCATTATACTGTGGGGAGAATGTTTATAATTAATTAACATTAATTGAGCATTGTTTCATTTTATGTTCTTCCAACCCCCTTCTATAAAGTCATTGTCTTCTTCTTCCTCTTCCTCATTTTTTATTTTTTTTTGGTTGCAGTCTTTAGCCCTTTCAAGTTCGAGTTAACCAAACAATTCTAAGAACAAAAGGAACTAAATATAGACAGATAAAGAACCAAATATGTAAAATATCAGGTGTATACAGGAAACAAGATCAAAATCAGAAAAACTTTAATGTATGCTGAAGAATTGTAATCTATGATGATATGATTGTCGATTCTGTACAATCAACAATCTTTAACATTGTCAAACAAATTCATAGATATCATGATCCAGATAAGTTGATGAATTCTAGAAAGGAGCAAAATTTGGACAAACCTAAAATTTGACATGCATTAGTATCTTTCTAGCAATTTCTTTCATTAATCATGAAAAAACTGTAACCTCATTTACGAATATGAATAACAATCAGAACAAAAACGTTTACCTTGATGCAGCAGAGACCTCATTATCATTGCTATTTCTATGAGACATCAGATAAATTGCAGCAAAAAGCAATCTCAAAATTCCTTCTTCTGCTAGATTGATGCCTACAAGCATTTCCAGAGATCTGTTGAACCATAAAAAATTAGAAATAAATAAAATTGAGTAACTCTTAATCAACCTACTATATTACTACTGCCAACAGAACAACCATATTTTGGTCCTTTTTTGTGATTAAATAATTGATCCACACAATATGAGATCAAGGATCAGTTGATTTATGTAAAAAAAAAAAATTCCTCCAATATGGAATGGACAATGGAGTAGTGCGCTCTTTAGAAACCATATATCCTACTTGGAGGTGCAAGGCATTTGACTCCAAAATTCAGCCCAAACCCCACAGTCCTCTATAAGGGAACGGTTTTTGGAATTACCCTTTCAAGATCAAAAGATTCTAGGTGATTGAATACGAAGGACACGTTTTCCAATAGAAGTTAGACTACAGAATCAATAAAAAAAATGTATCAATGAAACATAGGATAATTCATAGTCAAGAGGACCCCACCCCCCACCCCCTAAAAAAAACAAGAAAAAGAAAGGAAGAATACAAAAAATTTAAAATCTGCTTACAGAAATTAACTATGTCATTTCCTAACAGCCTTATAATTTAGACTAACTGGTTTTCCATCATTTGTATACATATGCAGGTGTTAAGACTTATGATAATTATTTTTAGTAAGAAGAAATTTAATATAAATAAGAGAAGAGTTTAAAAAAGAGATAAATTAATTGCACCCTCTCCGTTGGATTAAACATTTAGCTACTTCTTCATTATGCCAGTTGATAAGGGACAAAAGAGATTTAAAGCGAAAGAAGAGAGAAAGAAGAAGCTAAGAAGAAAAGGCCAAAGAAAGAGAAGAAAAGCTGAAGAAGAGAAGGATGGGGGCTGGAAAAGTCTGCAATTTTGCAATTTTTATTCAATTCATCAAAAATTGTCTAACATTTAGAAAAATAGAATGTAAATACTAAAACCCTAACTAGAACAAATAATTGAGCTTATAGCCCACTAAATAAAATATCAAACAATAACTAAATTAAGATCAATAAATAAACCTAAATAAAATCCAATAACACATGGGTTGGGTTGTCCTTCATCATCGATCAAACGAACGTGTGAACCATGTCTTGGGCCTAATGTCCCCATCACCGGTTTAAGTGAAGTAGCTTTGAAAGCATATCATTTGGTAAAAATGATCCCAGAAAACCAATGTCCAGCTACATTCACCCGACAGTGATGCACTTTGGTAATTATGACCATGATGGTGTTTCCAGTGAAATAAAAATGGCACTTGATCTAGAAACTTTAAGCAGCTCCCAGCCCCAATAGACAAGTGTGCATATGTGCACAGATACAATAAAAACCTTCTTAAGAATTTACTTGTGACCCTGTTTGTTATGAGCTTTTTTCACATCCATTTGAGCTTTTTTCTGCAAAGCATCTATTTCAGCTTTTTTCACGTGTTGGATGTTTTACAGAAAAAGCTTGTAGTTTCTGCTATTTGAGGATTTTACATACCGCCACCACAATGCCAAATAACACTGAGTTCATGCATGCATGTGCCTGTGAGGGTTAATATGGATATCTCTACGGACTATGTATATACTGTGATGGATCCAAGGACAGGGATCACCAGGAACAGAAGATTCCCCTCAAACCCTTTTGGACCCAGAAATAATTCCTACATATAAATGCAATGGCACCACTAAAACATAAAGGTTAATTGTCCATGTGAGTGTGTTTTCATGCATGCAAGTTCATGAAGACACATACACAAACTTATACCATGAACCAATATATAAACCATAAGATCATAATCTTATAAACAACAGTTTCACACAATACAGAGCATAAAATTTTCACTTTTAAACAAGACAAGAAATTAAAAAAAAAATGGATGTATAGAATCTTACTGCTCAATTTCATCATATTTCAGGTATTCCAATGCCATCTGTAGCCGCCGCAACCTAGAGATTTTCAACTCCCACCCTGGCATGGCAGTGATTAAAATGTTTTAAGTCCATTCAAACTTCAAAAAAGAAGCATGTCTGACACTACCCAATCACCTTTATATTGTAAATCAGAAACCAAAAACTGACTAGAAGACAAGAAGCAAAGCTGCACCATAAACAATTTCGAGAAACTAGAGAACAATTCATACAGATAAGAAAGGTCCTAAAATATAGCAAATAAGAAAAAAAAAATCCAAATGGTCATGCCCTGACAGTAAACCAACTGTTGAACCCACATATGTATTGTAATTCTTGCATTGGTGGGACCCTAAAGTGATCATTAGCTCAACAATGCATACACTCATCAGGTACAGCAAGTTCAATTATCGGTGACCTTATATCTTGGAAAACCATGTCATCCACATAACATAAACGGTCATCCTTTCCAACTTTGGAAAGAAACAGTACACAAATAAATAAGTAATGGTTAGATCCACATGCAGCAATTCAGGCCCTGTGTAATGAACAGATGCTATTTGTACTCCATGAGCAAGACTCACAATGCAAAAGGCAGTTACTAGCATCTGAATACATGCTTCTTGACTATTCTAATTTTATACATGAAATCTAAATTTTACTCGGGCACAAGTAATATTGAAGAAAACAATGAGGAGACAGAGCTTTCAATTGGATGATTAGCAGCAAACTAGAATTCAAAAACTTAATTTTTGACCTTAACATTTATGGTTTAGGACAAAATTAATTAATTGTCTTTTTTGTTGGTTTATGATGCCTTTGCCTCTTCTGCATATATGTCAAGACGCAACACAAATAAAACATATCCACATGAAGCACAAGGTACCCAACTGCCAGCTACCCAGTCATGGCCTCAGGAGTTGAGCTCCAAAAAGCAACTTGCTCAAGTAAAGAAAGGCGCCTTAATAATGCATAACAAAACTTATATTTGACAAGTGAATACAATAGGAACTTATCCGCTATCATAATTCCATACCATCTCTCCCTTAGGTAACTAATTACATGCCAAAAACACAGTAACAAATCTTTTTAGCAGTATTTTTTTTAATTTTGAATGGACTTAATTGAGGAAGAGAGGAAAATTGCAGTGCATCATTGGAGGACAAGAAATCCTCTCACAAACAGAAAACAAAGAAATTAGCTTAAATCACTCTCCATTCTCCAGAAATTCACACAGCAAAACTTCCAAAAACTCCTAATATAAGAACTGTAAAGAAGCTAATAAAATTATTATCCCAGATACATCGAAATCAACTATTTTTAGGAAGTGTTCCATCAAAATCTACTAGCACCATATCATTTACAAATCACATCTCCTAAAACATTAGTCTCTCTTTATCCTCCCAGGATCCAAAACTCATATCAAAATAAACTCCTCCAAGTTAATTCCACACACCCGTGCTCTCAAAAAAATTAGAGAAAACCTGTTCCAAAATAAACTGGGCAATGAAAAACTAGATAACTTGAAGTTTTGCTGCTAAAACATAAACACAAACATCCAGAAACAATGCCTTAGGATGCCTCACACATGCAACAAGTCATTAGTATTAACCTAGTCAAGAACTACAGAGCAAACAAGCATCTTAAACTTGGAAGCTACCTTAGCTTTAAAATATAAATAGACAAAAGGTGTGTGAGCTAGGAAAAGCTTGCTGAGATAAGAGACAGAAGGTGTCCAAAAAACTCTTCTTGAAGAAATACAAACTGCACCATGAATCTGTAGCAAGGAAGCCAAAATCCACCTTCTCCGTGTATTAAGACTTCTCAAAAACCAAAAGGTCCATAAAAAACATTTCCCCTTTTAGGTACAAAAGTTAGAGATAAGAGACAAGTAATTCAAATAGCATCAATGTCTACCATCCACAAATCTTCCCAAAATGTACACAAGATCCATCCCCTATTTACAAGGAACTAAAAGACACAAATAAAGAAAGCTCATTTGAGATAAATTGGTACTAATTTTAGCATTCCAAACATTCAACTGAGAAGCTGAAGGACATGCTCTATCTTTGCCACAATAGAATTGGACTACTGGAATCCCAGGAACATTCTAATAAAAAAAACACACAAACTTTGCACCCCTTCTAACTTGGGCCTACAAAAAAAAAATCTAAGCTTACCAAGTGATCCTGCTTGGTGTCACCTCTACCTGATCACAGAAACTCCCACATTAATTTTATTTCTGTTAGGCGCCCATATAAAGATTGATGATATAGAAGGATACACATGTGTCCAGCTAAGAACTGATTAACCAACTTACAAAATGATCCCAATGAATCTCACCTCCATTTAATTAGAGAAAATTCTGCATCATTATTCGATTCTATTATCCACCCTAACAAAGGTTGACTACAAGGATTAAGGGCAAGCATGCTTTGTCTAGTAAATACCAGTCATCTATTTGTACCTATAGTACCATTCATTTCATTCGATCGGACATGGAACAAAATGAAGCAGAAATAGCACACAGCAAGCATCGAACAAAAAAAATAATGCGCACGCATGCATGCGAGCGATGGAGGGGGAGAGGAAGCAATCAAAAGGTAGACAATAAACATTAATAAAAAATAAAATAAAAATTTATTTGTATTGGAAAGGAAACCAAGCATAATCTTCAAATGATATAACATGCATATATCTGTAGATGCCATATCATTACAGACATATAAACATGCTATATAATGACACGCTAGGAATTGCAAAACTTGAACTTTCATCTCACCATTAGTCAAACATAACTGATCTGCCTCTGCCGGGCCTTCATAGAGAAGAACTCTATCCAAAACTTCAACTTTCCAAGGTAAGAAGGGTTCAATTAACTCTCCTATTTCCAGCATTTTTTTTAATTGCTGTCCAATGTCTGTTTTGGTAGTGCGCTGCTGATATCCAATGGCTTCAACAGGAAGGAAATCAGATGCAGCAGAAACAGAAGGAAGAACAACTGAAAGACCAACTTCAGTCACCAAATAAAAAAATCCCTGGAAGGTACAACCAACTGCTTCTCCAACAGAAGCTTCTTTCCCTTGGCTATAACACTTGTTAACCATATTATTCAAGCATCTATCATCATGAACTGCTGAGCTTGAGTGCAGATTAAAATGAACAACTTTAGTGGTTCTGTGATTTTTAGCATCATGCTTCTTCATGAGTCGAGTGATTCCCATAGGTGAAAAACAGAGGTAATCGTCTTCATTAAATCTCTCAGTGGGAAGAAAGACTTTCCGCACCAGGTGTGCACTTGCTTCATAATCATGAAACATGTGAACAGCTATCTCCGAAAAAACACTCAATAATAAGTCTTCACAACCATGAAGGTTCAAGTTTTGGATTTTCTCAAGCGTGTTTATTCCAGCATAACCCAAAAAGGAGAATTTTTCATTTGTAGTGGATGGATCATTAGAGCATACCCATTGGTGCCCTATGTCAGAACCACCAACCTTCCAGCCAACAAACATCCCAAGCCCTAAATGTTGAAACTGCTGAAGCAATTTATCATAAGCATCATGGTTGTCTGACAAATAGTTACTAGTAGACATGACATATACCACTCCGAATTTATCAACTACAGCTAACAAGGATGTATGGGATCCAATAAGCAACTTTCTAAACATCCTTTTTCCAAGGAAATCAACACATTGGGGGTTTGAATTGTATTGAACTTCAAGTTGCTTGATCTGTAAATCAGCGGGCATAGCCACCTTTTCTCGCTTCCATAGGCCTGAATGAGGGTTTAATCCAGAAGCTCGTAAAATATCTATATATGCAACAAATTCACCAGACATTGCAGCATAAAAGTAAATTAACCCGGAAGTATTTAGGCAAACAAGAAGGTTATCAGAAAAGCAAAAGTCTGCCCACTCTGATACATGGTCTACATGTACACTTTGCACAAGCTTCACTAAGGAAACCCATTGGATTCCCCGACTATCTAACTTTCCAACAAGAAGTAGACTTTTTTCCCTTCTTCTTTCACTTTCATTCCCAGTACCCACAGAAGCAGAATTGACTAGTGTCAAGACAAATCCAATTAGGTCATACGAATTGCTGGAGAAAACTCTGGAGCATTTGTATGAACTAATACAAAAATCATCATACAAGTCATCAGACTCAGTTACAGCTATCTCGTTCTCTGGTTTGAAAATGGTTTCACACTTGCTCTCCTCCCTATTTGCGATGGAACAGTTTTGATTAAGTAGGTTCAGAAGTGGTGAAGTATTATCAAAAACACTAAAGGAAACAACCTCTGCAGAGCAAGGAAAAGATGTCTTCTCTGGAAACCTGGTCCAGATGTTACCCTCGGATTTGATAGTCTCGACTCTGATGAAAAATGAACGCAACCACCTCTTTGAAGCAACACCTTTCGACAACTCATCAGGCCCACTTTCCTTACCCATGTCTAGCAGACTTCCTCTATTTCCATTAGCCCTTTCATCAGCCATGACAGTAGAAGTGCTTTCAGAACACAAGCTGGAAGAGTCCTGAACCTTCAAAAATTGAGCAGGCATAGAGGAAGGGCCCCAATCAACCCACCGCCCTTGCCCAAATTCACCCTCCAGTGCAGATTTAGTTGTTCCTCCATCAATATCAGGCTTGCGAAAAGCATGCACTGTAACACCATCGCTGCTGGACACAAATAGAAACTCTCTAAATGAAGCCTCCTTGTGCTGATTATAAGTATCCCCACATGCACCCCAAGCATGTGAATGCACATCATGAACATAACCATAGTTATTAGATCTCAAAAATTCGTTTTCAAGAGAAAAACCATTGTCAAAATCCCCTGCAGATGCAGAAGAGCATGGGATATCATCCTTCAAATCTGACCTACTAGATTCAGTACACAGTTCCAAGTTCAGCGCTTCCGAAGATTGACATTGAAGCCTTTCATCACCTACAGGTTCTGAGACGCAATTATTGACAGATTCCCCTGCTAAAATGATTAAAGAAAAAAAATACATAAAAAAGACCACAATCATAGCATGCATAAACAAAAGGATTTTGGCGAAGTCTATTTACCGGCAACTAAAGGAAGGAGCAAGGCTTCACATTGATAAGACAGTAACAACAACAGCTCCCTGGTCGGTGATATAAAGCCCTCGCGAAATTCCGACAAGTCGATGTTGAGCTTAGAAGGGCCCCATTTGTGGAGCTGCAGAATTGCGGGACTCTCACCGCCAAGACAGTAATCCATCTCTAAAACAGTAAAAAAATCTATTAATTAATCCAAGCATTTTACTGAATATTAAAAATTGATTCATTAATCGCAGCAGAAGCTATAAAAAAAAAAACATTCAACTATTCCATTAGATTAATCAAATTCGAATTATTTATATTTATAATCATGATCGTACAAAAATTAAAAGAAGGCAAAGAATTGTATGATTAAATGACAGAGAAATAAAGAAAAAAAAGAGTTAACATTCCTTCTAATCGGAAATAAATAGATAAGAATTGAGAAAGAAAAAAAAAGGAACCTGAAACTGTTAAGCAAACGAATTGGTTGTGCTGGATTCAAGCCATTTGCTACAAATTATTCTCGAGTTTTGGGTTCTGCTACAGTGTAATTGAGTGCTTCTTTCTTTCTGTTTTCTTACCCTCTTAGTTAAAAAGAAAAGGACAGAAAGTTTACAGGATTTGAAGATGCGTGTGTTTTTTGTTTGCGTTAAAAGGAGGAAGATGGGGGAAGGGGTATGGTGGTCAATTCGTAACTATGCGCAGCAGTCCAGCGAGGCTGGTTCTGGCTTTCTGTCTCCGAGGCGGGATCCTCTGCGGCTTTCAACTGGCTGCGGCCATTGTGCTTTCTGGGCCGTCCACCCAGCAACCTTTGTTTTTTTTTAATTCCATTTTTGTTTTTAATTTGAATTTTCTAAATTCTATTAACAAAACATGAAAATTAGATTCTAGTTTTCTGTCTTCTGAAAAATAAAAATCTAGCAATCTAAACTCTAAAAATAATTAAAAAATGATTTTTAGAATTAATTTTCATCTTAATTTGTTTTTTTATTGCTGCAGAGTTAAAAAAAAAATGACAACGTGGATGCTTTAAATATCAAGAGTTGGCTTAATTAAATGAATAAGAGAATGAATTAAGAGACGGGAAATGTATTTGGGTGGTTCAAAACTTAGATTATAACCATTAACCTGAAAATAAAAAGTTTGCTGTGGTGGCATATTTTCCTTTACTTTAAAATACAGCTATTAGATTCGATGTCGGTTGATGCACTAATTATCCTGAAGGTATTCTTATTGTCAAACCAATGAAAAAAACATTTTGATATTATTATCATAATTTCTAACATAGATAAAGTAAGGTAAAATTCACGAAATAGCTGCCATTGGGACATGCTGCGGCCTCTACTCTAGATGATTCGGACCTCTTGTAACATCTAGAAAACAACAAGCTAGCATGCTCAAGCAAGGCCACTGGGTCGTCATTTTGAAAATATATTTTTATTTAATTTTATAATGATTAAAATTAATATTTTAAAAATTTTTAATGATTTATATTGAGAAGAAAAAAATAATTTTTTTATCAAAATTTTTTTTTCTCTTTTTATTTTTTTCAGGAAAAAAACATGTATTTTTTTTACTGGCAACATGATTTTTTAAATAAAGACATGAGAAAAGCAATTTTTAATAAAAAAAAATATGTTAATAATTTTTTGTGTCGGTAGTAGAAAGTAAAAGAATAACTAGTTTAAAAAATTATGAAAAAAATTAATAATAACAAAATGGATATTTTATTTTCTTTGAATCTTCACGAGCAATGTTTAAAAAAAAAAACTTTGAATGCTAGGATTCGTAAAATAATTATAAATATCAGCATAAAACTTTAGTTATCTGAAAAGTACAAGATGATTGGAAAATACGAGATAATATAAAATAATTGTAAGAATCAAGCAATTATTTATTTTTAAAAAAAATATTACAAGAAAAAACACGCAGGTGGAAATGAAACAATAATTAAAATATTACATGATTTTTTTAATAAATGAATTGCTAATTAATTCAATTAAGATCCACACAGGCTAGATCTAGTATATTTAAAGTATATTTAAAATAAAATAATTGAGGTAGGTCAATTCTAGATATTCAAGGTTGTTGACTATATAATTAAATACTAGTTAATAATTTTGTATAAGAAATATTAAAATTAATTAATTTAAAAATATACAAGGTTATTTTTAACATTCAAATAAAATAAACAATCTTAGAAGTAGAATTTGTTTTTAAAGGGTGTTTGTTTACATAGTGAAGGGTGACTCCACTGTTCACGAAACAGTGGAGTCACTCTCCACTATTATTGTTATTGGTCCGAATCGGTTGAACTCAGTCCAAAACTAAATATATTGAACCGGGTCTGATCATATTAAAAAAATTAATTTTTATTTTTTTAATTATATTTTATTTAAAAAATTAGAAATAGATCATTTGATAACGTGGTATTTGCAGAATTTAATTGCAATCTTAATTTTGATCTTGCCGAGTCCAACTCAAATAAAAAATTCAATTTTTATTTTTATTTTTAACTATGTTTTATTTAAAAAAAAAACTAGAAAAAAATCATTTGATAACATAACATTTGCAGAATTTAATTACAATCTCAATTTTATTTTTTATGATATTTTTATCTGATATTATTGCACGNAAAAAATATTATTTATTTCATGAAGTAATAATAATAGTTAAATTTATAATGTTTAAATTAAAAATCATCAATATTAATATATATATATATATATTAATTACTTTATAACCTTAATTTAAAAAATATTTTTTAACCAAACACGTTAAATTATTTTTTATTTTATCTTAATTTTAACTATAATTTTATATTTTTTTCAAATTAATTTTAATTAAAAATATTTTTTATAAAATAATTTTTTTAAATCATAACTATAATAATACCCGCAGTACTGAACACACTATTGAAAGCTCAGATACCTTTGCAGCCTGCCTAGCCTCCTATTTTTCAGCTTATATTGCTATGTTTTAAAGAGAAGCATCAATATATATATATATAGATTTGACTTTTGAGAATGAAAGGTGATTTTTTATAAAAATAGTTTAAAGGTGTATTGTTTCAAACTTAAAGAAATTAAGAATTGATTTTTTTTATGAAAGACTTCTTGTTCCATTTAAAATATAAAATTAACCTTAAATGTTTTAAAATCAATTAACTTTGATTAAAAAGGAAATTCATGCATGTTAATTAACTAGTACTCAATTACATAGTTAATAGCCTGAAATTATTTAAAATTAATTGCGGGAAATAAGTTATTTTTTTATTAATTGTATACTAAAACAACCAAAATATAATTAAAAGAAAAATAAATAAATTTGACATCATGTGGTATTTTCATGTCTTCGTGATATATTTTTTGTTGTTCCAATTTCAAGCAATTTAGTTTTTAAACAAATATAAAAAATGATAAATAATTAGAATATACATTAAAACTATGAAAATATCTTTTAAAACAAAAGGTTTAAACTTGGAGTTAAGAGGTTTTCTTGATCTTTTCATAATATTTTACGCAATTATCAAGTTAGCCTAGATAATTTGATATTTGACTAAAAATATAATAAGAGTATGCGACGTCCTCATCGATATAAGAGATAAGCCTATGTCACTTGAGCAATCCATGCGATGCATCTTGACGTAAAAAATATTATTTTATCGTGTTATTGAAAGTGCTACTATGTTTTTTTACTTGTGGGCTGGTGTCTGTTGATGTTGATGTTTTAGTTTGTTGTTGATGGACTTTTTTATTATTATTATTATTATTATTCTATTTTTTCCTTAAAATTACATGTAAAACCTTATCCTAAAAACTAATAAATTAGTGTTAAATAAAGTTATACTTGATGAAAAAATCCTAAATTTGTTATGTGATACAAATGAAGTCCACGCTTCAAGTCATGATTTAGTGGCTTGATAAGGGCTAGCATGATGAATTTTTTTCTTCATCTGGACCTACCAAGTTAACAAGAATACACCAAGATAATTTTCATACTATTTAATTTTAAATCCATATCAATTTTTCATTAGTAATAATTTTTTTTAATTTTATTAACAATATTAATAATAAGATTAACTTGTCTGACCCAGGTTTAAGTCGGTGTGGCAACCATGCCAAATCCATATTAGTTGGCTTTGCCGAGCATGCTAAACTCACGTTAGATTCACAGTACTTTTCAATTTTATCTTTTTATTTTTAATTTTTAATTTTTTTCATTCAAATCAAATTTATTGTTTTTCTTGAACAGTAATAATATTTTTTTAAAAAAATTATTAATAATTATATTAATAATATTAACAACAATGAAAATAATGATAAAAAAAATTAATAATATTAAGAATAAGAATAAAACTAATAATCATAATAACAATAACAATCATTTTTTTTTAATTTTATCTTCCAAATCAAATAGTTTTTCTTCAATAATAATAATATATCTTAAAATTTATTAATAATTATATTAATAATATTAACAATAATGAAAATAATAATAGTAGTAATATTAAAAAATAACAACAATAATAATAATTTTACCCTTAAAATCAAATTTATAGTTTTTATCAATGACAATATTTTTTTCAAATTTATTAATAATTATATTAATAATATTATTAAACATGTTTACTCCAAGTTTAAGCGGGTGCGACAACCATGTAAGACCCATGTTAGTTGAGTTTGTCAGGTAAAGGTGCCTGACCCATGTTCGTTGGGATTAGCAAGTTTGGCAAACCTATCATGGTTAGGTCTAACAAGCATACCAAACCCAAATGTCTTAGATCCGACAACCACGTTAGACCTAAGGCTCGTTGTAAGTGCAGGTCAAAACTTATTGAGTTTGACAAATATATCAGATCCTCGTTGTTTAGGTCTAGTAAACTTGCCACACCCACCATGGTTGAGAGCTTGCCTTAGTAGACCCGGGTGTCTTGGATTTGATAACCATATCAAATTCATGTTGTCTAGGTCTGCAAGCTTGCTAGACCTATCGTGATTACATCATGCTAGAATGTCAAACCCATGTTACTTGGTTACAAAAACCTAGTAAGATTAATGTGTTTAGAATTAAAAAGAAAAAAAGAAAAGAAGAAAAAGCATGATTACCTTAATCAATCTCAAATGCAAAATTCACTCGCAATCTCTTGAATCTGAAAAAATTTTAAAAATAATTAAAATAAATAACCTAATGCAATAACATAATATTTAAACCAACCTAGCACATTGACAAAGTATTTATATTTGCCTAGAATATAGAGAAACAACAAAGAAACTATTGTCATCTCGTGCAAAATCAACCAAAATCTCATTCAACTACACTAGACTAACACTGTCCCAATAACAGCCACGCAATCGGGTACATCACAAATAAAACTTGTATTTAACTACTAGCTCCTTCACATTGAATAAATCAGAAGAATTACAACCCACCAAACACCTGCTGACAATAAACAACCCAGAAACCCACAACATGTCATGCATATCACGAAAAATAGAGAACAAACTGTTTACAACTTATTACAAGAACCAACTAAATCCTCCCCAATAAATACTACTTCAATCCAAAATGGGAATACTCACAATCTATACTACACGACTATGTTTTTTTAGTTTTTTTTTTCAATAAGCATTTAGTTATAATTACAACACCACAACCAATTTTTTTTATTTGAAAAGTTTTCTCACACTAGTCTTATGAATTGAAGTGTCATGACTTTAGGCCTATTTTCTAGATGGCTAAAGTTCCATCTTCATGAATTTCCTTTTATTTTTTTATGAAAAATAATTCACTAGTTATTTTGTTTCCTCGATGGATTCTTCAGTAAAGTTTTTTTTGGCTCCTAGCATTCTAAAAAAATATGTAATAAAATAATACAGTGCAAGATTATTTTAAAAACAACACAATTTAAAGATTTGTAAATAACATATATGATTTAAAAGTTACGTGACTCTTTCAAATTGTAAATTTTGAAAGACACATGATGTAATTAAGAGAAAGGAGAGAAGAGAGAGAGAGAAAAGAAAGAACTTTGAAGGCACATCAAAATTATGATTACAGTATCATCGGTACCATTAAAAATTTGTTGATGAGATGACTCTAACAACACCAAGAAAAGTCACCAGCAACGACTGTAATGGGCCACACTAGCGGTTTAAAGGTAAGTGAGTCTTGACACCTTTGGATGACTCATTGACTTACTCTGTTTATCGTTTGTGACCTTACAAATTAGATTAAATTTTTCTTGAAAATAAAAACAATATTTAGATGTTGTTAATATTTTTTTTTTCTAATTAAAAAAAACTTAATAGTGTGAAGGTTGACCTAGTGTAACCTAATTAACTTTGTAAATCATAAAGCAACCGATACATCCTGTAAAAATATAGCCCAATTAAAAAAAATTAAGATGATATTTTATTTTAATATTGATGAAACAATACATATGAATTGATCTGAGTTAACCAAGGTTCCCGTGTTAAATTCGTGACCCATGTTACAATATTATGATAACCCTATAAAAAATAAATAAAAATAAATTATAAAATATAATTCTCAACTAATCTAATATCAAATGATATGGTTGAAAAAAATAATTAAAAAAAGATCTAAAAAGATGACTCGAGTTAATTAGACAAACATGCTACTCAAGTTGCAAGATCAATATAATTTTAAGAAAAACAAATCAAAATAAATTATAAATTTTAATTTTTAATTAGTTCAGTGTTAAAACACGAGAATAAAAAATATATTAGAAAAAAATATAAAATATAACCCTAGCTAATCCGTCAAACCTATGACCCTTATTAGATCGAGACAATCTTGTAAAAAAGAAAATAAAAAAATAATATAATTTAACTTAGGCTAACCTAATTTAATTTGGATCGCTCCTGTCAAGTCCAATATTAAATAATAAAACTTGTAAAACTTTTTAATAAAAAATGAGCTAAGTCAACCCAAATTAACTCAATTAAAAAGTTAATCAAAATAAATCACAAAAGTTTAATTTTCAATCACACACAATATTAAATGATAAAATTAAAAAAAAATCAATTACAAAAAACCAAGTCAAACGTATAAACTCGTTAGACTTGCAATTTCGATCATGATACGAGAATAATTTAACAAAAAATAAATTTAAAGTTAAAGGATGTATGACTAGATAATCTCTTAGAAAAAAAAGAATTAATTTAATTAGAATTAAAATACTAAAACCTATAACTATGATCATTAGACTAAAATATCCCCTTAAAAAATAAATTAAAATAAATTATTAAATTTAATTCTCTATAAATTTAGTATTGAATAGTAAAATTCAAAAAATAATTAGAATAAAAACACTAGAAAGAACCCAATCAACTTGATTCTAGGTTGTGAAATTAAAATAATAAAATAAAAAGTAAAAAAGTAAATTATAAAATATATTTTTAATTAATTTAATATTAAAAATTTAATTAAAAAATTAATTAATAAAAAAAATCAAGTTAAGTTGATAACTTGATTAAATTATTAAATTAATATTTTTATCATGAAAATATATTAATTTAATAAAAAATAAATCTAAGAATGAAATAAAACATGGATTAAAAAAGAAAACCTCAATAGTGAATTGCGAGAGAGGATTACACTTAACCTTTTACATTCAATTTTTTTCTGGTCTGAACTCGATAGTATTCGGAATAACGTAGTTCCAACTGAGTTAACTTGTTTTCATACAAGAACTTGCCACTTGCCATCCACATTCCAGAGAGGCCGCAAACTGCAAATCCCACCCCACGACCAAGACCAACCACCCAAATCCCTACCTCCACCTCAACCTCTCCACGCTCTCCCCTCGCCGCCACCGCCTCCTCCTTCTATTCCAATCAAACAATGCTGTCACACTTCACATCCTTAGCAACTCGCACCCTCAAATCCACAACAACCAAAGCTAAAAATCGAACTTTCTCTTCCTCCACAGTCGAATCCTCCACGAAGCAAACCTCACAATTCTCCCAAACCCTAGCGGGTCTGCGCGCTCGATTAGCCGTGGAATCTCCCACTCTCTCCGACTTCATCCACCTCCAATCCAACAACACCTACTCCGTCGAAGTTGGAACCAAAAAGAAACCACTCCCAAAACCTACATGGATGAGAGAAGCCATTCCAGGTGGCGAAAAGTACGTTCAGATTAAGAAGAAATTGAGAGAATTGAAACTCCATACTGTTTGCGAAGAAGCTAAATGCCCTAATTTGGGGGAGTGCTGGTCCGGTGGCGAAACCGGCACTGCCACTGCTACGATTATGATACTCGGCGATACATGTACTCGTGGCTGCCGGTAATAATTGTAAAATTTGTAGTTATTTGGGATGAATAATAATGGTAATGAATGTAGAATGTTTGTATTTATTTTGTTGTAGGTTTTGCAATGTGAAGACGTCGCGGACGCCTCCTCCGCCTGATCCAAATGAGCCAACTAATGTAGCAGAGGCAATTGCGTCTTGGGGTTTGGATTATGTTGTGATTACGAGTGTGGATCGTGATGATTTGGCTGACCAAGGAAGTGGGCATTTTGCGGAAACTGTGCATAAGTTGAAGACACTCAAGCCAAAGATGTTGATAGAAGCCTTGGGTATGTTTGATTGATATGGCATTTAGGATTTTTTTGTACTCTGCTATTCTTGTAACGGTGCTAGCAAATGTTTTGGTTGTGTAGTTCCTGATTTCCGAGGAGACCGTGGTTGCGTAGATAGAGTTGCAAAATCAGGACTAGATGTTTTTGCTCACAACATTGAAACAGTTGAAGAGCTTCAAAGTTCTGTACGGGATCATCGTGCTAATTTTAAGCAATCTTTAGATGTTTTAATGATGGCTAAAGAATATGCCCCGCCTGGGACACTTACCAAGACTTCAATAATGTTAGGCTGTGGAGAAGCGCCTGAACAAGTTGTGAAAACAATGGAGAAGGTGAGAGCAGCAGGTGTTGATGTGATGACGTTTGGTCAATATATGAGACCATCCAAGCGTCATATGCCAGTATATGAATACATTACTCCTGACGCTTTTGAGAAGTATAGAACCCTTGGCATGGAAATGGTATGTTTCTGCGCTGTACTATAGATTTTTTGGTTAACGCATTCAATTTTATTTTTGCTCCATCTTGTCTTATGTGGTTAATTTGCAAAGTAAAAGGCCCTTGCATTGTGTGACTGGTATAAATTTTATGCCATCAACAAAACCATGGATTAAAAAGTGGGCTGATTTGTCTAGTTGTGGGTTACAGTTCTTTTTCCAAGTTATGAATTACTCTTTATGTTCACTCAAAGTACTTTTAATAACAGCTAATCTCTGGTTCCGCTCCTTCATTTCGGTTTTGTATTATGTGGGGGATCAGATTTTTTTCAATGAAGGAAAGCACACATAATGGATCAATCTTTTTTACTTTTTAAATAACTGGTTCTTATGTATGCTAGAATATGAATCCGTGGCGGTAAGTGGGGAGGCAAGGGGCTACTTTCCATGTTGTAATTAATCTGCTGCGTGTATTTAATTTTTATATATGAGTAACAGTGCAATGACTTCTTAGGGTTTTATTCTGTTATATATATCTCTTAATTTTAAATTTTTTATTTTATTTATCTAGTACACAACTTTAGTTATTTTTCTTGGATGGTTTTATCGTCTTCTTTTTTGTCTCTACAACTAGCTCAACACATATGTTCAAAATATAGTTTATTTTTAAATTTTTTAACATGTTGCTGCTTGATCGGTATTTTTCGATTTCTCTTCTATATAAGAATGTTCAAGATATTCTGGAACTGAGTGTTTGCTTATTATTGTTAACATGCTAGATATTAATGTTTCATGTAGATGTTAAAGCTATAGTGCGTGCATGTACATGGGCGAGTCTTTGATTTTTTGTTTTTTTTCTAAAAAATATTATGGTAAATTGACTATTGGCCCTCCTTTAAAATATCTCTCAGCTCCGCCACTTGCACTAATCTGTTTGTAACTGGGAGAAGTGTCGTATGTCAGAAGGAATATTCAAGTATTGCAGATGAAAGTACCATTTCGAACTTGGCTACTTTTGTCTATACCTTTTTCTGGTGAAAGTTAAGTTCTTTGGTGAATGGAATTAATCTAATCTGCTTCTCAAGCATATCTAACGTTTCATTGTCTGGTCTTAATTCCTCTATTAAGAGCTTGATGTTTGTGGATGACCTAATTTGGTTGCCTGGAAGACGCTTCCACATAAATTAATTCATGATATATTGGATATAGTAGTTCACTTGTTACAAATTAGATGTCTCTTTTTTATTAATTTATTAATTTTATGTTACAGACTAGTTTACTTGATCTCCCTCTTTAGCTCTGTTATGAAGTAACTGTATTGGACAAGGTTGAAAATCTGAATATGTTAGCAATTTCTCCGCCTCTGCCATTGTCTGTCTGCTAGTATTGTGATAGACTGAGTTTCAAGCTATTCTTCTTGAATATGAGTCAACTCCTGATAAAAGCCCCCTTTCAACTATATATTTTCACAGTCATGCTAGTTTAGTGCATTGAACACAGTTGATGCTGCCGTTTTCCTTGGTCAAAGAAATCATGTCCAATGTTCTTTGGTTTGTCTGCCTTGTGCCCTTTTTCCTGTATAACAAATCAGCTGTCAGCTGATTTAGCCTTCCTTCCCAGTTTCAGTGTACTGCTTGAAGTATTACACATCTAGTGATATTGATCTGATATGTTCAGATTCCTCAAACATGTATTGATATTTGATTAAAGTGATAATAGCCACTATACTGGATATGCATTAATTATCAATTTGATATGTTTTGTAGATGCAGCATCCTATTCCAATTTGCCAGTAGTTTTGAGTTGTCTGTTAAGTTAAAACTGTCTACCGATGCTTGGATTTCTGAGACCTATACTAGGATTTTTTGTGTGATTCTTGTTATCTTTGGATGATACAGGGATTTCGATATGTGGCATCTGGTCCCATGGTTAGGTCATCATACAAGGCAGGTGAATTCTACATCAAATCCATGATAGAATCTGATCGGTCTGTTTCTTCGCAGCTTCCTATCTCCTGATGGGTGCTTTATTCATCTTGTCCTATTATATTTCACTTTTAACCTCTTCACTTGAGAATTTGGTTATCAACTACATGGACCCAAAACTCGATGAGTTCTGACAGCAAGTCGAAAAGCAATAATGTTACAAGTTGTCAGAGGCCAACCTTGCAAACTGTTTCAAGGTTACATCAGGTCGAGGTCTTTCTAATCTGCTGCTGTTGTAAATTCAATCTGTTACATGTCTTAATCCCGTATCTTTTGTTTTCATTATTTTTCTTAATAAAATTTCATATTTTTATGTAAAAAATAAGAAGCTCTGCATGTCGTGATCATGAAGTTTCTTTTCAGCTGATGATACCTTTCTACTCATATCCCCTTGTTTTGTCGTTTTTCTACGTGCATTTATTTTATTCCTTTTGTTTTGCCAGATTGTACACCTGCACTGGTGAACTCTAAATGGCACGGCCTCATTGTTAGTCATACCATGTTTTCTTTGATGTTGTTTCTTACGAATTTCCCTGAGCTGCAATTAATTGATTATTTGCTGGATAAATTAGGCAATTAGCCTATAAAATGCAAACACATGGCAGAATGATACAAGCATGAAGTAGTTTTAGTGAAGCAGAATACTTTTAGGATATCGCTGTTCTGAAATGTAATATTTGATTAAATTTTACAGTTGAGAATTGTAATTTTATCGCAGTTTTCAATTACGACATTTATACAATGACACGCTTCTTTTCAACAAAAAGAATCAACCATCTCCCACTCTATTGTGCGTAAGTTTTTGTTCTGAGACCGACTCTTTTTCATCACTGCCTAGAAAAATATCACCATACTGAGAAACCAATGACCCCTGCGCGGCATTTTATTTTATCTGTCTATAGCCAAGATAACAATCTCCCTTACAGTTTTAAGCATACAAGAACATCAGCCTTTCATTTTCCTCTCTTCTTCCCCGTAATCACTAGAGGCCATACTCGTAAACCGCAGCTTCCTTTTCATTTTGTGTTTTGCTAAATCTCTTACAAACCCATAGCCTCCCATTTCAACACCATGCCATTCCCTTCAAGTCACGGCCAGAAACTCCTCACCACCAGCAACACAAAAGGCTCTCATCCTCTGTCCGACAGCTCCACCCTTCAGCATGATCATTAGCAGGAGCCACCATGTATGACAATAGAAAAACTAACTCAACCTTCAACCAAATCAGATCCGGCCAACCAGCTCCACCACGCAGGAACCGAGAGCAGCCACCACCCATGACAGACTCTCCTCCCGTAGCTGCAGCATGCAGGACTCCTCCTCCTCGCTAGTTGCTCCTCTTGGTCAGAGCTTCCCGAGCTATTAATAGAGCCCATCTAAAATAACAGAGATAGAGAAGAAAAAAAAATTAACATTTTATGTTGAGTTCTTTTTTGGTTTTTGCAGGCGTTGGTAGCTCTCACCAATGACATTTTAAAAAAAGTAGTACTTAATTTGTTTGAGAGGGTAATTGTGGTTATTTTTTAAATAATTTTTTATTTTAAAATACATATTAATAATTTTTAAAAAATTTAAAAAAATATTTTAAAACATAAAAATCAATAGGTGTTAGTCTCACACTTTCAAATCATTATATTTTAGTTTATCATATTTTTAAAATAATGACATATTTAAATATATTATATATTCAAATAACGACATTTACTGGATATCAATTTCAAAAACATGTGAAAATATATTATGCCAAAACTTTAAATTTACCATGTTATTTTTATTTTAAAAAAAACCTTATTTGCTGGCCATCTGCTTGGGTCTAATTGATGGCGAGGCCATGCATGAAGCTTTTGGTCCTGCGGGCAAAAATGCTGCAGAACCTTGTCTATTATTTTGGTTACAGGTTGTTGTCGGACCCATGGGCCCTGGTTCAATAGGATGCATGCCATTAGCATTTGATACCTCCTAGCAACATCTGGTCCACTCCACGGACCCTGGGTGGTCCACGAGTACGTGCACCTGGTTTCCTCACATTTGGAAAGTGGCCTTGAATTAAGTTCTTCAAGGCCAACTAGAAGAAAAGAGAGCAAAATTAATTTCGAGGAAATAGTTTCATTTTCTAGGTAATTTATCTTACATGAAGCGCACACGGTCTCAAGCGAGAAGTCTAACGAAAAACTAATGGTCAGCTACTGTCCCCTCGAAGATCCTAGCCGTCCAAAGCGCAAGCAAAGCCTGTTGCGTGGATCCATGAATCCTCAAAAGGAGAGAGCACCAAGACAACAGGCAATTCTTTAGTACGGGGCCAAAATAGGGAACGAGTTCTTAACCTCGCTTTCTTTCATTATAGCTCCAGCTAAGGTTCCTATGCCCCAGTCCCCCATCTCTGGGTCTCAGTTATGGCTTCAACCCTGTAAAGTTAACAGGTAATCAAAGCTTCCATTTTCGTTGAACTGTACCGTACCCACAATCTCTAAGATAATCTCTCCCCTTTAGTTCTCAGATGATTCCATCTGATCTGTCCCCTCACTCTCTAATAACACCCACCAGGCTCAGGAGCACTTTCGTATATAATCAAAACTCCACAACACCCACTTTTGCTCACTTCTATTTGCCTTCCTCTTTTGCCTAGTTTCTGTCTATTATTTACCCCAATTTGATCGAACAGGTTGTTTGTTCCAGTCCCTTCTCCAATGTCATTTCTTGCTTGAGTGTTTAACCACTAGTTACTACGAATTGTACGTTCTATAGCTGTTAAGAGACACAAACTGCATATTCAGACATTAGCTCCGTCTCTCTCACCTAATGGGTTGCTGTATTAGCTCCAACAACAACAAAGGAGGGTCAAGTAACCCAGAACCACCAAGTCACCGCCATTCTCCACCGCAACCCCGCAAACTCCATGTCTCCACCGCAAGTGCCTCACCGCCACCTGAAGAAGAGACAGTCAAAGAAGTCCTTTCTGAAACCTCCATTATCCTCGAACCACAAATGACAACAACACAAAACCAAGAACCAAAAACCCTGATGCAAAGAAACAGCAAGAAACACCAAGAAGACCAAGAAATCTCTCAAGCATCAGAGACATGCAGCACTATCACTGGCACTCTAACACCAACAACCACCACCACCAGCACCACTGCCACCACCACCACCACTACAATAACAGAGATAAGAGAAGATGAGGTGACAAGCATGAAAAGGGTCAACAGATCTGCGGCCAAAGTACATCGAAAGTGTCCGTACACTGGAGACAGAGAAAGGGTGTTAAAGTATCCGGCGAAGACGACCGGTCAGGTGATTAGGACCGCAGCTGGGCAGCGTAATGCGGGGTCTAGAGCGGTCAGGAGTGATTTTGGTAGGTCACCGGCGACTAGGACGGCAGGTGGAGCTGGGAGGGGTCGTGCGGGAGCGAGTCCTGGAAAAGCCGGTGGCAGGTCAGTGGAGAGGAAGAATAAGGAGGATTCGGAAAACGGCTCCGTGTTTAGGCAGCAGGAGGAGGGGAACGAGTCTCTGGAGAACCCTCTGGTTTCCCTGGAATGCTTTATCTTTCTCTAGATGTATTTAATTTCTCATTTTGTATTCTGCATGTGAGTTGATGTATATATTTCACAAATCTCTTGAGCAAACAATTACTCTTTATCCATTCCATTCAAATCCATCTCTTTATTTATTTCTTTCTTTCTTATTGTAAAAAATTTTCAACATTGATTGAATTTAAAAATAGATCCATACATTTCGAAGAATGAAACTTCATTGAGGATGATGCAATTCAAGGCAGGAGCCTTTATTTTTCTTATTTAATTATATTATAATTACTTTTTTTTTTATATAAAAAAGATTAATAATTTAAATTCCATCAAAACAAGCTAATTTGATTATCCATCCTTCTTGTTATTATTTTTATTTTAAATTAAAAAAATACAGTGCAGTATTTCATGTCATGTACCTCAAAAAAAATTTTGAACAATAAAAAATCTCTCATAATCAATCAAAAGCTTATTGTTTAATTAAGGAGCTCATTTAAATTAAAAAAACACATAAAAGAGAGATTGTAATAAATAATTTTATTTGAAAATTAAGTAAAAATTAAATGATATTTTAAAAATGTTTTTAATAAATTTCAATTAAAATTGAGGTCCACAGAGCAAACATCTTTAAATAATCTATTTTAATTAATTTAAATTGAAGAAAGAAAGAAATTTAAAATACTACATTAAATATTTTTTTATAGTGCATTTCATGTAAAATAATAAAAATACTTGAAAAAAACAGAAAAAACCAATCACCTAAGCCGAAGTGATGCCCCCCACCTTCCCAGCCCAGCTTAAGAAGGCCAAGCGCGGTGCCTAACCCTTTTTTTTTGCCAAAGGACGCCCAATAAATTGCTCATCTTCCTTTAAAAAGCATAAAGTTACGTATCGTTTTCATGCCCAGTTTCAGGTGGTTGAAGACGTTCTTAGCAATTTGAGCTCGAGTTATCTTGACCTAAATATTTAATTTTTAATCTAAAGCAGAGGATGTACTGTCTACATGTCTAATTTCAAGTGGCCGAAGGTAGGGGCGGAGCAAGAACAAAAAATTAAGGGAGGATAAATTCAAAAAATTAGTTTAAAAAAATTAAAATTATAAATATTTACAAGAAAGAAACAGGAAAATATAAAAAAAACATTTCCTTGCAGGGCCACCGCCACTGGCCGAAGAGGCTATAAGAAATCCAAGTTGGGTTTTTTTTCTTCTTATATTTAGAAAAATCTAATTTTAATTTAAAAAATCTAATAAACACTCTTTTAATTTTAACAAACTAATTTATCAACTTAAAAAAATATTTAAAATAATAAAATTAATATAAAAAATTATATTTATTGGAAAAATCTATTTTTTTCAACAATATAAAAAGTCAAAAATATCTTATAAGAAAACATAATAACATCAATTTTTTTTTCATGAAATCTCTCCGAACAACTGTTCACTCTATTTTCTATTGTTTTGTAGTGAGTTTATTTCATTTTTTAAATTTAAAAATTAAAATATAAACAAAATAAAGTTTGTAATTAAAAAAATATATTTTGAGGACAAATAACGTCATTAAACTCTTCATCGATTAAAGTGAAGCGGGGGGGAAAGGCTCAGTTCCAAGGACAAAAACAGACGGGCTGAAGCCCAGAAACAAAAGGAAGCGTGCTGCCTGCCATTGCTGTTTTTCTGGGTACACAGGACTTGCACATATTTCTTGAACCTGAAATCTACCTCACCTCACAAATCGCTCAGCCCCCTAGAAGAGCAGCTTGTGTTAATCCAGAGTTCTTAATGCTGAAGCCTGAAAGCAGCACCCAAAATCATAGGGCTTTGATAATTTGGAATAGAAACTAAAAAACCATAAAAAACATGAATAAAAAGAATTTCCCAGGAGCCCATCCTATGGTGAAAATCCAAACCCAGCTCGTCAAGGAATTTCCCAGCATATATTTCACTCACAGGAGGTTCCTTCGAACAAGGTTAGAAATATTCGAACACACCAGTCTACAAGAACTTCATGTAAAACAGTTAACAATATTAGAAATGACTATGCCTGATATCTTATGTTCCTGACAAAAAGCTACTACAAGTTCATGTAAAACAGTTAACAATATTAGAAATTAACCATGCTTTCTGATTTATGCCATAGTTTCATTTCTAAAAATTAAAGGGAAATTTACCAGCTCATTCCATAGTTTCGCAGTTTTTATATTTACTTTTTATGTTTTTAAAATTTACAGTTTATATCATTTGTAAATACAAAATAATATAGACTAAATTATAGTATGGTTTATAATGTAAACTTTTATGCGTGCAATAAAATTTAAAATGTAAAAAATAATTTTTAAAATATAGAAGGTAAGTTTGAAAGATTAATTTTTTTCTAAATTTAAATCATCACATCATTTAAAGCTTTATAGTGAGAATTATTTATTTGACCCATGCTTTATCTGGTAAGATATTGTTTTGAACAAAAAAATGAAACATGTAGGCTTTTTCAACATTTTATTTACATAAAAAATATTAAATGTAAATTAAAAAGTTTATGTATTATCAAGATTCATTCATTTTGATGAATAAAATAAAAGTTATTAACGATAATTAAATATATATCCTGAAAAATTAAGAGGCAGATTTAAATTATGATATTTGATCTCACAACACGGGTTATTTATCTGATTGTATTCAATGATTATTTTTATTAAAATTAATTTTTTATTTAATTAAATGATAACAATAATAACCACACAAATAAAATCGATTGAATAAAATTAAAAATAATATCTTGTAAGATTGTATTTATTAAAAATATTATCTAAAAATAAATAAATTTTATTTTTAAAAATAAATTTTAATTATATAAAACATAAAAAAATTATAAATGAATTGTGCTTCTCTTTATCCATTCTCACATTACAGTCGTGGATCTCTTATTCTAATACCACAGAAGCATCCATCTACTGGGCAACAAGGCTTGTAGGACATGTGTGGCATTCTGGTGTACTTGTATTTGCAGGCTTTAATGGTGCTTTCAAATTTGCTGTGCAAGGCATGTTTCAGCCTTTAATGGTGCTGTGCATATAAACTTCTCCCTCGCAAAGCCAACACTGAAGACGACAGGCTTTATATGAATTAAAATAATATTTTCAAAAACTAAACTCATGCAAAATAATTTGAAAACAACCACAATTTTTTTTTTTGAGAAAAGGGATATTAATTGAAATATAATTTAAAAAAATAAAAAAGCATGATTTTTTAGAAAAGGCAAAACTACAAAGAAAAGTAAAGAAAGATCCATGTCTACACGTTTCAAGCCTAGAGGTATATACACCGCACCTCTGTAAGATCTTTGAGCAAAGTTTAACTAAAAGCCATACTGATTCAAAGTAGAGTTGAGAACCAGGCAAGTTATACACAGATGAATCAGGAAAAAAAAAGGTGTCTGCATGTCTGGTTTTGAGCACTTCAGACGGCGTGCATCTTTCTTGACACTACAAAGAAACTCGTACAATACAGCAAAGTAAACATGCTGATCAGAGAGTCAGAATATTGCCGTCGAAGACATGCTGAAGCACTCCTAGACTCTTTAGATCGAAGTTTAAACATGACAAATTAACAACTTATGAACTAATAAACAAAACAAGATTCAGATTATTATAGCTTCAATGGAAAAATATCCAACACTAACAGCCCACAATGACTCCTTTGTTCCTTCAACTTTTTGTTTAAAAACTAGAATTGCTTTCTCCTGGTAAAGATTGAAGATTAAGAGCCAGACGAATCCTAACTCTTCAAATGTAAACAATTTTAATATTTGGACCATCTTCCCAGCCTTATCTTGCAATTGAACTGTTAACGAGTTCACAGAATCTTAGCGAGTTGGAATTTATCAGCAGAAATCTTCGCTTAAAAGGAAAAAATGAACAATCTCCACGCAACTGCTAAATGGTCTCAAAATGCTTAATAATTTTCCTAGTATCAAATGGATAACTGCTTTCTAGTAAGCTAAGTTAAGCTGCTTTATTGACTGCATGCTTAAAGGAAAAGACGGAAGAGTTCATGGAACTGCCCCACATGAAGATCTACCAGGTCAACGGCTTAGATCTCTGAAATAATGCGAGGCCTTTTGATCAATCGTATTTACAGATATGCACAGCACCATTGACATTCTTGCTCAGGAAAGCATCCAAGGTACATGAACTTCAGCAAGAGAATATTTTCATGGCTTCGTCGGAGATTTCCATGCTCTTGGATGCATGTGTTAATGTCAAATCTTATTATATCAAGTATAATTACTCTGTTAGAAAAACTTAAACATGGTAACTTGTAATGGCAAACATCGGTAATAATAGCATAGACTTTTATGGCGTAGATCGCTCTCTTTAGGTAGGACCCCAAATCAAATAACAGCAATAATGTCCAAAAACCCAAAAGGAGGAGAGCTGGTTTGATTTTGTTGCTGTCTCCAATCATTTGTTAGCCCCCAGTCTGGCCACCAAGCTATTGGTAGGTAATTATCTTGACACATGAACGGATTAGAAAAGGAAAGATTATGAAAAAGTGTTCTTCACTGAACAAGTTAATGCTGCACTGACCCCATTACCGCGGGAAAAATTAAAAAAAAATAAAATCAATGCAAATTAAGTTTAAAGCTTTCATGATATTAAAGTACAATACTCGAACGCCTAACCGCTCCAACCAAGAAATATTGTCAAAGAAGTAGAGTCCAACCTAGCTCACAAATCACAAAAATGGTGGATATTTCGATAAAAAAAATCATTCAATAAAGTAATCTTCTTTATTTTTTAATTTTTCTTCTTGATGGAGGTACTGATGGTCTTTGGAATTAAGCCCTTACATTTCACATCTCACCAAAAAGATTTCAGACATTAATATTTCATTTGTTCTCTCGGTGTAACAATCCCTTATATGAAACAATTTTCTTCACATATTCTCGCTAAATGTGAAGAGTGACAGCCGTGGGATTTTTTTCCTTCCAAAATCTGACTGGCAATCGAGGATTTGATCATCGAATGTCTCCTTCGAGATAAAAGCGATAGTTTTTCAAGATAACCACCAGAGCAAGAGGGAGACTAGGTTGAGAAATGAACAAGTGTCGGTCACAAGCATAGTCAAACTCTTCTCCTGATATATGGAAATGTAGAAAACCAGTGCCTGGAAACAGTACAATACACACATAGGCAGCAGTAGGACAGAAGGGTCTGAAGCACGCGCCACCAATGGGACAGAAGTACGGTACCGATCTGTTGAGGTGAGTGGTACCTGCACGCATGTCAACTAATTCTGTAAGAAGAGAAAATAACAGACCACCACTTGATGACTCCTCCTTGTCACTGACACACCCACCATTCAATGCCTAAATAAAAACATCCTTTCTTTCTTTCACTAAATTGAACAGTCAGTCCTTTACTGTTTTCCTTGTCCTTGATATACATTTCCTTGAAATTAAAAAAGAGAGAGAGAGAGAGAGACCATCGTTCTTTGAATGTCGTTATTTTTTTAAAAGAATGTTGGCAGGCTGTTTTGCATTGCTTTTCTCTGTGTTTTAAAAATATATTTCTCATAAAAAATATTAATTTTTTTTAGTATTTTATAATTTTTTATGCACTAATATTAAAAATTATTTTAATTTATTTTCAAATAAAAAATGTTTTTTAAAAACACGATTTATTACAATAACAAGATGTTTTGTACTGTTCCATGCGGGATTCTGGAACGCAATCAAATTGCAGGATAATTTCTGGTGACCTTTAGCTAAAGGCTACATTAGACAATTTAAACAAATGTAAAGTACATTTGTAATTTCAATGCAGGATTATAGGTAAATGATTTGCATGAAAATAGTTTTAAATTGAGGTGTTATATATATATATATATATTGAACTTTTGATGGTAATACTATTAATATTATTATAAAAATTTTAATAAGATAAATCTAATAATTTTAACCTGTAATTTTTTTTAAAGATAAAATATATTAAATTTATCAAACACTACTAATATAAATTTCTCAATTGCTGGAACTTTATATAATTTATAAGCTTTACTAGTAGTAGAATGAATATACCTTTATCAAATTTGAAATCAAAATTTTTTAATTTTTTATTATTGTTTAAAATAAAACATATTCATCTAAATAAAAAAAATAAAAAATATCAGGTACTCTTTTAGATCAAAGCTCCTATGGAGTTTTATGTAAAATACGTGGAAATAAAACTTGATTTGAAATATAATAAGAAATGTTCATGGTTTTTGTCTAGAAATATTGAAGAAAACTATACTCATTTAGCATAGTATAGTTTTTATCATTTCTCGAAAAGAATGACTTTTTTATGAAAAACTTTATTTTTTTCATGCAATTCTAGCAATAAAAAAAATCACACTTACAATTATTTACAAAACAATCTAAAAGTAAGATTGTCAAATTCTCTACCATGGTTACTTTTAGTTTTGAAAATCAAATAACCTTTTATTTATTTTTATTTTGATCTATTTTGTAATTTTTTTCCTTGATAATTTATGAATCAATTCCATGTTGGCATGCATATATCTTCTATGCCAAATATAAAGGGAGTTTAATAATGCATTAAAATACTTAATATCATTATTATTTTTATTTATATTAATCACATAAGTATTTCCAAGTTTTTTTCATATAAAAATTATTACTTCATCAATAACATGAATAACCAAGTAATGTAAATATTCAAATATAACTTTGTTGTCTTTATCATATAATTGTCTAATAATGAACGAATTATATTTTAAACCATCAATATGTAAAACATACTTAATAATAGGAGAATTACCAACATGAGTGATACCTTTTATTTTTTGTATGATATTATCTTCAAATATCACATGTCCAACATTTTTTTTCTTAAAAGAAGTGAATTAGGTTTGCCAACTCTTCTCTTTAATATCCATTATCCAAATATTATTATCCTTTTATTTTACAAGAAAAAAAATCTCAACTTGTTATTTTTGATACCGATAATCTCATGGATTTATCTGGGTTAATAAATATGTATTTTGGCATCCAAATATAATTCAAATATTATTGTATATGTAATGTTTTTCATGAAATCTATTTTTTTCACAAAAAAATATGTAAGTTTAAAGATGTTGATACCTTAACAAAAAAATTTGAGTAAAGTTTTTTTGTTTTTCTTTGGATTATATCCCAAAATACTTTTCTCAAATACACATATTTGATTACCTAAAAATCAATCTAGATTCTCTTTTGCTTTTATGAGTTTAGTTAAAATAAATTTTAAATTAGAGAATTTAGTTTTATGAGTTTAGTTAAAGTAAATTTTAAATCAGTAAATTTACCTTTCAATAACTCATTTTTTTAACTAATTTCTCATACAAAATAGATGAATTAGATGCGTATTTTAAGAAATTTAGTTTCCTTTAAAGCCAATATTCATGGCTAATAAGATATCTTTTTATTTTTATAATACATCAAGATCTTTTGAAATAGTATAAAATTTATTTTAAAGCAAAATATTTTTCTTATGTATTTTTTTGAAATCATGATATAGTTCTTCAAAATTATTTTGGAACTCATCAAAAATAATTTGAGGATAAAGTTCATTTATCTCATTGATATCAATAAAGATATTAACCATCAAGTAAACTTCTTTTATTATGCTAATAGTCATAAAAAAATTTATCTAATTATTCGAAATCAAAATCAACATCTCTTGAAAATGTCCAGTTATCACCTAAATAATTTTTTTTTTGTTTTTTTATTCATATTTTGATTTATTTTTAACAATTAGACAATCATACTTTATATTGACGTGGTTTCCTGCATTCATAACATATGATAACATTTTTTTTGCTTGATTCTCATTTATCACCATCTTCTCTTCCAAAATTCCTTAGGCTCCTATGTTTTTTCTTCCTTAAAAACTCTATTACCATGTTAATAATCAATGTCATGTCGTCATTATCTTATTGACTATTATACCCATTTCCTTCCTTGCGATTAGTTATAGATTTTAGAGCTAAACATTTCTTTCTAGTTCCACAATCTTTAGCCTCAAGCACCTGGATCTTAAAATTCTTAGCTTCCTCCATTACTGCAGCTTCATGATTCCAACTTGTATGTAAAAACCTAAAGATTTCCTCATTAATGATTTTTTTCCCTAAGCTAACTAGTTCACCAAGAAGGTAATAAATCTAGTGTGCAGTTAATGAATAATTTTATTTGGTTTCATTTTAAAAAATTTATATTTACTACTGAGACTAATATTCAATCTTGACATGTTTCTTCATGAGTGTGACTTTTAAAAGTTTTCAAATCTTAGCAATTGATTTTTGAATAATTATATATAAACCTCACATACATAGTTTTCTTAAAACTTTTCTCATGATTATTCAATATAAATAAAAAATCTATTTTATTATTTATTATTTTAAATGTTTTAGATAATGTTTTTTCAATTTTTCTTTCGTCTATTTTTTATACATTTGTGTAAAAATTATCAATTCATGATTTTTTTTGTTGCAAGTTGATTTTGAGATTATTGAAAGTTTTTATTTTTAAAAAATACTTTTGACTAAAAGATATTTTTTGTCAACAAAAAAAATATAATAAACATATTAATAAGGAAAGGGATCTCTGATTAAAGAGATACAATTTCCCCTTCTTATTTCAAATTATTATAATTTCTTCAAATATTTATTATAATTATCTTTACTTTTTATTTAATAAACTATACTACTAATAAAAAATAAAAAAGTAAAATAAAAAACACGAATAAAACAATGAGAATTCAGACTAAAATAATATATTTTTTCTTTGGAATTTAAATAATTATCTTATAAAAATCCATTTTAATTACCATGTAATTAAATAAAAATATTTAAAAAGTGTCTTGTGAAACAATGTTAAATATTTGCATATGCATTTATCTTTTGCTTCTTACAAGGAAAATTAACTTTTGGTTTTAAAATTTAATTAATGTTAACAATTTTTTTACAACTTATTAGTTCATATATATTTTATATTTTAATTTATTTTATTAAACATATACATAATATTTTTATTTATTAATTAAAAATTTTATGATATCGAAAAAGATATCCATAGTGTGAGTGCTTTCTTCTCATAAAAATTAACCTAGAATTTTATTTGCATCTTAGTGCGGACTAGTATAATCTATTTAAATATAGTAGTAAAACGTATATATTTTTTATGATTTGTACACACACACTAGCCATGTGTACAAAATTTTAAGTACTAACCACTACTAACCTGCCACATATTAAACATTAATAATAATAAATAAATCCATTTTGCCACGCCATGTGTGTAAATACAAAAGTAGAATTCTCAGAGATTAATAAAAATAAATTAAAGAGAGATTAAGAAAAGGTAAAAAAAAAAAGACTTTAAATGAAAATATTTTTTACAATTTTTTTATTAAACTAAATGAAAGCTTGTTGCCTAATTTTATATTACAATTGTTTTTGTTAAAACTGCAACGTCATAACAAAATTCTAGTTCAAAATGAGCTCTTATTGAAGATCTTTTAAATTATTAAAAAAATCATGATATTAAATTATATGACACTTATTAATGAAATTATGGAATTATATAATATTTTTTTTAATTTTTATTTTAAAATAATAGCAATGAAGAATATAAATTGAATACGCATAAAGAATGTTAGATACACTTAGTTTACAAAAAGAAGAAAAAACATATTTTAAAATTAATTTGTTCTGCTTCTCGTAAAATTATTTCAATCAATAAGTTTTGAGTTAAATATCTTAATTTATCTCTTGAGCATTGAATTCAATATCATTTTCATTTAAATAAAACAAGATTCATACAAATAAAGTTAATTATATCAATTAATACAATGCTTTAATTAACAGAAATGTAGGACTACCCTATACTTTGTGGAGCATTGCTAAAAAATACAAAGACAAGGGAGACACATAAGCATACACTTCCATTTTACACTGACTCGTAACTGAATGGAAAAATTAATAGAACGACTTGTCAAGATTTAATTAAAAAATAAACTGTAAATTACAGCGGACCGCCCCCTCCCCCAACGGGCCTCAACTAGTTTATTAGAAAAACCACAACGTGGAATGAGCGTGTATTGCCACATCACAAAGCAAAAGGTAACATTACCATAAATCTTTAATGAGATTGGAACATTTTTAACGCAAGATTTCAAGTGAGTTTTTTTTTTTTGAATAATTTTATATTAGTTGTACTTACACAACTTAAAAGTTTATATTATAAAAATTTTAAATTGAAAAAATATTTTTTTTCACTAGAGGTGAATTCATATCCTATTCCATGGTTATAATTTAAAGTGTTTTTTACTTGAAAATAAATTAAATTATTTTTTTATTTTTTTAAAATATTATTTTTAATATCAAAATAATTTAAAAACATAAAAAAAGTTAAAAAAATTTCAAGCCCTCGAAAAACACGATTTTAACCTCATTCCAAACACATTTTAAAATCCCAAGTGGCATAAAGCTTGATTTTCGAGTGAATTGCATTCTTTTTATTTGCCAATTAAGCTCATTCGTAATAAAACATGAAGGCATGTACATGTGATGTAATAATTTCTTTCAAAAATGGAACCACATACGTAACAGTATTTGTGAATAATCCATAATAGCTTGTAGACATTCACTCAGTGGCATCAAACCTGGTGAAGGGCATGCTTGGTAGAACACATAACGGGAACCGAATGAAGTGAATGTGCTTTGTCACTATGTTATGGTATTGTGGCTGGCGGTGAGTTACTGCTATACATTAACATAATTCTTAATTTTTTTATTTATTTTTAATATTAAAAACATTAAAAAACATTAATTTACAATTTAAAATAAAAAGTATTTAAAAAACAGATTATGTCATAAAAACAATCATTCACTAGTTCAACAATGATTTTTTTTCTTCGAAAAAGAAAGAAACAGGGAAAGGATCGAAGTGGCATAATGGCCACCTGTAAACAGAGACAAAAGGAAATGATGTAGTTTGCCACCCCATGCCCTATCTCTAACTTAATCAGGGCCCAAAAGTGAAAGTGAGAGAGCTACAAAGTATTATTTTAACAATCTCTGTAGATGATTCAATTTATTATTTATCAATGGGACGTAGCATTGTGATATCACGGACACATCATGTCCACGCAAGAATATGCTCCTGTAGTTTTTTTTCACTTTTTTATGGTTTTCACCATGACCAAGGATCGACTCCAAAGTTTTTATCTGTCTCTTACAGTATTTTTTTTTCTTTCACCTTAAAACTAAAAAATTACTTTTTAATTAAATGCTAAATATGTTATTATAATCGATGAATATAAAAAAATAAATTTAATTTTTAAAAAAATAATTTTAAAACTTTCTTCGAAATAGACCAACAAAAACATCTATTAGACTTAGAATTGGTATCCTGAGCTCAAAGTACAACAAGAAGCCAAGAAGAGTGAACTTAGATGTGGTAGCTTGAGCCTAACTCTACACGAGGCATGGGGTCGGGCAAGAAGCTCATGCAGGGCGCACATCCAATGTGGACGTGACATGCCCATCACTTTCGGTGTCAGACGTGCATCCTAATATTTATGTGGGCTAGGGTTTCCACACCCGAGTCCAACATGTTTGAGCTCAAAGGCATGTCCCAAACCCAACATGCTTGGATTCAGGTAGCACATTTTGATCCATTTCTCGCTTTTAATAGGCCTGAGCCCAACACTTGTTAGAGATTTTTTCAAGACCCTATATCGGTCACTAAATATTTTATATTAATTCAATATATATTATTTTAATAGAATACAACTTAAAATATCATAAAGGTGAAATTATATTCCAACCTCTCTTCTCTCCACAAAATAATAATACTTATGAATTATAAATACATCATTAATCCTTCAAGTTAAATATTAACATTTTTTTTTTATTTTTTATTGTATATATATTTTTAAAGTATTTTTTTAAAATATTATTATATATTCTTTTTTTATAAAATTACTCATTAGAGAATCACATATATACTAACTATTGCTAATAACACGTGGCAAATATCATAACATGTGCCGTTTTATGCGTTAGATAATCACAAGGCGAGCATGTGTACATTACTTGCATTTGACACCAAAACTTAATATTACCATTCATAGTATTATTTTTTTGTGTGTGTGAAAATGAGAGTAGATTACCTTAAATTTGTTACTTTTTATCATGCTTAAAAGTTTCGTTCTCCAATCGCATCCTAAATTTTATTACTTGAGATTGTATATTCCAGCAAAAGGACCTACGCTAGATTTAGCAATAATTTAAAGAAGAGTAAGATAGTCCTTTTCCTGTAATCAAATTATTATTTCTTAGGTTAGCCAAAGGATTACAGAGGTAGTTATGAATCAACATTTCACCCTTTTTGTTTTGCAAGCTACTACTACATATTGTTCTACAATCTCATAATATCGAGTTATAAAAATAATATATTTTTTAAAAGTATTTATCTCTTAAACAGCATATTTATTGCAAATTCAGCTATGGAAAATTATTTCGTACACTATTTTATTGTAATTTTGGTGGACGTTCTTTAGTCTAAGCTTTAGCTATATATTTTAAATTAAAACATGGATAATATATGCCACCCCTTGTCTTATTCTTTTTCCTGAACTTGAATCTTCCATTCTAGATTTAAACGATAACCAATCTCTTGTTCATGCGAGAATGAGTTTCATTTCAATTGAATTTTCACCAAATCTCTTGCTTGAATTTGCATGGTTCATAATAAGAATTCGTTATGGCAAGTCCCTATGCCTAGATCAGTTTTTGTTAGTTATTTCCAGTTAATTGCCTACGAATTTTAACCAACATATAGAGTCTTAGATCTCCTTATTGACTCATTATTTTCTACTAAATGGAGTTAGTTAATCATTTTATCCAAGTTAAACCACATTGGCCCAAGTACAGTGAGAGCATAATTAGTTTGTAAGTTAAAGAAAATATAATCTGATGGCCTGCTTTGAGAAACAGAAAGGAAGAGAAATATTATGATAGCAATAGAATTGCGACCCACAAAGAGTTTTTAACGAGGAAAGACATCAGAAAGTAACCAAGGATTATTATGTTTAATCGAAGGGATCATGACACCATAATAGTTTGGTTTGGAATTTGAGAATGGTGGGTAGATGTGGGGTTGAAGGAAGTATACATACATATGTAAAAGGTGATATAGCTAAAAGTAGTGACAAATGAGAAAGCTGGGAGGTTTTTTCTCTCTGCATAAAGTCAAATAGGGCCTCTCTCATCAATCATAATGATATCTTCACCGTCGATATTCAGAATGAGAGATTTGCACCCAAGATTCATCATCATTACCCCTGATATTTCTTTTTTGGGTAACCCAAAAGAAAGAAACCCTAGCTAGACAGTAATACTATCATTCATGTATCATCTCCTCCTTTCACTTTCTGAAATTTCTCTGGATTCACATGTAATTCACCCCTTGCACGCATATGTTTCTGTTTCTAATATAGTGGGAGAGCGCGATCTGTTGAGAAAAAATGAAAAAAAGAACCAAACAGCCATTTTTTAAAGAAAATAATGTATAGCCGAACCAGCTATTTTTGTATCCAAATTAAATTCTTTCCAATTGGATTTGTTTGTAGAAAAATATATGTGATAAAAGATAAAAACATAGTAATTCAAAATAAAAAAAATTTAATAACAAGAAAAAATATATATATATAAAAATTTATTAAGTATTTTTCTCTGAACTTATTTTTTTTAGTGTTATTAATATTTTGATATATACGTGATATAATTTTTTTAGCTGATTTTTTTATTTATATATATATATGTAGTAGGATACAACAGTAACTATAAGTATTACAATATTGGAATTATTTTATATTAATTTTCTATTCTGATATATATATATATATATTCTCTAATATTTAAAAGTTTTTTTATAAATATAAAATTTTAAATTATTAAAAAACTAAACTAATATAATTTTTTTTAATTATATTCTACCGAATAAATCTATCTATCAATTTATTTAATATAACTAGTTATTCAATCTCAGTCTTCTAAAAATCACTTTAGTTTCCACAGTATTTAACCCCCTTGTCGTCTATTGTTGACCTCCATCTTGTAGAGATATTCCATTAACTCGTTAGGGACACAAAATTTCTAATGCTTTTGATGGCAAACAGTAAATGTGGTGCACAAAATCACTTAAAGTGAAAACCAACTTCAGTTTGTAAAAAGTCTATGCACTTTTTATTGTTAAAATGTTTATCGCAGTCACAGGCTTCATCCCCTTTTATATTTTCTTCCTGTATACCATTCCTCAACTATATAAAAAGTTCAAACGAGAGGAGCTAAAAGATTTAAAAGGCTCTTTTGCACATACGGAGAGATAGAGGCAAAAGGGAGCTCAAAGGGAAAGTGGCTGGTGATATTTATAGGTACTCGGGTTATTATCTCTATAATTCTCTCTAATATTCTTTCTGGGAGTTCGGGAGAGAAGCCCTCTTGTTTTCGCTTGTTTTAATATAGGCTGCTTGCTTGTGATCATTTAGAGATCTTCCTTGCCAGGTTTTTCTCACATAAAACCAAAGGTACAATTAGTTACTGGTGTTCTATCTTCGATAGAGAGAGAGAGAGAGAGAGAGAGAGATGGCAGCTACCTCCCAAGCTACACTAAACCAGCAGCCCTTGTTTGAAGATCAAGAGATGCCTGCACAAATGGGCTTCTTTTCTTTTCCTCCACACTTGACCTATCCTCAATCGGCTAGTTGCCACCAGTCTCTCAAAGGCTTCATAATACCTCCTTCACTTGCGGCTGATGCACCTTCTACCACCAATCTTACTGAAACCCTACTACTCTCATCTGCCACTAACAAGCAAAGAGAGGACACTATTGCTCCTGATTTGGGAGGACCCCATCTTCTTTCCTTGCAAAGATCCAGTGCAAATCTCTGGTAAGAAGATCACACTTTTAAGAAGAAAACCATGCAAATCTCCTTTTGAGTGGATTTGTTTTGTTTTCTGGCTTCCCTCTCCTTTAACTGTTAAAGGAGCAAATAAATTGTATGAGTATAATCTAGGTTAGGATTATCATTTAACATCCTTGTTTAGTACTTGTAATCTAGGTTAGGATCATCATTTAACATCCTTGTTTAGTACTTGTACATAGATCGCATATTATATATTATAGAAGTTAAATATTGTTAAAATGACAAGAAGAAGGGATTTTGTTTAAGCCAAGCATAGTAATGAGGTAGTCCTTTGATCCATAGAACTTTGTTAATTTCACCCAACCAAAGTAGATATATATATTCATTCAGGCAGTCCTCTTTCCCTAATGAACTAGGGTCTGTGTTTTAAATGGTTTCCAGGGCTTGGGGAGAGGTAAATGAGTGCTTGAACAGCAAAAGAAGTGGTTCTGGAGGAGATCATCTAGGGGTATCAACAATAAAGTTGAAGAAGATTAAAGCAAGGAGGAAGGTGAGAGAGCCCCGGTTTTGTTTCAAGACCTTGAGTGATGTGGATGTGCTGGATGATGGTTACAAATGGAGGAAGTACGGCCAGAAAGTGGTAAAGAACACACAGCATCCCAGGTTTGATATTCAATCTAGAGATCAATTGCTATCATCTAATAAAGTTGATATCACTTTGTATTTTAGCCGTTGCTTTAGTTGTATCCCACATACACATGTGTTATGTTCCTATCTCTCCCCCCTCTCTCATCATCATTGTGAATAGGCTTTACAGGCTTGGCAGGAGATGTTTATGGATAAATATTATGTGAGAATAGCAATCATATTGATGCATCATTAATTGACCATAAAAACAATTGATGAAAGGGGCCAAAAAGAAGTAATTATTACCTTTTCAGGACAGAAATCTAAAATGAAGTGTTAAAAAATGTGCAACAACTGATCAATTATAATGGTGTATGCTAAGGAAAGTAGAAGATCTAACTCGAGCAGAAATTCTTAAAGTTAGAGGATATACCATAGTAGACGAATCTTGACTGAACATTCCGATGACGTTGTGTTATTGTTTCATGGTAAATACTGTAAAGGAATATAGAAAAGGTATGAAGAAATCCGTCATCAGTTACCATATGAAAATGTTTGGATCTGAATACAGAGTTTCAAATGAGAAAGATAGGGATGCAAGTAAAGACAGTTTACTGCAACACATACATCATCATTCCTTATCACTAGTTTCATATATTGTGTGTGTGTTTATATCTTTCCTTAATTATCACTAGTTTCTGTCAGTAATATTTTTTGTTCAAACTATGAAATTTGTTTAGTTGAGTTCATGCATTCATTCAAACAGACGCATGTTGGCTTCTGCGCATTCAGTTCACAGCCTACATGCAGACAGTCAGGCTTCTTTAGGTGAAAAAAAATCTAGTTTATTGCAATCTCTTTGTCCCCTCGTCAGAACAGCTTTATGACAGGGGAAACACTGCAACGGGGAGGTGAGAGAGAGTACAGAAGACAATTTCACACCAACACTTCTAGAAGAGCACGTTTAGCCGTGCATATATAGTGCTTTTGAGCAGTTGAATCTTGCTTTTCTCTAGTGACCACTTATCAAAATTTCTTACAACGCAGAAGAAAATTCTACGGCAATGATATCAGTTTTGAATGTTTGAATCCTGCATAATCATGCATGAGCATTTATCTCGTTTGTTTTGAGCAATGGATGTGATTTCTTTTCTTGAGTTCGCTTTGGAATGAAATTGTGCCGATGAAGTCAAAAGGCAGTTTTCATTTCCAAGTAAGTTTTTGCTCCATAAGAGTGAATGTCCTTGGCATCACTAACTTCGGTTGGGTTACGAAGTTTATTTGTTTTTTTTTATTAAAACAAAATTAAAAAAATTTATTTTAAATTAATTTTTTTAGTATTTTCATATATTTTTGATGTATTGATATTAAAAATAAATTTAAAAAATAAAAGAATTGATTTAATGCATTTTTTAACAGAAAAACAACAATTACACATCACAATCTAAAAAAAAATAATTTACTTGTCTTTTAACCACGTGGAATGGATTTCACTTTTCTCAAGTGGCTTGGAGGACGGGAGAGTTTTTAGAAACATAACCTTGGCAAACATAACCTGTTTATTTTTGTTGTTGGAAAGCATCTTTTGTAAAAACCTGAGTTTTTTAAAAAAATTAATTTTAATTTTTTTTTAGATTATTTTAACATATTGATATTAAAAATAAATTTTTAAAATAAAACATTATTTTAATATATAAATAAAATATTTTAAAAAATGTAATCTTTTCAACAATTTACTTTTTTATTGTACATGAGTGATTCTGATTTTGCATGTACTTGTGAAATAATAAATGAGATCCAACACAGGTTGGCCTAAGAGATTACCCTGTGCTGGCTAGGAGGAATTCATGCTGCTTTAGTTTTTGTCTTGCTCTAAACACCTCTCACATCTTTATAGATAGAAAGTTATGGATTGCAAATTGCTTATACATACATACATACATACATACATACATACATACATACATACATACATACATACATACATACATACATACATACATATGTGTGTGTGTGTTTGTGTATCAGACCATACATTAAAGATGGAATAATTGCCTATTTATCAGTTGAGCATATGAATTTTAAATTTTCTCATTTCATTTTACAAAAGTGTTAGATTGTGCTAATCAATTACAGTAATGTCAGAAGTTCAATTTTTGATGATATGCATACGACTTTGACTACTAGCTTTAGGTTTGAGGCTTTTTTTTATATAGGAATAATTCCTATTATACGTTGCATTTAATAAAAAAAATATTTTTGAATTAAAATAAATATGTTTATATGGAAAATAAACCCATTTACAAATGAAGTTAAAAAGGGAAAATCTTATGATTACATGATTTTGTTTACGTGGTTAGAATAGATCCAAATATAGAATATACGAGGAAAACAAAGATATATGGAACTCTTTTCCTTTTGCAAATTAAGTAGAAGGCTTAATTGCCTGAAAAAAGTAGCAACCAAGATTTTAAATTTGAAAATTTGAGATCAGTAGATTAGGTTTGAAATCATGTTCACTCTGTTAACAGCATTAATTCTCTTTTTTCACAATATTTTGGATGTTCAAATCCTTTATGCTGACCAGAGCCTTGAATAATGGCTTAGTTTGATCTCATCCTCTCAAGAACAATCAATTCAAGAGGACGTTACGATCTAGAGCATAAACAAACATTTTGGCATACCCAAAACCTTGCTTTCCTAAATGCACCGCTTCAACATAAGAGTTCTGGTGGAAATATTGCTTGATTTTTAGATTGTGTATGCATCTAGCTAGTGTTATTTCTGCTGGTACAGTGTCGCATTCCTACTTCTAGAAGCTGACGACTTTTTCCGCCTCCATAACATGCTTAATCCTTCTTATATATCTTGAACTCTCCTCCCTTATCTTTGAGTTTTGGGCTGCCATGTGCCATCATTGAATTTTCACCAACTTTCCATGCTCTAAAGTTATCTTGATCATTATGATCTTGGTGCGTGTACGTATAGAGCTGCTGGTAATGTGTACATGCATGCCCTTAGATTCTTCCATTTTCAAGCAATTTTCTGCACCTTTCCCTGATAAAGGAGGTGTATTGTTGTATCATCTCCGTACATTATATACCCCAGGGGATACTCCCAATTTGGAAGAAAGTGTCACATGCAAGTGCTATAATTATCTTTTGGAGCATGTCTTTCAATTTCAAACCAAGCACAGGCAGTAACTAGTCACATCACTCCCACATTCTTTCTTAGTCGGGATATGTGGAAAGTGTTGATATTATATGCTTGGAAAATCATGCCTACATGATACCATAAGTGTTGCTCGGGTTAAAGCATTCTGGGTTGACTTGCACAGTTAAATTTGCTGCTAATTGCATTCAAACCGGTGATAAATTTCTTCGGTTTTTTGAACCCAGGAGCTACTATCGTTGTACGCAAGACAATTGTCGCGTAAAGAAACGTGTGGAGAGATTAGCTGAGGATCCAAGGATGGTCATCACAACCTATGAAGGCAGACATGCTCATTCACCGTCCCATGATCTTGAAGAGTCACAAACTCCATCTCAGTTTAATAACTTCTTCTTTTAGTACGTATGTTAACAAGTCATCTCAATTTAGCCTCTGCAAATGTTTTTGCATGAGCTCTTCTTTGATGGTGTCAATGACATGGAAAAATAAGAGAGAGATGCGGGTGCTGGCCGAGTTTCTTAGGCCTCCTGCATCCTTTATCTAATTAATGAATAAGAACTTAATATACAGTTGTTTTTTCTCTGTAAATTTGAATTAAAATTGTAGAGCTTTCAGCTTCTTTTGTATTGATTTGGATTTTGGGTACATAAATAATGTAATTCTTCATGAATTGCTAGATTAATTTTCTTAGCCAACATAAGCTAACACCATTTTAATCAAGCATAGGCTGACCACCTTTGCATCTCATCGGACATGATGTCCGACTTCCAAGGAAAAAGATGATGATTGTATACGATAAACATGTAGGGTTGTCCTGTACCATCCATTCATGAATGATTGGGACTGCATAAATACTCAAGTGGGCGAAGCAGGTGTATACAGGAGAGTTGAGATTGATATGATTGGGCTGCCCCAATTACCTATAATTATTAGCGACCTTTTCTGCTTTCTTGAGTAAGAATTCGAGTGCTTTGCTAACACTCATTATCATGCGCAAATTGCAATTGAAACTAACCACTGCTTTCTATAATCGCTGGTTTGGAACGTGTATATGCGTTTGGATTCCTACTTTTCTACATTGACGATGAGAGAAAATTCTGCTTGCCTCTTGGCATGCATGATTTTATTGGTTTTTGGTATAATGAAATTGCCTTTTTGCGTTCCTTTTCCTTTTATCTGGGCCAACTATCTATTTTTCACCTCGGCATTCGCCCTGTAAGGCTAGAGTTGCTTCTGGTCTCTCCAGCCCAGTAGTAATTTTAAACAAGACTACAACATTAAAGGATCATCGTAAAACCAATTCTTAAGTTACTGTTCTTCTTAAAGTTTACCTCGAGACCTAGCTGGTCAGTAAGAGGTTTCTTCTCGGCGTTACCATCTAAGGTTTAAATTTCAGGGGGGGAAAACACTAAAAAACAATTGTGAATGTAGAAAAATGGATGAGGATATATTAACAAAGAACTAAAAGAGATTAGGTAAGTTTTACTGTTTAAATAAACAGTGAACCACCTGATTTTTTTTTGAACTTTTTTTTCCATTTCAATTTAACCCTTTTATAGCCTATTTCAATGGTATTGGACTTGAAATTACAGATACAATATATAAGGATTAAAAAGCCAAACATAAAGAAAATATTAGGCTAACTTCAAACTTTTACTTTTTTTAAAAAAATAAAAATAGATGAACAAACGTCAATGCGTGCAAGTCTAGGCTATGGTAAGTTTACTAGAAACATTGCCAGTCATCTAAGTTATTATTAGATTTATATTCTTGGATTGGGTTTTTCAATATTTTGGGTTTTATTATCCTTTAATTTATTTTACTTTTCATCAAATTCTTTTTATCTAATGCGTATGGACCGACAGTTTTAGTAAAGCTCGACTAACCACGCATCGTAAATAAGATACGGAGAAAAAAACAAGTCTTTGAAGTGCTGCTTAAATACACATATGTGAAGGTAGGCAAAGATGCCTCCCTTGTTTTCGAATCCTCCACTATCTGACTTAATTCAAGATATGGGCTTGGGCTTAAATATTTTGCACTCGAGCTAGCTTATCTATTTGTCTTGGATTGTCCTGCTGAAATTTGAATCCCCGTGCACCTGAAAGAGCAATTTTTCTCCAGCCCTAGCCACAACCTCTTCTCTACTCGTTCTCTTGCCTGCAAATCCAGTACAGTCAAAACGTGCAAATCAATCTCGAATGAAAAAGTTATCGGCAACAAAGATCACTTCGTTCACCACTCCGCCATCGAACCTGACGATGGCTAGTTGAGAAAAGTGCGAACTTCACATCCAAACAGTCCCAAATTAATGGTGTCTTTGTATAATTGTTCACCTTGTCGACTTTGTATAACAGTTTACTCTTTCTGCTGTGGACTGAAACACATACGAGCTTCCTTTTGCATTGAAATCTTCGCTTCTAGGCAAACTCCAAGTTAATCCAAGGCCAAAACTAGAAAGGTGTACAGGAGCAGTTGGGAATAAGAAAGACTTTATGGACATAATTTCTGGGGTCAAGACTGAGTTTTCTGAAATGTTAAATTAAGCATGGGAGATGCTTTGTAGATTTTTGAGTCTGTAGCAGAACTTGATGAGGTTAATTTCCAAGACTGGGTTTTACACTTGATCCCATCCACACCATGAACAGCAAATAACCACCACCGCAAACACCTACCCTCCACCGAAGAAACTCGATAGCCACGCCAATTGTTAACCCCGCAACGCTCTCTCTCCACACCTCCGGCCTCCCTCCATCGCAGTTAAACAACACCCTTCCTTCACACATTGACATCAGCGTTCCATTTCATTGATTGAAGGGTTGGAATTCAAAAAATATATATGGTGTAGTTTTTTATTTTTAATTTTAGGGTGTGATTAGGGCTAGAAGAAGACATGGTTGATTAAATTCAACCCTTGAAGACATGAAATTAAAATTTATAGATCTGTGCCCCGCTCATCATTCATTGGGCCGATAGACAATGACGTGGATTCTGATTAAAGAGACTGCAGGACCCATGCGATGATGCAATAGATCTGAACCGACATCCAATGCGGCAGTAACTCTTTTAGTACAGATGACAAATAATCTCCACGCGCGTGCAAGCCTCGTGTCATACGTTGTTTTTGGGATAAATGAAGGAAAATGCAAAAATTATCATTAAAAATACTCCTCAGATGGCGCTTATCTAACATTTTTATAATCAATCCGCTTTATTTAAATACAAATAAAAATTAGACCGGCATGCTCTCCATGTATTATAGGGCAACTCCAAATGCAAAATGGTATTTTAAAAAGTTAAATTAATAAAATAATATTTTAAATAATATAAATATAGCTTATTTTACCATATTTATTTCAATAAAAAAAAGCCATTTGAAGAGCCATTTATATTGAAATAAAAAAAACAAATATTTTATTATTTTTTAATATGTTTAATATTGTTTTTTTCCACATGTTTATATTTAATTGGTTTATTTTTTTAGTGGTCCCACTTTGTTGATTTTGGCTTTTTAAAAAGATATATAAAAATAGCATTTGTGGAAAAGAAAAGATATTTTAGCATTTTATTTAGCTTCTTCTTTGAAGTATATAAAATAAATAAATAAAATTAAAATATTAATTTTTTATTTTTATCCATTTAGCTTCTCCGGTGGATTTGCTCTTAGTCTACCTAGCACCCTAGCAAAAAGCTATATGATGGGCCATAAATGTGTGTTAACTATATAATAACCCATGAAGGCGTACTTAAACACTTAACCTACTAGTAGCCCAATTAAACTTAATTGAATGGGCTTATCAAAGCCCAACAAGAAACCCAACCCTTATAACTAAGCCCTTTATAAACCCAACATCTCTTTTCATGGGAACCTAATTTATAGCAATTTTAGCGGGGAAATTCTGGTAATCCCCATGAGCTTTATAACTTCCAAAGGATCTGAAACCGGGCGGATAGCAGCTAAAAATTGTCCAGTTCAAAGTTGTCTGAAATTAATTCTTTATTATTCAATTATAATGTTTAATTTAAATTAATTAATAAATAAATTGAATTTATATGTTTAGAAGAGATAGAATGCTCTTATTGAATTATTTTAAGTTTAGTAAATTAGAGGGTTTGATCTCTAATTCACTTTTGTGATATTTTAAATGCTGAATCTCACTTGAAATTCCATTCACGATAATAAAAAATTTAGACATAAGATTTCATTAAAACTTATTAATTAAATTTAATTTAAAGAATCCCAAGCAGCCTGAATTTATAAGAAATAAAAGATGAAAACCGCAGCAAACATCAAACAATGACGGAAATAGAACGGAAGAGAAAAGGACAAAAGGTGTATGTAATCACACAATGAGTGTTTTTTCCTTTATTCTTACCTCTTTCTTATTCTTTTGTTTCCTGAGAAAAAGAACTTAATGCAAAGATGTTATTTCTCAATAGGAACATATGTACTAATTAGATAAACGGGAGTTTTTTATATTGCTTTTATTGTTTATATGAACAATATATCTTAATATTTATTCTTAATTGTTTTATAGTAATTTTATGTGGTAGCTTAATTGATTAGCATTTACTTATTAATTTTTTAAAAAATAAATAAATAAAAGGATGGATGACAAACTAGTCTAGTCGTACGGGCCTGCTCCAAGCCCGCACTAGCCTGCCTTTTAGAACGAGGGATGTGATGAGCTTGTGCCTTCACTGTATTTTCCTTCTTGTTTTATTAAATTCACTTATTTTTTAGTTTTGATAGGGTTCTTAGGAACTATTATAATTATTTATTTGAGTTTTATTAGTTTTTATTATTATTATTATTATTATTATTATTATTATTATGTATTTGGCTTTAAAATAATAATGCTGATAATAAATTGATCATGAAGATTTTATTCAACTTATTTTTAATTTTTATAATTTTTTAATAGACTTCAAACATGATTTTATCACATTTATGATTTTTTAGCTTTCAACCACGTATAAAATATGAACATATTATTTTGATATTTTTTATTAATTTTTTATAGCAATCATAAAATATTTTGTTTTAGGAAAAATATTTTCATCAAAACATTCATCTGGATGAAAAAATAATTCAAAATAACTGTATTTTCTCATTTAATAACTAGATATGCCACCAAATTACTAGAGTTTTTTTTTATTTTTTTTAAAGTTATTTATCATTTCTCTTTACAAAAAATATGAAAACCGTGCATAACAATTAGTGAACAAGCTGGGATTGAGAAAGAAAGAAAAGGAAAAAAATATGTGTAATAATTATGAGTATTTTTATTTTATTTTTTAGTTACTAGAAAAATAATAATGAATACGGAGAGATTATTTCTCAATGAAAATATATGTACTAATTACCCTTCACTGGGTTTTTTTATAGTGTTTTATTATTTATATGAATAGTGAAGTATTTTAATTTTTTTAAATAATAATGTGTTGTAACGCAATTTTTTAAAATAATAATGACAATTGATAAATCATTTGTCATTTTTTCAGAGATATAAGAGGTGAATGACAAGCAAGGCTAGACACGAGGGCATGGCCTCTAGGGCCGCGCTTGCCTCGCCTGCTACTGGGGGCATGCGCTGGGCTTGGCCCTCTGCTGCATTTTTATTCCTGGTTTTTTTGGCTCCTGAACAAATATTTTTAGCAGGTACATTTACCTTTTAGTTTTAACATAGTTTTTAAATACTATTATAAATTTTAATTTGAATTTTAATAATTTATTTTTAATTATTATATATCTGATAATAAATTGTTTATGAAAAATTGATTCAAGTCATTCTCAATTCACATCACTTTTTTTATTTATAAATTCTTCAAATAGATTTTGAATATTATTTGATCATATTTATGGTTTTTTAACTTTCAATAACGTATAAAAATGAACATATTATTTTTATTTTTTTTATTAACTTTATATAATAATCATAAATTATTTTTATCGAGAAAGAAAAGTAACGATAATAAAAAAAAACTTCTTGTTTGCTAAGATAAATAAAAAATATGCTAAAAATATTTCTGGACAAGCAAAACTTGAAACAACGGTATTTTCATGTTTCATAAGAATGTTATAGATTATTTAAATATTTTTTTACATTTAAAAAGAAATCAATTTCTCACAAGCTTTGTTTATTTTTGTATTTTAAAAGTATATTTTTAAAAAATTAAATATTTTTTTATTTATTTGAAATTATTTTTATATATTTAAATTATTTTAATGTATTAATATCAAAAATATTTTTTAAAAAATATTTAATAACAAATATTAAAAAAAAACAATTACATTCACAGTTAACAGTACCAACGTGCTCGTACTGCATGCATAATTATATTTGAAAGAGAAAGGAATAAGAATCTCAGGGCGATGTACCACAGATTAATTAGTATATTAATGAGGTCAAGAGAACTTTATTACAAGTTGAAGTATTCATGGCTTGTGTACTAACAAAACAAGACAAGGAGAAAACATTTCCTATACTAAATCAGTTATTATAATTAATATCCTAACACATCTAGGGAGTAGCTAGCTGGATTATCTTAGTTTTTAGTGCACGTAAAGTTCATGCAAAATCAACTCATTAGATGGCAAGATAATAAAAAAAATAAAAAATAAAAATTAAAAAAGCATCAAAATTCGATTCTCCATCTTGGGATCCGAGATTAAGAAATTAATGAGTCATTAAGCAGGTTGACTTACATGTATGATTTTACTGCAGATGCAGTTCTATAGACATTTTATATCGGACTACATGTATCAATTTGTCCCTCATTCAAATAATAAATGGCCTGGCTTAGAAGGCTATTAGAGTCCTTTTATTTTATATAAACAGTGGGGGGGGATTACATTCTAGATTATTGATTTTTTTCCTATTTTAAGTAATTGTTAGATCACTAAAATTACAAACAATCAAAGTGTTTTAATAAAAAGATATTTATCTCCTTTTACACTGGTTAATTTTCTAAGATATCCATGGAATTTGAGCGAAGTATTTTGGCATCTCCTTCCCCTTTCTTTTTACGTGGTTATTTTGTTGTTTTATCTAAATTATAAATTTTCCATGTTAACTAGATTAATATAGTATGTTGTTATTTTTTATTTTTTGTTTTATATTTAAACTAGAATTAAGCAAAATTAGAATGATAATCATGTAAATTGTTTTTAACTAGATTGTCATTTGAACTGATAAACTAAAATGCTGTTGACCTGTTAAATTAAATAAGTTATACTAATTTTTTAATTTATTTATTAATATATATATATATATATATAGTAATCGATTGAATTGGTTTGAGGAGTTTTTAGTATTCATGTCAAATATTTTATCATCATATAGGGATGAAAATAGCAATGCTAATGTTTTTTAAATGGAAATTATAGCGCAGAGAAAAAGGTTAATGCTGGCTATATATTACATGTAATTTCATAACTTGCTGCCTGTCAAAAGGCGAGCCTTGAGTTTGGAAAATACCCATCACGGGCAACATACACATGCTACGAGAGTAGTCTCTTTATTATTTATATACACATACATGCTCCAAAAAGAAGTACACGCCTTCCAAGCTGTAAAGGAAATTATAATTTCATGGTACAGAGCAGGTGCCGTGCACATTATCCATGAAAAAGACACGAATGTAATTGATTACATTATTTTCCAAGGAAGGCCAGATCGTGAATTTTCGAGTACCAATCAACCTTTACACTTAGGGCATCATTGATGCCAAGCTTTATCATGAGAGTACGGTTTACAATCATGGGATCGACATTTTGATCATGGATTTGAACGGTCCTCGTCTAGCCTTGATGTGAATTATAACAACAATGGGAGATTTTTCAAATTGCAAGGGAAAGTGTCAATGGAGATATTCTTTTTTTTTTTTGGTCAAAATGCAATGATTTCTGGCATTCAAATCTGCTAATTGGTGGCCTTGCCGCTGCCCCTTTGCTTGGTTTGGTTTTTAACTTCAAAAAAAAGAAAGAAAATTCTGTTGTAGAAGGCTAAGGGATCATGCTCACCCCCTTTTAGAATGAACTCAGCGGGCACACTTAGGGTATGAATTCTAAGACTTGCTGTAAGAAAATTAAGAGAAGATGAGAAAATTGTTTTCTCGTCATTTCATTAGTCCTGGTGCGAGAAAACGTGTTCGAAAATACCCGACGTTACCAGAATAGAGAAAGAAATTATGGGAATGCTGTCATGCAACTGAAATTTAAGAAAAGGAGAATGAGAACAGATGGAGGAGCATGAAGAAAGGGGCAAGAGATCCAACCCTGTCTCGGTCACTAATGCCGAGGTCACAGATAACCAGCCCAGCAGGCTCTATATTTCGAGGCTGGTTTGTAACAGAAGATTTGACAAAAAACCAAAGCAGCACGAGACTGTATATTTACATATGTTTCACAAGTTAAACAACTTTTTTTACGTATAAAATAACGAAGAGTTTGCTCGGAGGGATACAAGACATGATACATACATCAAATTGTAGAAGCCGATCAAGCAGGCAGGCAGTTTTATGCCATTTCAAGTGTTGAAGAAGAAGGAAAATTTCGTTGGAGCTGAATGAATCATTTCAGTGATCACCACCACCTTCTTTCTGCTTTCCTGTGTTTTGAATTCAATGGAAAATCGACAGGTCTTGTTTACCTACTGCTTGCTTAGCTATGGGCCTTCTCTTATGCTCATCTCTACCATTTCATCTGCACTAAAACCCCCATCCTCAGTGGCGATAGTGGTCTGTGAGTCAAGGCCTGACCCTGCTTGGATTTCTTTAAACATCGTCATTACTTGAATCATTGTGGGTCTTCTACCTGATCGATCATCTAAACAAGCACAAGCTACCTTTAAATGTTGTAGGAGCTCCATCTCAAGGCTCGGATCCTCTTTTAAAAGCACCGGATCGAAGACATCGCTTATTCTCAATTTGGCATGCTGCTTCACCCACCCGACAAGATTATTGTCACCAAAATCAGATGAATCTGTTGGCCTTTTTCCTGTCAGCAACTCAAGCAAGACTACACCATAACTGTAAACATCCCCTTTGATGGAACACCTAAAGCTCTGGTAGTATTCGGGAGGAACATAACCAGGCGTGCCTGCTAGCGTGCTAACACTCAAATGAGTATCCACTGTGCTCATAAGCCTTGCCATTCCGAAATCGGAGACTCTGGCCTCCAAGTTCGCATCAAGCAAGACATTGCTAGATTTCATGTCCCTGTGAATGATCAGTGGGATGCAATTATGGTGAAGAAAAGTTAATCCTTTGGCGGCACCAATGGCAATCTTCCTTCTTGCAGCCCAGTTCAGTTTGATCCCTGTTTTCTTTTGGTTGTGTAGAACGTCTTCTAAACTGCCATATTTCATGTACTCGTACACCAAGAGTCGCTCTTCTCTGACCTTGCAGTAACCAAGGAGTGGAACAAGGTTATCGTGCTTGATTTTGCCAATGGTCTCCATTTCAGCAGTGAATTCTCTATCACCTTGTCCACTGATATGTATCAGTTTCTTGATGGCTACAACGCTTCCATCTTTCAGTTCTGCCTTGTATACGTCACCAAAACCTCCAGAGCCTATGAGGCTGTCATTGTGGAAGCCATTCGTTGCTTCAAGAAGATCTGCATAAGTGAGCTTCCGCAGGGGCTTTGAATCAAATGTAGCGAGACTGATGCTTAATGCTTCACGAGCCGTCAGCATCCAGGCAGTATTTGTGGTGCCAGAGTGTGGGAGGCTGTCTATATAGATATCAAGGGCTGCCTCTTTCTTTTTCTTCCGCTTCTTCATTTCCAGAGCAACAATAATCAAACCAAAGAAGCAGAAAAGTGAGAACAACAATCCCATCGCCACACTCTCTGCCAGGGATGCCTGTCTCCTATGAGACTTGTGATGCCCAGAACTCGAGCTTGACGCTGAGCCCGACCCACATGTAGGAAGAGGTATACCACAGAGGCCTGAATTGTTGAAGAAACTGTGATTTGAAAATGTTTGAAACTGACCCCCTTCAGGAATAATTCCAGTGAGGTGATTGTTGGACATATCAATCTCTGAAATCAATGAAAGGACAGTCATTGATTGGGGAATCATCCCTTCGAGCCTATTGTTGGAGAGGTCGAGAATGTCAAGACCAGTCAATTTTCCAATCTCTTGTGGAATGTTTCCGGAGAGATTATTATGGCCCAAGTTCAAGATATAGAGGTACGACATACTCCCAATCGCTGCTGGAATACTGCCAGATAACATGTTGTAAGAAAGATCAAGGAAGATCATTGACCCATTATCATTGAATGTGGGTTGGGTGTAATCTCCATATACTCTGGTAAAGTTGCAGGGGTGCCTGCTGGAGATTCTAATCAGGTGTTCCGATCTTATTCCCGCAAATTCAAGCAAATCTCCCTCCCCGTGACACTGTTCACTCTTTTCATTCTTCAGATACACATACCTCTTTCCTCTGATAAAATTCACAGCAATACTGCCAGACTGTTTGAACAGCTCAGGTGGGATTGTTCCGTTCAAAAAATTGGTATTAAGATCCAACCAAATCAAGCTGCGACTGTCTCCAAGCTCTGGCGGGATTCTACCATGAAACGAATTGTTGCTCAGTTTGAGAATTGCAAGGCTCCAAAGTTGGCCAATTGATGCTGGAATCTCACCACTTAATCGATTGTTAGACAACGAGATCCAGTTAAGGTTGGTGCAGTTGCTTATACTTGAAGGTATCACTCCTGTCAACTCATTGAAGTCCAGAATCAGGGTCTCCAGTGCTTTTATGTTCATCAACTCAAGTGGGATTTCTCCATGGAGCTGGTTGAACCAAAGGTTCAAATCGCGAAGCTTATTCAGCGTTCCCAAGCTCGAAGGGATAGTTCCAGTGAGGTAGTTATAGCTCAAATGGAGTGCTGTAAGTTGAGAGCAGTTACTGAGGGTGGCAGGAATAGACCCCGTAAACCTATTGTTTTGAAGATACAACTCTTTGAAGTTGTTACTTGGACCTTGACACAAGCGAGCAGGGATTGGCCCGGATAAACTATTAGAACTCAGATCTAAAGACTCCAAACTAGCATGCTGTGAGAAAGAATCAGGCAAGCCACCCATAAAAGCATTATATGCCAAATCAAGCCTCTTCAGACTAGTCATTTTCAAGAAAGTGTAAAAAGGCAATTCACCAGTGAAATTGTTGGTAGAAATATCAAAAATTTCCAATGAAGTGCAGGAACCAAAACTATTAGGGACAGAACCAGAGAGATTATTTGAAGAAAGATCAAGCATAACAAGACCTGGGCAAGCATCCATGAGATGCAGAGGAATCTCCCCCTCAAAATGGTTGCCGCCAAGTGAAAGAGACTGCAAGTTCCCAGTTGGAAACACTGGAATTGGACCTGAAAACTTGTTGCTTGAAACATTCAAGAAGTTGAGCTTAACACAACCACCAATTGCACGACCAAGATCACCGTAAAACTTATTGGAAGAGATATCAAGGTGCTCCAAAGCTAAGCAGTCGCCAAATGAAGGAACAGTCACAGAGAAATTGTTTGAAGAGACATCAAGATACTGCAGATTCTTGCAACTTGAAAAATCAATATCTCCACTCACTTTATTTCCCTTCAAAGCCAAGTACTTCAAGTCATTGCAGCCTCCAGATAAAATGAAAGGCACCACGTTTGAGCCTACAATCTCATTGAAAGAAAGATCAATAAACGTAAAGCTGAGCCCTCCTAGCCCACTTGATTTCTCTTTCGGCACTGAAAACTTAATGGAGTTGCCAGAAAGGCCCAAGGATTTCAGGGCTGGACAAGAGCGTAAAGCGGCTATATCAGAGACAGAACCGGAGAGACTATTCTGAGATAGATCTAAGTTGCTCAAAACTGAGCTGCACTTAGATCCAAAAGGGAAAGAAATAGTGCCAGAAATGTTCGCTGATTTCAAAGAAAGGCTCTCTAAGTTTTCAAGAGTCAAAAGGAATGCGGCCACAGGATGAAAATCACAAGTTAAAGAAATGTTAGTGAGGTCTATAGAGGAAACTCTGTTGGTGGTGTCTTGGCATTTAACTCCAGTGAAGATACATGGGTTTTGGTTAGGAAGCCAGTTTTGTAGGAGAGACGGGTTGGAGAGAGTTGTCTTGAAGTTGATAAGGTTTTGGGTGTCTTTGTTTGCTGAGGTAAAAAAAGGTGGTAGTGAGAGGAGAATAAGAGAGAGAAGCGAGACAAAGAAGTGGACTTCCATTGTTCTTGATAGGATTTGAAAGAGAGAGACAGAAAGGTGGAGTCTTTAGCGTTGGAGAGCGGCCATTAGAGAGGTAGAGAGCTTCAAACTCTGGTTTTCAAGTTTCTTTTTTAGAGAGTTTGGATTTATCTGTAGGAAGCTTGGGGGGGGGGGGGNGGGGGGGGGGGGAGAGACTCAAAAGACTGTAAGAAGGGTATTTATCAAGTGGGGAGTGGACACAGCTGTTGCTCACATGCCATGTGCCTCACTGCCTGCTCTCTCTCTCTCTCTCTCTCTCTGTGGAACCCCATTTCCTTAACCTTGTTTTGTGCCTCTAACCAAACCCCATTTATCCATCAACTTAAATAATCTCTTTGTCTCTCTAATGACCGTGTAACTTTTTGGTTTCATGAATAATTGTTTAATGAGCCCAAGATTTTTTTATATAAAATAAAAGGAGAGAGAGAAGATGAAGTGGTTATATTTTTTTTGGTCGATAAATACTAAATTTTATTAAGATAGAAATTAAATATGTTTTTTATTCAAATCAATAAATTCATACAAAAAATATTTTATTATAAGGAATTTATTTCTTTATAAAGGTATATTGTGTTTTTCATATGTAACTTTCTTAACATGGTGCAGACTATTTTTCATATGATTTTTTTAATTTTTGGAATTAATTTATCAAAATCATGTTTTAAAATACATTAATTTAAATTAAATATATTTAAAAAAAAAAAAAACAGAATGATGAAAATGGACAGCAACTCGAAGTTCTGCAAGAAAAAACTGCTTTTCTCTCCAGCACCGCCTCTTTGTCTCTCTAGCCTTTTATTTTATTATATTTTTGCAGTGAACGTGTGATCAACGATGGAACCATCAATGGCGGGAAGATTCCATCTCCTTAATTTATTATTACAAGCACTCTCTGCTCACGAGGATTCAGAGGTGGAAGTGATTTTGGCATTTATATAGAGAGCTCAGTCTCCTGTTGAGCAAGAGCACTCTCCTCTTTGTACGTTGGGAAAGTTAAAGGGTAAAGTTGAATAGCTGTAATATACTAAAGGAAGAGGCAAGGAAGGGAGGGAGCCCCCATGCGAGGTGCGAGGCCCGATGTCTCCAAGCTAGCTACTCTCTCGCCTCTTAATTTGTGCATGAGCCGAGGTTCCTTGTTATTCTGCATTAATTAGGATATAACAGCTTGGTGGCAAAATTATTATCATCATGCTTTATTATGAGCACTCTCTATCTTTAGGGTTCGGGTCCTACCACAATAATATTACTTTGAATGCATCTACATCTCATTACACGTGTGGTTATAAAATTTCCTGCTTTTCCCTACAAAAAAAGCCAAGGGAAAATCACTTCAATGACCTAAATGAAATCATGGAGTGCGTAGGCATTTATATACATACGCCCATGCATGTAATGTTTTTTTAGGGTTAGAGCCTTAAATGTCAATATTCTTGCGAGCTTGACACAGTAGTGACAAACACCATAAATGGCTGGACCTTTTGATGAAGAACCAGTTGTTCCTGGATTTGATAGTATATTCAGTATTGATTTTGAACTGCCATTGATCTAGCTTTCCATATTCGGAGTTGTGGTTTGCTGCTTTAGCTTCATGAAAAAGTTTGCAGTTGCCACTTGCTGCTATATATATGTCTCGTTTTTCCTATCCAAAGAGCATGACTCATTGGTGTAGCTTAGAAAATTCGTATGTAGTAACGCCTTCTGGGAGACTTGAAGTTGCCAAATTAGTGATCTTGATTATAGAATTTCGAGAAAAATTGTGAAAAGAACTACCTTTTCTTGAGAAAAGTTTTTTTTTTATTATTAACTTTATCTATGGTATCAAAGACATTATTGAGGTCCCGTCACGTACCGTAAAGATAACATCACAGGTTACAAATTGGCTAAATTCAAACGTTAAAGGGCGATTGTTTTGTATACATACAATAATTTGTAAAAAAAAAAATGATAAGCGTAAAATATTTTATAGATGATTTAAAAATCTGGTGCATTTATTAAAAAAATATTCTCATTTCATCAAGTTAAAGTACAATATTTTACAAATAATAATCAATTCATAATATCATTCCATTATTTCATACATTATCACTACACTCTATATCACTCCATTAAAGTTAATTTGGTGTAAAATAATTGATACATTATGTATGTTATATAGCTTTTTATAGCTATAGTATTTTACTTAATAATTATAATTTCATAAAATTAAATTTATTATGAGTCACATATGCAAAGATTTATTACGTTCTAGAAAGACGTCTAAAAATTTGTATACCAAACGCTTTAAAAAAGGAAAGGTTATACATTGAACTGTTTCAAAAAAAAACATTTAAAGTTAGAAGAAAAAAAGAAAAAAGAAAATTAAAGAGAGTTGGTTTTGCTAGGTATTAATAATCAAGTTACGAAACCATTTAAGTAGGAAATGTGAATTATAATGGATAAAATCAGAAAAGGTGTGAAGATCGGCAAGACGGTCAAATCTAATCTATTTTCACTCTTTTTATCATATCTTAAATCATAAATTATATATGTAATTTAATTCAAATTCTCATTTTTCTCGTATTTTAGAATATATATATATATATATGATAGATCCAAGATTCGTTCAGATAACAATTATCAAAGAGATAACTTTTGGTATTAAGCCAAAATTGAGAAGCCATTGTGGCATTGCTGTGGCCAACTTCTGACAATTGTTAACATCTAGTTGGTGACTCGATAATTATAATTTCATAAGATTAAATTTATTATTCAATAATTATAACACTAGTTAATTTAAAGGAGTAAAAGATTATATCATCGACTAAAAATTGACATATATTTTATGAAAATGTGAAAAAAATTCATATAAGAATTAAACTTTTCATAATTAGGTTCGTGGATTGATATGCTTCAACCTTTATTTCGGATATGTTCCTAAAAAACCAATCTCATGTGGGAACATAAAACACTCCAATGTCTAAGTTAGTAGATGTATGGAGAGAGAAAAAAATAGACAGGAAAAGAAAAAACAAGATAGAAGTTAAAGAGTGCATATTTATATGTGCTGGCCTAGAAATTATATGGTCCGACCTGGTTTCAACCTGACTTTCAACAATGTAGCTCTAGCTAGCTTTCAATATATTGATGATAGCTTTTATATCCTAGAATGACATGATTTGAATGGTCTTGGCTCTCGCCTTATATGGTTGTATATTGAACTTTTATTACTAGGACTTACTTTTTTTTTTACTTGGTGGCTACGTGTATTTAATTATACATCATATCTTACAGTTTCTTCATCAAAAAGAAGAACATATTATTAGTGTAGAAATTGGTTGTGTTACCTTGAATAACCATTATGATTGTTGGTTATTATGTGGTGTATGTTATTTATAGAAATATTGGTGATAAAAAGTGTTGGAAAATAGTGTTTATTTATTGAACCTGTAGAGATGCATAAAAAGACATGTTGGGTAGAATTGGATTGACCAAGTCAATACTAGGTTTACGTTGCAAAAAAAAATAAAAATTAAACAGTTATATATTATCAATTTTTAAACTAAGAAATTACTTGGAGAGTTTTGATGAGAAAGCTGAAAATTGAGACTTAACACGCAATTATAGTGAAATGAGGGTTATACAATAATATAAATTATATAATATAAATTATATAATGAAATCTTACTTAATAGTTTAAATTTTTAGGTTGAGTTGGTTCTTTAACATAGAATCAGAGTCTTGATGACTAAGTAGTTATAAATTTAAGTTTTGTATAATAAAAATTAAGTACAAAATAATATATATCAGTATAAGTTTCAAGTTCAAAAAGTTTGCACTCGAGGAGAATGCTAGAGAATAATATAAATTATATTTTAAAACTTTATATAATAACTTAAATTATTGGATTAAGATAATTATCTAATAATAAAAAACTTATCATTAAGATTTGACTAAGAAAGATTTATTATGAAATTTAAAAGTCAAGGTCAATTAGAAAGATTTCATGAGAGATGAAGAAATGAGAAATAAGAACATGAAGGATAAATAAAATTTTAAAGAATTAAAAGATGAGAACCCAATAAAATTTAAGTTAAATTTAATAAAATAAAACTTTGTTGACAAAGAATGAAGGATAATAATTAGAATTGATTTTTATTTATTTAGAAGTTTTAATATTGTATGATTGTTCTAGATTTTATTATTTAATAATATTAATATTTAGTATTTAATAATTAAAGTAAGATTTTATATTTCTTATTGAATTAAGACCTATCGTGTTCTTTTATTTGGCTAACTTGTACCCAAACTCCTGAACTTACTGATCAAAGTGTCATTGGTTCATGGATAAAAAATCTTATGCCACTAATTCACAAATTAATTGTTTAATTTGATTTAGTTCACACATTGATTCAAATTAGTAATAACCAATTATCGCGTGATATATATCATGATTTGACGCATGGAATTTTTTAAAGTAGAGCCACGTGCATTACTCAACAATTGCTCATTACTAATTTTAATTAACAAATAGACTAAATCAAATTAAATAATTTGTTCAGGGATTAAATAACTACTGACTAATAGTTCAGGAGGTGAGGTACGTTTCCCGTGTTTACGCTTTATGAATTATTTTTTATACAAAAAATAATATTTAAATATTTAAATAAAGTTAAAAAATATTATAAAAAAATAGTCATGAAAAAAATAATTAAAATTAATAGAACATTACTTTTTTTTTATAATACACATTACTCATGATGAAAGATGAATAAGTGAGGAATAAAATTATAGAATAAAATTTATTTTTGATCACCTGAAACTGTTACATGTCTTGTTTAAAATATACGATGATCCCATCATGTCAATAATTTTTTAAAATTTAAAAATATTATCTAAATATTAAATTATGTTATTACTTCCAATCAAAACTACAATTAACAAAAAAAATTTAAAAAGACTAAATTTTTTAATACATTCAAGGTCACATGTGTAATTTAACCATTTATAAAAAATCAAAATACCAAAATATTTTTTCTCTCATTATATTGATTCTTTTATCATTGAAGTATTTTCATTATTTTATTGTTTAAAAATATTAAATTCATAAAAATATCTCTAATCAAATCTATAATGACTACCACGATGTGTGAAAGACTCCAAGACAAGTCTTTTTTTTTTCTGGGAAAGCCATAAACATCACTTAACTATTATAATGAATAATTAATTGTCTTTATGGTTTTAGAAAAAAAATTAGTTTTTTTTATTATTATAAGCATTATTACTATTACTGTTACAATTACTATTTTCATTATCATCATCACCACGATTATTATTATTATTATTATCACTACTACTATTAGTTCTAATATCATCATTATTATAATAATCATCACTACTATTATTTTTGTTGTTATTATTGTTATCACTATTAATAATATTATTAACCATGTGTTGGTGTTGAAATAAAAAAAAAAACTTGATTTGAAGGCTATATGCTTGAAATTTTTTTTTCCACTCTTTTAATATTAACATGCATTACTTGAATTTTATTTGTGAATAGAGATGCAAAATATTATTTTCAAAACCATACTTGTTATATTCCTATTACGTATCTAATATATTCCTACTATACCTATTGACGTAATCTATTTAGATTCATATAATACATTTCATTCATATAATATTTTTGTATATTTGATTTTCCATTCCAATTTATTTGAATAGAATTCAAATTTATATTCATTTTGAATCTATTAAAAATGTAATTTATAATTTCGTAGAATTTATCACTCTAAATTAGAATTTAAAATTATTTACTACTACCCTCTATTGTTATTGAAATAACAAAAAACATAAACTTGATTCAATGGATAGAATTAAATACCATAAAAAATTAGCAAAAGGACAAAGGAAAAAATCAAAAATTAAAAGAAAAGGGACCAAATTAAAATTATTTTTATTCTTATGGAAAAAAAATCAATAAAATTAAAAATCATAAATCATAAATTTTTTGACAAAATAGTAAAGGAAAAAAAATAAAGAATCAAAAGTAAAACGACCGGATTGAAAAAATTATACGCATAAATTAGAATTGAAGAATTATATTAAAAATAAATAAAAAATTTAATAAATAAAAAAAGAAAAAAGACTGAAAATAAAAATTAAAAGAGCTGAATCTGAAACACCAACAACAATAAGGACTAGAGTTGATTTTTAGCGTAAAAAAAAGAAAGAAAAAGAAAGAAAAAGGCCATCACAGACAAATTGATTATCTTTGATGTCATATGCCACCAATAAAGGAAGACGACATGAAGAAAAACCAAATGAGATAGCAAAAGCTTATTTTTTATAACCGGGAGAGGTCACCCACACTGCAAAAAATGTGCAGCATCTACCATGCATTTGGATATGCTAACATCTTTTTTTTATTTTAAAATTATAAACTAAAAGGTAAATTACATTACTAGCTTCAACAAAACCAACAATTACAAAAAAAAAAACTAAACTAAATAAAAAGACATCAATACCCGTCTTTCAATGGCTTTTTTTTTCTTTAACGCCATATACACAGTCATATTGTTTAAAAAAAAAGACAATAATAACACTACCCTATTTTAGCTTTTTTTACTATCAATATATATTATTTTCATATTCACAGTAAATCAACCTCATCTTCTCCAAACCATCGCCCATGACAACATTCATTTTATCTCAAAGCAGATCTAAGTATCATTTATTAAAACTTTTGAGCTCTGTAGCTATATCTGTTGGAATTTTCACCAAAAATCATCCAAAAATCCAAGCTTTTATTTTCATCAAAATCATTATTGCAAGGCCAGACTCTACTCGAATCATTCCACTAAATAAACTAGAGAAGAATCTATTGATTTCATGAGAGAAAACATATAAAAAGAATAGAATAAAAACATGATAAAAAAGAAAAAGAAATGGAATAAAGTCTCTTCCTGGGTTATGATAGTGTTTGATATTTGTAGGAAGTTTTGAAATTGATTTCAAATGGATTTGTGGAAATTTTAGGTTGTGATTAAAGAGGATTTGGATCTGTTTTTTCTAAATTAATTTGGTTGAAATCTCACAATTCTCACTTCAATCTCGATTATTCTAGGCCAAAACAATAATATTGCTATGGCAGTCTATAGTATCCTGTGAGAGGGAGGTGTTGTGATTGTTGGATATAGATAATGGTCGGTAAATCATGATTGAAAAATATAGATAAGCAAAAATAGTTTTGATCTTGTTTAGGTCTAAGTTAAAGCTTGCTAGCTATCAATTAAGAGAGCAAGATGAAAGTCTAAAGTAATTATAGGTGTTACCACAAGGAAAAAGAGGGGAAGAAGATGGAAAATAGATAAGGTTAGGGTTTTTATTATTATATTTTTTTTATTTTTTTATTCATGTATTTTGAAAAGAAAGGGTTCTTTAATCATTATTTTCAATGGAATGACAATCTTGTAACTATATATTTTGATTTTTTTCTAATACCAGCTTCTAAGGAAATAAGATATACTCGTCTTCAAAATTCAAGCTGTAAAATGTAATATTCAAAAACTCAGTTATAAAGTTAAAAAAAAAGAAGATCAAATCATATAATACCAGGAGTAATTTGTCCCTTTTAGTTTATAAAAAAAATAGAATTGTTTTGGGGAAAAGATTAAGAATTCAAATTAGTCCTTGAGTTTTCTTGATTTTTTTTATTATAGACCTTCTCCTTTTGTTTTTTAATGTTTGTTCAATTTGGGTTTTAATCTTGAATTTTCTTTTTAATTTCACTCCAAATAAATTAACTTAACTTTTAATTTTGCCACCTTTCTAGTTTAATCCTTGGTTTTCAAAATTATGCATTTTTTTGTCAATTCTCCCTAAAACCTTATTTTTCCCCTTCAATTTCATCCCAACCCTCTAATTTTATTTTATTTTTAATTTAGTCCTTGATTTTTAAAATTATACAATTTTAACCGATTTTGCCCTTATTCTCACATTTTCTCTTCAGTTTCACCATTGATTGAATTAATTGAACCTTTTAACTTGGTTTTCTTATCTAGTTTAGTCCATGAACTTTCAACTCTTTTAATTAAAGACAAATTAAATTTGTTTTCCTTGATTACTTTTTAATTGGGTCCATAATCACACCTAAAGAAATAATTTTTTCTTCTTCTTTTACTTAGTCATGGGGTTGTCAAACGCGTTCATCTACCTAATTTTATCCCCAATCATATGTTTTTATTCTTCTTTTTTAATATATATATATTCTAATTTTATTTAACATGCAAAATTAAATAAATAAAATGATAAAAAAATAATTAAAAGATTTAAATTGGCTGGATTGATTGAAAATAAAACTTTTAAATAGACAAACCTTGTGGCGTGGAGACACTACACAACATTTTTCTTCTTATGCAAGAGCCGTTGTTTTCAATTTTCATCAATATTGATTTTTTCTTGTAAAACATGTAACAAGGGGCACTGACTTCAAAATGCTATACAGCTGGAGCTTCTGTCTCTCTCTGTTTTTTTTTAATCTCGTCATAGTGGTAAGGAGCAAGGACGGGCCTCGGAGACCGACTGTGTTGCCCCTCGTGCCACTGAGAAAAAACCTCCACCAAACCCAGGTTGCGTTTTATTGTCTTCTCTGCTCTCCTTTTCCGGCGCGTGACCGCTTGACACATGCCTTTTCTTTTCTTTTCTTTTGTGCCAAAATCTCCCTATATTTTTTTTCATGGAACGCATTTACAATATATGTTGAAAAATATTGTGTATTTTATAGCCATATATATGAAAAGATTCAGCAGTATTCATGTTGAAGTTTAGATTTAAAATATTTTTACAAACAAAACTAATTTGATATAGATTTCTTATTATCTCTTGAATAAATTATTGATATGGTTTGAATATATTGAAAACTCATGTCATGGTTTTAAATCATGATTTAGTGGACTCATCCTAGGCTTTATAATGCATCTTACCTTGTATCACAGGCTTTATAATTCCTTAAAAATTTTCCTGTGAAATGAATGAATTCTCAATATTTAAGTTAATAGATATATAAGGAAAATGATATGATATAAATAAGATAAAATGTGTAACGAAATTTAAAAATATTTAATATAAAAACTTTTCTATTTACATGATGATATAACATATTTATAAATTTTGATTACATTAACTTATTTCAGGATTTAAAAAATTACGCATCAATTAATTATTAGAAATATAGGTATTCATAACTCAATTCGATAATTTAAACTGTTAAGTGAAGTTTTAGAATATACTTTACAGTATTCTTTAACAATTATATTATCTTGCACTATTATAGTAGAAAAGTTAATAATTATCAATAATACATTGACAAAAAATAATTATTGATAAAAAAAATGATGTTAAACTATATTGAATTGACGAGTGTTCAATAACTGGGAATTTTTTGTGGTGTTGGTCCAAGTATTTCTAGGGTTCAATTATAAGAAAAAAAAATGATACAAGAACTGTCTCATGCGGGCCTAACCCAAATAGAATATGCCAGGACAATGTTATTTGGGTTGAGCTCAAAACAGCTTGTGGTTGGTTTTAACCTAAACATTATTGAAGTGAAGGTGATTTTTATTTTTTTTAAAAATACCAAGCACCACCAACCTTTATAAAAATTTATCACATTGTTAAATGAACTGTAGAGTAATAAAAGATTAAAATTCTTTCACGTGATGGGAAATTTATAAATCATATCTGATGTTGTGTTGATTTAGTTTCTTGCTCGCCGCACCAGAGACCTGAAGACATAATAATGCTGGAATTCTAGTACCAAATGCAGTGTCCCCATTTCGGCCTCGTCAAGTCCGTCCTCCGCTCTGACTGTATAGTAATATCTCAGTGTACCACACGCTCTGCAGCTTTGTCGTGGGGCTAAGTTCAGTATTGGAGTTAAGGATCCCCCACGCCTCCCTCGATCATGACCGTCAGTTTGTTTTCCAACGGTCTAGATCTCACTGGTGAAAAAATGAGTGACGTATTGTACTTGGAGAGACAAACGAATTATCAGTTGTTGCTGTCGGCGTCAGTATCTAGTCTGCCTCGCAGTAAATCCAGCACTCCGTTGATTGAAGTTACCTAAAATACCCCTGGTTGTTCCCAAGGCTTGTTCTCAGGGTATTTCCGTAACAAAGAAAATCTCAGGTGCCTTCCTTCAGAGACGTGAGTGTAAGTGTGTCGTATGTCCCCGAGGACCGCTGATCTTCCCTGACATCATTCCAATCGTTTTTTTTTTTTTAATTCTTTATATTAAATAGGATAATAATTTCTTGTTACTTAGAGTCAGAAAATTTCTTATTTCCTTGCTATTTTATTTTCTCACTAGTACTCTCCATCCATAACACAACTAAATGGGTAGTTTTTTTATTTATTTATTAAATATTAAACCTCGTATGTATAACTTGATAAATTAATATAAAAAAACTCATAAATTTAAAATTTAATTTAGATTGAGTTTTAAATTAAATTAAAATAAATATTAACTAATTTGATTTTATTAAACTCGGTCAAAATCTTATAAATTTAATATCAATAAAAATATTATTATTTTAATAAAAATAGCTAACCATAATTAATTTGATATAAGTAAATCTTCAAATCAAGCCTCGTTTTTTAATGCATTCTTCATAAATAATATCCTAATTTTTTAACCCTGTTCTTAGAATTTTCTTTCTTTCTTACAAGAAAAGAAGACACGTATGATTTATTTTGGTTTAAAAACCTTTAATTTATTATTAAAAATAAAAGTTTATTCATTTTCAACCCATGGAAACAGCTACACCTTATAATATATAGCATTAATATGTGTCGTTCTGAAAATGAATAAAAAGATAGATATTGTTGGAAAATACACATAATTTTCTCGAGCATAAAGGCACTTCTATGAAGCTGAATATTTGAAGTGAAAGTAAAAAGCGTGGAAGAAGCAAAAAGCATACGTGAAAAAGTAATTCCCCAAGTAAGAACTGGAAATCAGTTTTTACAGTTATTTGGATCTTTCATCCAAAAGTTAATCTTGTTAACGACGTGCATCTCTTACTTTTTTCTATCTGTCTTACCAAAGTCCTTCGATTGTGTAAATCTTACTACTCGCGTTCTAATAGTGACACGTGTATTTTACTGCAAATGATTCTTGCCACGTGTAGCACATCATGCAGATCCAGACAAGATTCTTGCCACGTGTAGCACATTCAGAGCGAGTGTACATGTTTTATGGGACCAGAAAGCACGGAAAGAGGATAATGAAGGACAAGATAATATAACAGTTACTTGGAAGAAAGGAAGAAATTCTGGCTGTCACCATCTCTCTCTAGGTAAATGGGGCCCATCAAATACTATCATATCCTCAAAGTGGGTCCTACCATTCCAAAAACATAATAATAATAAAAGAAAAAACTTGAATGGGCACTGAAAATTAAGAGATGGGGTTTCCTTTATGAGGATTAGCATGACGCGGAAAGTTGGACCCACGGAGCTGCAATCAACACTTGCCAGTGTCCAGTTTTTGCTGACGTGTACCGGTGACTGTCGCAGAGAGGAGAAGAGTGCGTGTGTGATACGCACCATCAATCATTTTGACTGTTTTGGTCACCGACAGCTTGGCCTACCTGTCACTGTTCAGTTCCTCTAACCCTGTACATAGTTAGATCACGGGTTCGAATTCAGCTATTCCCCCTTATCTTTTATTTATTTATTTTCTTTTTTTCTTTCGATAAATAAGATCCTATGATTTATTTTATATGTAAAAAAAATAAATGAAGTATTTCTCTCCACCTTATGTTATTTTTTTTATTTGATGACCAGTCATTTTCTCGCTATTGGACCTCCAATTATTTTATTTCACTTGAGTATATAAACTGTTAATATTGTTTTATTTTAATAAACCAGCTTTTTTAGTGAATCAATCAAGTTCTTTAGTCGGTATTTTATTTTTTTTAAGTGTGTTTTAAAATAAATTTATTCTTAATTAATAAATAAAAATATTTTAAATTAAAATAAATTCATCAACAATGAATCGTCAAAATAACTAAAACAAAGTTTATAATTAATTAAACCCACCATTGATACAATTAAATATTATCCATGGTAGGTTTAATTAATTATAAAATACTTTTTAGCTGGTATGTAAATAACTCATAGTTGATGAAAAGGCTTAAGAGGATTTATTTTTAATTTATTAGAATAATTTATTTTGATTTAAACTATTTTTATTTATTGAAAATTGTGTTATTTTAGAGGGTAATTTTACCAAACAAGTCTATATAAGATGATAAAGAAAAATAACTAATAAAAAAACATTGACATATCCAAAGGAAAAGGATTAAAGTTGATATACTTGATTGACATGTCAAGGGACAATGAAGCACGATCAAATAAAAAATAATAATGTGAGGTGAACATGAGTTCTTGATTGAATATTTTGAAAAAATTGATGTGCTAAAATAAAGAAAAATAAATTTTATGGATTCAATTGAAAAATAGTGTAAAGTTAGTGTACCAATAGTTCATTTATCTATAAAACAAACATATTAATTTTGGTTTAATAGTATATTTTACCCCTAAACTATTAGGATTGTGGCAAAACAAGACCTTAACTGCCATTTTGTTCTCGAATATCTTTAAATTATTATTTTTTATATAAATTAAAGCATGTTGTCGAACTTTAATTATTAAATATTGTTTAGTTTTGTGTTTTATAAATATTTTTTTTAAAATTAACTATTTAGGTTATGAATACTCATAAAAATCTTAGTGGTTCCTGAATTGTCTCGGTGCTTTTAAAAAGAAATTATAAAAAAAATAGAATTTCTTTCTAATGAAACATTTTTTTATCTCGGTATGAATGCAATACCTTCTCGTAGAGGTACAACAATCTTCTTGGTGTTTTGCTTTAGATATATGAGAAGTACATAAGAAAGATGAGATTGTAAAAATAAAGTAAAATAAAGAAACCAATGCCGCACGGGAGAGAAGATGACTTTGAAACAGAGAGACCGTACCACAATTCTTCTGGTATGAATGTGAGAGAGATCCTCAAGCGTAATGGGAATAGACAGAAGGCCCATTTTACTCAGATTTCCTCACCCCTCTAAATCTTGACCTAGAGCTAGAAGGTTGTCGCGCACAGGCTTGTTTATTCTTGTGCTAACAAAATAATGCGAGGAAGCTAGCATAGAAAAGCTTCACCAATTCGTCTACTCTTTGTCATCTTCTAATTTTTCGAGGAAGGCTTGAAGATGAAGAACCAGGATAATTAATAGCACAGTATGGAAAGGCAAGGTTTTTGACAAGACATGACAGGCAGCTGTGCTGGGATTTTGGATATCATTAACTATTCAGTCAAAAAGTTAATTATCATGATTAAAAAAGCTTAGTAATTAAAAAAATCAAATAAGTAAGAAAACACTAGATTTAATACCCTTAATTGTTTGATTGACAATTTATATTTATTAACAATTTGAGTCTAGGTCGTACGAACTTCTCCTTATAGTATCTAGGGATGCAGAATATTTTTTTTCAACATATTATTTCTTTATGCTGTTTTTGAGAGGAGCTTACTGACTAATTGGATCGTGATATGCGGCAAACTAGGTAAAATTTCTCTTGACATAACAAATTTGATAGGATGGTGCTAATATTTTTAAATTAAAAAAATATGAGATACATATTATTTATTTAATCAGGTTCAATAAACATGATTAATTTAATAATATAATTTAAAAAATACATTATAAATAGCTTACCAAGATATTTCATATGTTATTGCAATAGGCTGCATGTTAATACTAAGAAAAGCCACATATATTGTTAGAGTAACAAAACAAAAGGTAACTAATTAAAATATTATTATGAGATGAATATCTCGTGTTTATATTTTATAATTTAATTTAATTTTAAAATAAAATTTTTAAAAAAATTAAATTGAATAAAAATAATAAATAAAAAGACCTGAAATAACTCAGGTCATTATTAAAATTAGTAAAAAATCCTATATAAAGCAGATTAAAAAAATAACAGAGTCTAATATTCAATTAAATAAATGTTTAAGGATAAAAATAAAAAAAAACAAACTCATGCGGATTGCTTAAACCTAAATTAATTTTTTAAATTTGCATTCGCTGAATCCTGAATTCGAACTCAATTTTTAACAAATTAAATGTGAAGAAATAACAAAATAAAGGGTTGTTTTTACTTTTTGCAAGGCAGAAATCAAAAAGGAGAGAAGGAATAAAAAAAGTTGCATGCAGAATCCATTTGAAACACAAATTGAACCTGGATAGAAAAAAAGCTAAGACTAATCTAACATCGCCATAAAAACCACAGTATGATCATTGCATGTTGTCCGTCGCATGTGATGCATAAGAAGCATAAAGATATTTCACACACTAGCGCATGCAAGTTATATACAAGCTAATTTTTTCTTAATAATATTTATATTAAGTTAATTATCAAACAACCCCTTTAAAAACCACATTATTAAAAAAAAAACTAATATGAAAAAATTCCGAAACCAAACCTATAAAGTTTGAATTTATCATTTAAATGATGATTAAGTAATTTTACAATAAAGATGTAAAGACCTTATTGCCCCGTCTAATTTGTCAATAATTTTTTGACAACTTAAATAAGATTACTTTACTTCTTATACAAGGCTTAATAATTTTGAAAGGGCAAAATCACCACTTGACATTCATAATTCAGATTAAATTAACTCTTGATTCGTAGTGTTTAGGCTGAGCGTGCGTGCGTGTGATGCCCAACATAAAAGCAATAAAAAGATGATTAGCTAGGGCCAGACAATTACCAGGAGTGTCCTGTCACTACTACTATTGAAAGATGCACCCAATCCAATCATTAACAATTCCATTATTCTATGATAGGAAACTTGATGTCAAATCATGGTCTGCCTACAAATCCGTTCCAGAATTTGCTCTCCTGGTCATCACGTTGCAAACAGTTTAAACACAAGAAGGGATCTCTCCCCCAATCCTAACAAACCCATCACAACATCGTTCAAGCACATGCACATGGGCACCAGCTATCCTCAACATCTCTTATTTTTAGTATTAACCAGCAAGCACAGATTTAAAAGAATTAGCATCAAGGTTCGCTATTGAATGTGTATCAATATCTGCTGCTGTGGTTCAAGGGTGAATGTGGTATGTGAGCGCCGTCATAAGCAGCGAGGCTACAGCATAGATGCACAAAAGAGTGACCAAAAAGAGAGTGCAAGCTTTGATTATACCAAGGAAATAAATTACTATAGCAGATGATTGTGGACAGTAACTTTGGGGAGTGAGCATCCCACTCGACAGCATCCTTTGCCTGAATTAATTCAAGAACAAGAAAACAATCTATGGTGAAAAAATTTAGTCATGGACTATGATCTCCATGTGTAAAGAGTTCCTGAAATCAGCTGATATAAAATGCTTAGTGCACACTTGTCCGTTTCCTCTTTTCTTTTCCAACCTTTGACTGAAACCCTAAACCTTCTCATCCACCTCGGTGGATTCTGGTAACCCATCATGTTTTTGTGGTTTGTTGCCATTCATTGATAGGCTACGACGCTCCTTCCCTCCGGGCTTAGATGAGGCATTGCCATACCAGATCATTCCTATTATTGCAATGATCATACCTATAACTACATGAAGATTGAGACCCTCTTTCCCAAATAAAATAAATCCCAAAATCAGGACAAGAATTGTCTTCATATGTCCAAGCACTTGGAATGACACAGCACTAAACCTGCCAATGCAAATGAATTGGCTGAGGTTTGTCCCTACCGCGATGCTGCACGACAGGAGTATGAACAACTGTAGGAAACAAAGAGCAAGTCAAATCATTTCAAGTAAAAACAACCTGCCACAAGCACCCATTCATCTTGAAAAGCTAGTCAGACTACTGAGCTTTTGAACATAACCATGATAGTTAAATAACAAGCATTCAGCAAGGTATACTTTAGTATCCACAAAACAAGTATCTATGCAATCATTTAATATCCAAAACACAGTCACGCCAAATCCACACCCTAAATGTAGAGGGCATGAATAGGTGCACATTAGATATATTATTATACTACATTATATCAAAAATAACATTCAACAACTAGAAGGTGAGTGCCTTTCTCATGTTCTCTAGAAAAAACAGGAATGTCATAACTAGAAGTATGAACTTGTACAGTTCAAGTGTGAAGACATAGAACATTCCTCCATGCTGTTTCTAATCTCTGACCAATTATTGTCAGGGATTACAAGATGTTCATTTTCTTTCCTTATAGGCACTACACCATATTGCTTACACACTACAAAATTATCATCGTATCATTAAGATTGTAATGCATTCAGCCCAAACACCAATATTTTCCCAAAATTTTCCCTTCAGGCTCGTCTATAAAATTGAGTCCCCATGTCAGTTTAAACCATCCTCAACTTGACCCATCATAACCCATTGTCATTCCACATAGTACTTATCTGGGTATAACCTAGATGCTTACACTTTCCTTTTGGGGAAACAATGATATAAGCATATACCCAGCCACTGTTTAAAGGCATACATGAGTTGCTCTTTTCATGGTCTTGTCATAATCAAGCACTGGCTCGAACCCTCTGTGGGTCCTCTGATGGACTAACTGGGTGAATTATGCTAGCTTAAAGTTCTCAATTTCAGAGAAAATTTATGAAATTAAAGCACAACTCAAATACCATTTCAAAACCAGAAAACATAATGACAACTTACAATGGATGTGATACTGTAGGCATAGGAATCAACTCTATTGTTTGTCAACCAATAGTCCAAAAAGGGCCCTACTAACAGCAAAGATGCAGCTTGTGCAGGAGCAGTGTGCCCCAATAAGTTGAAAGATCCTAGAGAATACCTCCGTTGAAGAAAGTGTACATACTGCAGAATGTGAAATCCCAACAATGTTTAACAAAATATTGTATGCAAACAAAGATTAGAAATGGACAGAAACTAAGATTTGGAAGAATCAACAACACCTAAAACGCTCTGTACTGGAAGTTACCAAGACAATTAACATGCCCCAACTGCACCCGTATTAGCATAAGATGGTGCAGGTTAAAAACTTGTTCTGAATTGACTAATTTATCTAATGAATGCAGTTAAATATATCCTCATAAATATGAAAGGAAAGGTGCATGTTAGAGGAAAATGTACTTGTCCTGTTATAGAATCAATTTTGAATTTAGCACTCTAAGCCTATTTCAGCTTTTAATGCCAATCATATGCAATATCGTGGTTTAAAACAGAGTTACTTACATACTGCTGCAGGGAAGTGCTCCAAACTGCTATTACAGCAGCTATAAATCCTTTGGCATTAACGCTCACATCCGTAACAGTACACACTGCCACACCAAGGAGAACTACTAATATGCTAAGCTTTGTGTCCCTTGAATACCGCACATTGTCCAAGACAACTTCCAGAAAACAAGATACTGGGATCATACTCAGCTTTGCGATCTGACAATAAATTATAAAAAAATAATTTAAAATTGTAACCTCTAAAATTGACACAGTAGAGAACGAACAAACAAACAGGTAGAAATACTTTGAAACTGACCTGATAAAATCCAACTGAGTTCCACATCAAACTCACATTCATTCCAACAATAGAACAGTTTGCAAACAAAACAAACTTCAGAAGATCAGGCAGTGGTAGATGGGAAGGCTGGATATAACCCAGCCACCTAAGAACAACAGTTAACAATGTTGTTGTGGCAAAATGCAGACCAGTTAATGTAGTTGCTGCAAGAAAGCATTAAATTAAAAAATCAGGCTTGACGCAAATATTGAAGTTCTCAGGAGCTCTGCATTCTCCTCACTCCATGGTGAAATTCATAATTAAGTTCTTCATATTTCATAAGGAATGGATCCAAGTTAATTTTTCAGTTTTACAACTTGAACCACAGGAAGTAAACAATGTTCAATCTGATTTCAATGATTAGTTAAATGAACAGGAATAAATCAGAGAGTAGAGAAGATTATGCTGTTATTAACTTAATCATCTTTTTTTTTTTTAATAAATAACTTACTTATTTTTTTTAGAAGACTTAAGCTGTATAATGTACAATACTAGAAACTGGTAAAAATATGTTCAATTCTATGTGTAAATTTACTAATAGGAGGAATTGCGGCACAAATGCACAATGTGAGCAACTTGACTGGACTCCATTCTTATGTTTCAGGAAATTATTCATTATGAACAAAGTATGTAAAACAGTGTGATTCTAACATTTATCCCAGATTAGGTCCACATGATGGTATTACATTTTACAACAAAACTCACTTAAAGTAGGTAATAAAGCACAGGAATCCAGTATAAATTCTAATACAGTTATGTAATAGTAGCCAGCAGAAATGATATAGTGATGCCTGGCTTCCTATCCCTGCACAATTGATACATGCATGCGTTCATTCTACCTTCTTTGAGACCAATAAGAATATAACGTTATGCGTTCTAAAGAAAGCATGACCAAGACCAAGACCAGCAAGCCTTGTCCTAAGCACTTGGCTTAAACTACAAAACATGCAATCAGTTTGATAAAGCAAAAGTCAGACAATGAAAAAAATATTTTGGATAGATTGTCACAAGGAGCATACCAAAACTAAAACCATATGTAGCCATCAGGGCCTTATTGACCAGGATGATTCCAACAGATGTGACAACATTGAACAGCCATGAGGCTGCATCATCAGCCGCCTTCCTATCAGCCTTTGTTGAAGACATTTTCTTCTATGACTTCCAATTATCAGCAGAATCTTCACTGGCCGCTCTTCATGAGAGAAAATACTATAATTGGAAGGTTAAAAGCTATGTGCAGTATCTGTGCTCGAAGAACAAAAAAAAGAAAAATTAATTAGTTATGCCATGACATGATAGCATAAGAACGGAAACTGGTAGTTTGAACTGAAAACACAAATTGTAGATGACAAAAAAATGCAGTGTGAGGACCCCACAACTATCCAACGAAATGATGTGTATCAAATTAGTCATTCAATTAAAGCTAAAATGTATGAGCTATCGAAAACATTTTCATGGACACCCCTATATTAATCCATGAATAAGGTGGTCGCTTTACAATTTATTTTTTTCTCAAGTTAATTCAAAGGAACCACTAAGGTGTGTGCATAAATAAGCCCACGACTACAACGTGATGCTCATTCTAACAGCCGATCCAGCACACTAATGTTGCCATTTCAAGCCGTCGATATACGTCCAATAAAACGTAACGCAACATAATGTAATGGAAAAAGAAATCACGCATCGACTCAAATCTACTGTAGTATTACATTACATCAAATTTCATCATGATCTACCTCAGAACTATATATACCATTTTAGATTTCATGTGAACTAAGGTGCCTTATTCAAGCAGAGTACTGAAGAGACCAATATCCGTCAAATTCACTTCTAAATCAAGCAGAGTACTGAAGAGACCAATATCCGTCAAATTCACTTCTAAATCAAGCAGAGTACTGAAGAGAACCCGACAAAAGCATCGATTTTTAAATATCAAAACAAAAACAGATCAAAATCATAACAGCCCAGACACTTAAAATAATCCCATTTTCAATTTCAGTGAATAAAACCCCAGATTGAAGCAAAACAAAATCACAAAATTGAAGCAGATCCAACCAAATTCAATCACAGATCAAAAGGTCAGGCTAAAAAATACTAAAAAGGAAAGCAATTCAGGTCAAACAAATCCAATCATGCCGATCATTACAAGGACCAGAATGAAGTAATTGGAATGTACCTGGAAAAGAAAGAGGCTTTCCGGGAAGGAATTGGGACTTCCCCCGGGAAACAAACAGAAAAACCGACAAGTTTAGTTTCAGAGTTTAGAGAGGTGGAGGGCAGTGTGTGAGTGATAAAGATGGGCTTTTGGCCTTGAGGGAAATCATCAATATTTAAAGAAATTCTACCGAGAGAGAAAGAGACTGTTTTCATAAAGGGAATTAAAAATCATCAGTTTAATTTCTTTCGTTTTCCGAGACAAAACCTACAAACCAAAAAAACAACTCGTAATTTTTAATTAATTAACAAAAAAATAAAATAGAGGCAGTCCTTCCGTTTTTAGTTCCGTTCATGGTCATGAAATACGTACCTTAGATACAGTATTCCATACGAAAATATCATGTGTGTTAGATGAAATTGCCATGTTAATCAAAATCGAGTCAGAATTCATGATCCACACGTTTCTCATAGCATTAGAGATCTTACAGTCGATGTCGTGGCAGGGTAGAGGAAGAAATTTGTTTTTTTTTTTTACTTGGGTTTGATTTTTTTTTTTTATGCACGCTTTTTATTTCAACATTACTTCATTTGCTCATGAGGTTCTAGGCTGTTTAGTATTTTTAAAGATTAGTTATAATAAGTGTTAGTTTATTCGAACATTTTAAATTATAAAAACATCTTAAATATTTTATTTTTTTATAATTATTAATGAGTAATTTTTGGGAATTATTAGAGATTAATTTAAATATTACCAGCTAATATTTTTCTTTTCTTTTTCGAATTTAATTTGTGCATCCAAATTTTTTATGATATATATTATACGGTCAGTTGAAGTGAAAATTCAACATTGTTCAGCAAAGAAAATATTGAGATTGAGATTTTTTTTTTTCCCTTGCCATGATGAGAGGAAGGGAATATTCTTCTCTTTATTTTTTTCGACTCCAGTAATAATTGCCATATCAGTTGCTGGTCAGGGCTGGGTTCAGTGGAAGAGTATTCTAATAGATGTTGTGATTGTGTTTTATGAAAACCTAGCTTATAAAAGGTATTTTTAATTAAAATTAATTTGATATTTATATATATTTGNCTATAATTTTCATAATTTTTCAGATATATAATAAAATTAAATAAAATATTATCAGAAATACAATTAAAATTATAGTGCAAGTGAATTTAATTCACTTTATACTAGTTTTTTTTAAAAAATATTATTTATATGATAATATAAGTGAATTTAATTCATTATAAACTAGTTTTTTTTAAAAAATAATATTCATGTATGCGAGGGAATTTATAATTCACTGCACTAGTTTTTTCTTAAAATACTATTTACTTGAAAAAAAAAACAATGCAGAGTAGAAGAAGAAAAATAGCCGAAAGCTGCTTTGATTTTATCTGTAATTTAAAAGCAAATATACTAAATCCCATTATAGATAAATTGTGTTTTTAATATTACCAAATAATTATTTAGCCGTAATTGCTTTAAATGCAGAAAAAATCATGCAAATAAATAGGCTCGGAATGGTATTAGCTAGCTACTAGATTTTGATTTTAGGTGTATATAAGGATGAGGAATATTGTTTTTAAAGTATTTTTATTTAAAAAATATATTTAAAAATATTATTTTATTTTATTTAAAAAAATTTATTTGTGATATTAGTACATTAAAATGATTTAAAAATATTAAAAAAATTAAAATTTTAATAAAAAAATCCAAACAAGCACAATTTATATGAAAGATTAAAGCTTTGTTTAGCATTCTTTTTCTAAAGAAAATATTAAATTAATATATTTTAAAATACTTTTTAATGTTTTGATGTAAAATATATTTTTAATTAATTTAATTTTTTATGAAAAAACTAATACACGGAATTATTAATACACGTGATAAGGATTTGTTTGGGAAAGTTATGAAGTTATTTTTAAAAAGCTATAAATTATAGCTTCTAACAACATCACGGCTGTGATATTAAATTTTAAAATATTACTAAATACTTAAACGTGACAATCATAATTAAATTGGTAATTGTGAAAAGGTGTTAAAGCAGTGCTTCACGTTATAGCCCAACTGTATTTTTGAAGAAAAAATAGCTTTATTTTTTATAATTTTAAATTATTTTAATGTATTGAAATTAAAAATAAATTTTAAAAAGTATTACTCTAATACATTTTAAAAGAAAAAAAAATAGAAAAACAACGTATACAGCACCACACGCCATCACACGGGCAGTAAGTTGACGAGTAACTTACTTGAAAACTCAATTGAAGAGGACAGGTTTTATATGCGATACGTGTCGTTTTCTTTCGTTGTCAGATTTTAAATAAAATTACAGGCTTTTATGGCATTTAGATTTCAGTGATTATGCTGTTATTGAATTAAAGGCGGAAATGCTGGAGTTTTTGCCGTGGAGAGGATATGTACCTTGAAATCTGAAGGGACAACAGCACATGGCTGTCCATTAACCCGGTAGTATTTTATTGCTTTCTTTTGGTAAATTCATCTGGATTTAATAAATATAATCATGCACAAAATAAAAAATATTGTGAGAATATTGATATAAAATATTCTTCATGTTTCTTGTCCATAAAAACTGTAGATTTGCATATATAAGAAAATAAATTATTGAGCAAACCTAATTTTACAAACAAAAAAATCATAAAAATTCTTTAGTTTTTGCTTCAAATATAAAGTATTTTTATATATATTTTTGAATTGTATCAATGTGTTGATTTTAAAAATAAAAAGAATATTGTCTGATATATTTTTAAATAAAAAATACTTTAAAAAATTGATGGATTGATGTGATATATTGACATTTCACCCTAAGATCATAGAAAAAAAAAGATTTTTTTTTATGGGCTAGAAAATGGATTTATTTTCTAATTTTAAGTTTTTTTTTTATAGCGGTGGAATAATGGGATGGAATTTTCCTATAAAATTGGCTGACACATGGTATGAAGTGGAGAACAAGATAATTTAATAATATGTACTGCAGGAATATGAGTGTATATGAAATGAAGTAAACAAGTCTTGCAAGGATTTGTTGACCCTTTTCTTAATCAAGAAGTTTGACCTTCTTTAACCCCCTATAATTTAGGCACAAGAAGCCTCTGCCTTGCCTCGTCACAAAAGAAAAAAGAAACCTCGTTGATTGTATTTATTACCGTTTATTAAGGCATAAGAAACTGGCGATTAAATGTCGGTCCAAGTTACACCATTGATTCATCCGTACAAGATGCATTAATGCATTTTTTTATGAATAAAATTGAAGTTAAATCTTACTATTAAGAGTTTTCTTAAGGAAAGAATTCCCAAGAAAAAACAGTGTTTTTATTTTAGGTTTTGACTCTGAAAAAGAACTTTAATGTTTTATTTACTAATCTTGTTGTTTTCTTAAATCTAAGCAAATTAACGTCAAACTCTTATGCATGCGTGTCTGTTCATGGATTATTGAACGGAACAGCCTTTCAGTTGAATCTGTAAATAATCACTGGAACTCGGTACTGTTTTTTATTTTTTATTTAAAATTAATATTTTTTTATTTTTAGATTATTTTTTATGTATTATTATTAAAAATATTATCTTAATATATTTATAAATAAAAACTATTTTACAAAATAACTAAAATTATTATTATCGTTAGGTTATACTATCATATTATGATATCGTTTAGGAACATGATACAAAACAGAGTTTTCAATATATTAAATTTTTTTATTAAAATTTAATATATTTTGCATGTTTTGGATCGTTTTGATGTATTAATATTAAAAATAATTTTTTAAAAATAAAAAATTATTAATATATATTTCATCAAAAATTTAAATTAAAAAAAACAAAACAATCACAGCCCCTCTAATAATATAATGATAGCTACTTGCTTCTCTGCCAAAGCCACCGTCTCTGTACATAATGAAAACAATTTTAACTTCATATTTTTTACTGGAGAGGAAGAAACTAGAATATTCAGTGAAATGATAGATAAAAATTACATGGTAATTAAAGTCATGCGAAATCGTCTATGCTTCGGAAGATATTGTGTGTTGTTTTAAGTGGTTGGTAAATAAAAGTGTTGAAGTGAAAAAAGAAAGAGAGAGTGGGGTTAAAATAATTGATTATGGAAAAAGAGAGTTTAGAATTGGAAATGCTGGGTGATGAGCCAGCATAAGTATTCGATTGAAAGTTTTTTTTAAAAAAAATTAATGCTCTGGAATGAAAAAATAATAAATGAAAAAAATTAAAATTTACTTAAATAAATTAAAAAAAGATTGGGTTTATTATCCAAATATCATCTATTTAAGTTTTAAAATTTTTAAAATTACTAAAAATTTATATAATTATTAATTTTAAAACTCGTAAAATTTATTAAAATGTACATGAATTAACTTAAACATCTATATTAATAATAAAAAATAAAATTAATGTAATAATAACATGGGTATATTTTCCTCATTGCATTGTAATAGCTTTTTATTTCTTAGGAATCTATTTATTTTTATATTTAAAAAATATTTTTAAACAAGTTTAATTTTTTATTTTAAATTAATATTTTTTATATTTTTAAATTATTTTAATGTGTTAATATTTAAAATAATTTTTTTAAAAAAAATATTATTTTAAGATATCTCTAAATAAAAATATTTCAAAAATCAATTACCATCACATCAGCAAAATTAGCTTATTAGCTTTTTATTTTGAATTCAGTAGGAGGCCGGCAGACTTGTCATATGGGATCGATGAGTTTATTTGATTTTAAGACTTATGGTAGATTTATCAATGCCAACGTCATTACGAAGGATAGATAATCAAAATCTCATCCAAGCCAAACCACTTTAATCGTACCGTTGTCATTTTCTTCGTAAACCTAATCAATAGGGTGTGATGCCTTGTGTCTAGTGGTGTCTTCCTTTCGCTTTCATGATGCAAGCATCACTCATGCACCTTTTGGCAAATGGCACCGATTCACTCCTCGGCTGTCTTTGAATAGTAGCGTGTGCTTGTTCAGTCATCGTGAGGTTGATTGCACAAACAATTATAACAAAAATTAAATGATATGAGAATTTTTATTATGAATTATAATAGTAATTTTATTTTTAAATTTTTTATCTTTTTATGAGTAAAAATAATAATTTTTTGGCTCTTTTTTTTTTTCATTCATTGCTTCTTCTTTTTTTTTTTACAACTTAAATCACAAAAAAAAACAAATCAGTTAAGAAAAAACTATATAAAAAAAATGAAAATAATTTCTATATTCAGTCCTTCTCCTTCTTCTCAACCAGATCAATAGAGAAAAGAAGATAACAAAAAGAGTGTGGAATTTTATGGTATGATTAATGGTGAGAAAATTATGTGGTTTGTTTTTATTTGCTTTTAAGAGTTTGATGCGATTAATTATCCTTTTATTAATAAAATGCATATATCTAATGAAAATATTCTTGATCCTACCATCAACCCCATAAAATTTTAAGAAAAAAGTAGTGAATTTTATAGATTCTAACATCAAAGGTTGGAATTTTTTCAAAGATCTAACATGTTTTTGTTTTTTGTTAATAATGTTAAGGGGACTAGAGATGGGTAATAGAAATTTTGGACAACAAATTAATGGGTAGAACTTAAGAATTTCGAGCAAGTTGAATCAGTAGTTTATTGGAAGACAATAAGTATATATTTGCATTGTTAACAAGATAAGCTTGGAAGAGTAATTCTTTTTTGTTCTTGATCGGAGTTTTTTAAAATTATAAGAGCGCAAGCATGTATATAACAATTGGTACCAACAAAGTTGAGTCTAGCTTGAATTTTATATTTATTTATTTGAATTCAGTTGTTGTTTTTTCTTAACAATACATAAGAAATTCACAAAGAATTATTAGTTAAATGTTTCGAGACCATTCAACACATTTGCATGAGTGCTTTGGTTCTCAATAAAACCATTATCTATATCTGGCTCACAAAAATTATGCAAATTCTAGAAGTCAGACCTAAGATACTTGGGTTTGAAAACCACATTAGACCCAAGCTACTTATATCTAGTATCTTGGATTTGACAAACATACTAGATTCGTGTCATGTGAACTTGCAAAAATTATAATGAATAAGCTTTGATTTTTATTTGGATTTCATTTTCACTATCTTGGTTATGTATTAACTTCTTTACATCTTAAAACCTTTCTATCTGTGTGTTACTGTTTTATGGTTTGTGTTAATTTCTCTTTATATTATTAGCTATTAAAGTTTATGTTATCTTATATATTTAGCACAAACATGAACTAAGTTCAGTGCAATGACAAAAAAAAATGTCTCAGCGAAGCTCGGGCAATAATAGTAGTAATACATGAACAACAACCACCGCAGTGAATCTCGGATAATAATAATAGTATTGTAACAATAACAACAACAACCACATCAAATCTCGAGTAATAATAACAACATTATAGTAACAACAACAACAAAAACAACAACAGTGATAATAATAATAATAATAATAATAATTACAATGGCGGTGATAATAACTATAAAATAGTATAAACAACAATAACAATAATAACTACGATAATAATAATAATGATAATAATCATGATAACAATATTAATAATAATTATGATATTACTCATTGATGATAATAGTAATAGTGGTAGCTGTAATAATAATAATAATAATATTAGCAATGATAATAATAATGTAAGAATAGTAATTTTTATAATAATAATGGTGATAATTCATCATTCGATGCTATATTCATCTTTAGATACTGGATTAACTGGGAATTCATTTTTATAATTGGTTTTGTTTCACCTTTTATGAGGTTATCATTATTTAAAAAAAATATCTTGATATTGAGTTGATACTTGACTTTCTAATAATCTATTCTTGTTATCATGTAATTAAAGAAAAAATAAATTATAATTCCAGTAGAGTTTACAACTCAATTCACAGGTTCAATGTATTAGTTTGGCTTACCCAATTTATAAGGAGCAACTAACTTGAAATGGATTAACCCTCACTTTTAAAAAGGAATTTTTAGTTCGTTATTTGCCTAAACACTGCTTTGTTTTTACCATGACTTAGAAATTCTTTTGCTAGCGTTCATTGGCTTATTATAGATAAGTTATTACCCTACTTTTGTGATATTTTGCAAGACTAATGTTGATTTTGTAAAGAACAATTGGTATCAACATAACAAAGTTTAGCTTAAATTATATATTTATTTATTGAAATTCAACAATCTTTGGTATAAGTGTTTGTTGTTTATTTTACCAACGATACATCAAAAGTTCATCAAGAATTATTAGTTAGATATCTTGAGACTATTCAACATATTTGTATAAATATTTTGATCCTTAACATGATCATTATTTTTATCTGACTCATGAAAATTGTGCAAATTCTAAGCGCCAAAATCACGTATCTTGGATCTAGCAACCACGCCAGGTCTAAATACCCATGTCAAACCCAAACACTATGGGTTTAGGAACCACACCAAACCCAAGCTACTTAAGTCCAACATCTTGAGTCTTGCAAGCATGATAAATTCATGTTAAATGGACTTAGACAAAAATTTATTTGTTTAATTTATCTATTATTAATGTCTTTTTCAATCATAATATTAAATTACTCGAGTTTATTATATTCAGTCAATTCAATGACTCGAATATCATATTTTTTCACTATTATAGTCTAAACACCCTTTTTTTATATTATAAAAAATTTGGTCTAACCCATTACATGGCATGATCCACTCATCTAAGTTTACTTGAGTTATTTTTTAAATTCTTTTTAAATTGAATATTGTTTTAATTTTAGGCGTTCAATATTTGGTTGATTAAAATTAAGATTTCTACCTTGTTTTAATTTGTGTTCCACAAGATTATTGTTATCTCGTGTCTCGGATCATAAATTTTATGGGTTAACCATGATTGGGGCAGGTCAATACAATATATTAATGTCTTTATATTTTTTTAATATATTATTTAATATATCATCATCTTAATATTTTTTTAAATATATTATTTAATATATTATCATCTTAATATTTTAAAAATATTTTATCTGGTGTGAATTAAATTTTTAACTTCATAATATCTTTATACTTGTTTTAATATTTTAAAAAATAATTCAAACCTTTAAGGGATATAGTTCAACTAGTTATATTATAGGTCTGCTGCATATAAATCATCAATTTAAATTTTACAAATCCCAAAACTATTAAAAATTTATATAATTATTAATTCCAAATAATAATAATAATAATAAATTAATTTATCTCGTATCATAGACACAGGCAAAGAATCTAGCGAACCCTATAGCGTGAGAAGACATGTCAAGGTTCGGAACAAGACATGATGCAAGTTTCAACTAGTTAATGAGTCCTTTATGGTAATGCGTACAAGTCTCCATAACAACGCTTCATTTAACTAAGCACCATATCCATTTCCTATGATTTTTCAACGAGAAATAATAATTTTACTCGTCCCAAACAAAACATAATTATAGATTAATGCTTTTTTTTCTCTCTCTTGATTGTAAGAGATATTTTCAGATTATTTTACACGTCAAATGAGGTCAAGCTTTCTCTTCGGGCGTTTTTAACGACACATCTCTTATATTAAATTTTGTGTAATCAAATAAATTAAATAAAAATCTACAGGTGATAGTCTCAAGTTATAAACTTATAAATATAAAAAAGCATACCTACTCAACCTTTTATACTATATTTTAAAAATAATAATAATAAAATTAACTTTTAAAACCACGACTAGTTTTTAAAGACACCATAAAAAAAAACTATATCATAAATTTATAAATAATCTTAATAATTATCATCCATCCACAAACAATTTAAATGACAAAAAAATCAATGGATGGGGACGACAAACAAACATATGGATCTGGACTTTAACTCTAGATTTGGAATACACATAAGCTACAATTAGATCTAGATTTAATATTTAGATATGATGACTAGAGAAGAGATCGGAGAAAACAAAGTCAAAGACAGTGTTTTTAGTTCGGAAAATTATCTTTTTATTTCTCAAATAAATTTATTTTTAATCTTACTAGCCCTCTACATGGATTTCAACTTAATTTCTAATACAGGATGAGGAAACTGGATGCCTTTTCACATATCATGATTTTCTTTGTTGGAAAACAAAAATATACTGTTTATGCTTAATATGGAAATAAAATGACAAATAAGAAATTTATTAACATTAATTAAATAAAAAATTAACAATTTAATTTTTCTAGAAAAAGCTGAAGACCGGCCATTCATTTTATTTTACACATTTTCATTTATTTTATGTTAGAGATTAAGTTTTAGTACTAGTGATAAATAATTTTTTTTTTCAATTGCATCTTGATTTTATATAAACTCGTTTATATAAAATATATAAAAAAAATTACAAATAACCTCTTTAAATTATTATAAAATTAATAAACATTCTAAAAGATGAATTACTATTTTAGAAAAAAAAAACTTTCCAATTCTTAAAAGAAATAAGAGAGGAGGTATTAAATAATATTTTTTTAAAAAGTCATGTTTAATGGCTTGATCAATCACTGTTTCTTTTTGTGTTTTAAAAATATTTTTTTATTTTTTATTTTTTTTAAATTAATATATTTTTTATTATTTTTAAATCATTTTGATGGGCTGATGTAAAAAATAATTTTTTTAAAATATTATTTTGATGTATTTGGATACAAAAAATTCTCCAAAAAGTAACTACAATTACACTTTTAAACATGACGGAACCCAATTGTTTAACAATTTTTTTTAACCAATTGTTTTTGTTATAATCATGGGTTAATAATTCAAAAACTCATTTTTAGAATCAAGTGAAAATATTTTAAAATCTCATAAAAACCCTAATAAATTATTTACAACTAGATAACATCATCAGATCACTTTAGAAAATAAATAAATATTAATGAACCCTTAATTACTTTTTCTCAAGATGTGATTACAAGAAAACTTTCATTGAATTCTTCTCAAGAAAATAAATTCATCAACACAAAATATTTTTTTGGTTGAAAAATAGTTATTTAAACATGTTTTTTTCTCAATAAAACTTTTCCATGACTTTCTTTTTCCTCTCTCAACACTGAGAAAACAAAATGTAATGAAAATAATGTTCAGTAATGGAACATGAATTTAAATGTAATGAAAATAATGTTTAGTGATGGAACATGGATTTCCAAAACAACAGGACTGAATGATAGAAGAACTAAAACTTTAGGAATCCAGCTAAACTTTTTTAAGGCGAAATATGAATGGAGCATTTGTTTTTGTTAAGGATTGTCCTCCTTTTATCTTGTCTTTTCAACTCAATTAAATTTTGATTCTGAAAAATCAAAACTTAATTTATCCTTGAATGTTTCTCAAAGCCGATTTATCCAATTTCTTTTTGTTATTTTTATAATCCCTATAATATAATTTGCTATAGAGTATTTCAAACCGTTGTGGTCATGTTATTTATTGATACGATAACATTTGGTTATTGTCACCTAATAAAAAAGTAAAAAGATAGCGGCCAAAAACAAGTTTGGTTGAAAAAATAATAACAAAAATATGAAAATAAATTTGTTTTTAAAATTTTTTTAAATTAAATTTCTATATTTTTTTAAATAGAAGGTTTAGGATGTCTTCAAAGATTATTTCTTTTATCCTTAAAATATATTTGTAAAAAAAATTTAGTTTAAAGATTGTTTAATTAAATCGTATAAAAATAAAAGTATTTATTATTATAATTTTAAAATTTTAATTAAGGAATTGATTTATAACAAGGTTCTAATTACATGCGAAGAAAATTAACCTAAGTTAATTTTATTTTTAATAATTTTTTTTTAATTGGAGTACAAGTGAACCCGAGTTTTTAATCTAGTCAAGTTATTTTAATTCTTATTTTATTATTTTTTTGATCTAGACATATCTAGGTCTTGGATCCTAAGTTAATAGAATGGTGAATTGACTTGAATTTTTAAATCAGTTAAGCTGGGTTAATTATTTTTTAAATTTAAATTATTCTAGATTATGAGTTTTAGGCTAATTGAGTTGTGAGTTGATCTAGATTTTTAACCCAGTTAGGCTAAGTTAATCCTTTCTATATATTTTTTAACTCGAAACAATCTAGATCCCAGGTATTGAGTAAACTTCCAGGATTATTTTGAATTTTATAATTTTATTTATTATAATATTATCAGTCTTAATATTTAATATAAACTATAATTAAAAAATAATATTTAATTATTTTTAAAATATATATAAGTTCAACCATAGTATCCAATAATCAAAGGTGTGATATATTCAAGCTTACTATATTTTATACACCACTATAAAAAATAAGCACAATAACCAAATACTACTTACACCATTTTTTGTTCTTTTTAAATCCATGACTTCTTGAAAATTAAACAGGAGAAATATAATAAATCAAACCTCTCTCTTCCTCCGCCCTTTCAACCCTAATCAAACAAATCTCATTTTTTATTCGATAGCATCGCAGTATGTTCTGTCATCCCCGAAATCAAATTAATCACATATACTTACCACGGTATTTCTTCTTAAATAATTAACAACGTCTTATATGAGAGCATTAATAAATATATCTTGTTAGGCTAATAATTTCCAATATAATTACCAACATAAGTTTTTTTTTTGGATTTGAGTTATATCACTAGAATTTTTGCTATATATATATATGCAACTTATTAAAATAACTAATAGAGAAAATTAACTGTTATTTTAAGTAGGAAAAATGATTTTATTAATAAACGATTGTACCTTTCAATTTTATCAGAAGCCCATTTAACAAGGTAGGCCCCACGCCCCCACACGTGTCAGAAAAGCCCGACCCTTTTCCCTATATTTCATGAATGACTTGTCAGGGAAAACGAAAAAACTCATTCCCGCCAAAGAAGAACAATTTTGACGCCTCCAAATCTCTCTCTCTCTCTCTCTACGCTTTTCAAATCTCTCTCGGTGTCAGCTTTCAGAATCCAATCCAGGTATGCTATTTTTCTCCATCTCAATCTCTTAATTTCCTTGAAATCCCCCTCTCTTTTAATAATTATTGTATCAAAATAAAATTCTGATTAATTATTAGCAAAAAAACCCTAAGTCACTTATTTATTCGATTATACTAATCCGAAGCCCTTCTGTTGAAATCCGCTAAAAACCAAACAACCCATCCGATCTAAATTATCAAGTTTGCCTCTTTTTTTTTTTAATTAATCAGGAAAAAGTGGAAATTCGAATTCGGTTTCGGTATTGTGGGGGTTGGCGGAAGAAGCAAAGGAATTACAGCAAATGCCTGAGAAGATAAAGCTGCAGCTTTTCCCAATTGATGAAGCAACTCTTGTGGGCTTGGAAAAGGTGAAAAATCAATGGAATGTTGACCCACCCCAAAACAAGGATTTTAGACTCTAGAAATTCTAGAATTATTTTTAAATGTTGAATTTATTTGATCTCTGCAGGATGGGTATCATCCCTACTTGGAACTCACTCTAAGCGCTCGTAAAAAAGTATCTTCGGTGCTTAAGCATTTAAATGACAAGTGGGGTTCTTCCAAAATTGCTAGTGGGGAGCCGGTTCTATATCCGTATAACGTAGCTGAAGGTTTAGCTAGGAGGAAGTGGACGTTGAGTGACATTGATATCACTGCAGGAGAGGTCTGTGCCGCTATTGGGAACCCTTCTGTTTTCCGTCTAAGGTTTTGTGTCCGATCACTTTCTTGTTGCATTTGGATGTTTGATAGTTAGGTTTAGTTTTTTGACTTGTTTTGTTTTTTAAGGTATGGTTGGTTCTCTAAATCTGAAATTGAACCTGTTGGAGTACCTTCAGCGTCAACTGCCGACGAGGCCTGTTTACAACCTCAGTTCGTGCAGAAAGTTAGCGGTATTAATACAGAGAGTACTTGTGGTGAAGTGAAACGGATGGAGGAAACAAGTGAAGAGTTCAAACCAAGCACTTCAACTGGAGCAATGAAAGCGGTTTTGGCTGATAAGCTATCTTCCGATGGATCAATTGGACCTAAGGTACTGTATCACTTTTTTTGGCATTTTCTGTATTGATTGTTGTTATTGTGTTATCGAGTAATTTGCTTCATTTGAGTATTCGGCAATCCTTTCCTGGCTCAGTTATGACTTGTAAGTGCGTCTAAATTTCAGCATTCAGTAACTTAAGAAAACATTTATATAAGTGCCAAGTCATCACAATGATCATAGGATTTCAATTATTAATGATTTTTTGAAGCTATTGGAGAAACTGTAAGATCTATTCCCCAAAATTTTTTGATTAATATGATCTCTGAACTAACTATTCTATACCTTAGTATGGAGGTTTGGTTGGAATATGCCTTTCAATGTTGTATCTTTCTGAAATTTGCTTATTTGTGTCTAACTAGGGCAATGAAACAAAGATGGATGTTGGCATTGGGCAACCATCAACACCGTGGAATGATGGTCTAACTGACATAAGCATTGGGGGTCTGCTATCTGAAGCGTCATTGCAAGGACTGTTGAATTCCTGTGATCCAAGATCAAATGGGAGTAACCCAGGCTTGCAGCCATCTCAGATAATCTCTGATTCATTTGATGCCTTTATTACTGCCCAAGTAAATTGTTTCCAAGGACCAAGGCTTCCTCCTCACAGTTCTAGCTCATCTATTTTGGATGCCGAGGACACATGCCACGCCTTTGCTGTTAAAAAATTATCTGCCTCAGGCAAAGATTGTCGAACTCTGAGTGGAAGTGCATATTCTCAGACCTGCAGCCAAGATACTGATTCAAAGTCATCTATGCATCCAACTACGACTGAGGTTTGTTAAGTTCTCCCATACTGTAATTTACTTACGGAAATATGAACGAGGATACTAGTTATAGTTTAGTCACATTGTTCTGCGTACCTGTTAAATTGATTTATATAAATGTTTGATGGTTTCAAGTAATTTGAAGTGCATCAGAGCTCTGCTAATTGATACTTGATAATTTGGTACGATACATATTTTGGTTAGGAACTTTTGTGGCCATTTAAATCTCATAAAAAATTGAAGTAGTTGAGACCACATGTTTCACGATTTCAAAGAATCTACCGTGAGCCCTTAATTTTTTTCGCCTTGATTTGTGGTCAATAACCAATCTGGCTTTCGACAGGACCTTGGATGCAAAGAATCTGAAACAGAGCTCTCACTTGGTTCTCGAATGTATAATCATGAAAACAGCCTTGGGCTTTCAGGAATCAAATGGGTACTTGAATCCACAATTGAAATATTTTTATTTTCCTCCTTGCATATAACCTTACAAAATTCGGATTAATTTTCTTGATGCAGACTGATTCTTTGGGACCCTTTGACCTCGGCCTGTCGTCTTCTAGAAAGATTATCAATGGTGACAGTTTAAGCATCGGCAGAATTATAGCTTCTGATTGATTTGTTTTAATATTTTAAGCTGGAACTTTCTGTACTCGTGAAATTGAAATAAGCAAAGCTATTAGCTTGATGGTTGAATAAAAACCTGTAGAATATCATTTTCAAATTGTTTGATATATGTTTTAGTGATGACTAGACATGAATTGCCGTATTATGCGAGATGTGTTTGCTTAAGAAGTTCATAATTGAAAGGGCTACAGGGAGGGTGCTAACTTATACTTGGCTTGGTAGAATGCTAAGCATAAATGATGTGAGTCTGAATTGCTGAATTAAGTTATATGTTAAATTTAAGCATACCGGAGTCAAATAAAATGTTAAACTCAACATATTTTGGATTAAATATACTCAATTACAAGTGAGTCAAATAAGATATTAGACTCAATATTATTAGGTTCAGCTACGTAGGTTTGACAAGATATTAGATTTAATATTCTTGAATTCAGCTATATATCAAATGTTATATATCAAATGTAGGTGAGTCTAATAAGTTTTTAGATTTAATATTCTTGAATTTAGCTAAATTTTAAGCTTGAGTGTATATGAGACAGAAAAGATGTTGAATATAATTTTTTGTGTTTAGTTACGTATTGAGCCTGGTAGATATGAGTTTGAAAAGATGTTGGACTCAATGTTTATAGATTTAACAATGTGTTACGTCTAAGTATATATGAGTTTAATAAGATACTAGTTCTAACACTTTCAGATTCAGTTATGTACTGAGTTTAAGTTCATATGAGTTTTATAAAATATCTAGATTTATAGTTTGAAATAATTCCAAAACCAAATAAATATAGAAATAATAGTCTTTATAAGTCCTAGACTAGGTAATAAAACTATTTTTATGATTTTAAAAATCTATGATAGTTATTTCTTTACAGTATATAAAAATCTTTAAAGAGTATGTGTAATATTTTAATTAATATTAATATTGATGAAAAGATTATTTTTATTAACATTATTGTTGCTCAAGAGATATTTATTTTTATCAAAATTTTCAAAAGAAAATGATTTACCACACTCGATAAAATGACAAAATTAAGGGGTTATACGTATTATCTGAATTGCAAATAAAAAATTTATATTTTTTATTTTCTTTTCAAATATAAATATTTATAGAGTATTTATTATATAAAAACCTAAGAACATATACTCTAGCTCTTATAATTTAATATTTTTTTTATTTATTATGATTTTTTTTTTAAAATAATTAACTTAATCATTACGGTAATCTCTGACAAAAACATAAAAACTATTTTATAGGAACAATATTTTTTACCATTATTAACTATCTGCTCCATCAATTCTAAAAAATAGAATCACTAAAAAAGACATTAGCACTAATTATATTGTATTCTATATCATCATCATCAATTAACTATGAAATTTGAAGGTCTATAAGGGTACTTAAAATTTCTGTTCAAAATAGCAGTGTGTACAGCATGATTATTAATTTACTGTTCCATCTTGTCTCTTCTTCAATGTGCTTGGAATGTATTCGTCAAGTTTAGCTTATGCTGATAACTAGGGAGGGAGAGAGCTTTTCTGTTTTCCAGGCAGCTCCTTGTTTTCTCAGTACTACAGTCTCTTCGAAGGTTAAACTTTCCATATTCCTCCAGAATCCAGAATCTTAGGTAGGGCTAGACCTGTAGTGGAAAATGACTGTTCATTACAAAAATTGCCGAAGGCTAAATTATTTTTTATCGTAAATCTGAATTGATGTGCGGTCGCTTGGCTGTGACTGGAGAGACATCCTTGAATTTCACTAAACCGTTAAACAAAAAAAAAAAAAAGAAGGTAAAACTATCCCTAGATAACACAGACCAACTTACTGGTAATGGAGGCGACAAAAGAATCGTTGTCTCTATAGAATTCCTCACTCTTTATGGCGGAGAAAGCAGGGGCAAACAAAGATGCAGGGTATTCCATTTAGCAAAATTACAAACACTATGCTGGTCAAAGGACGGCAGATTTGCGCATTTCTTGATTGATAAAAAATGGATATTGCTCTATGCCACCCACGATGATATCATACGTAATTCTCGTTACCATTACTATGTCACTTAGTAATCATCGTAATTTTGATTCCCCGCAACAAGTTGAGGGTTCTGAAAAATGCGGTGTGTTCAGAGCAAGTACTCGCCACCCCAGTCACCAGAGAAGTTGAAACAAGAAAATAGGTATGTTAAGGGAGAGAATAGAGGGAGATCTATTAGTCAGAGAGAAGCTGGGAAGTTGTCCAGACAAGAATTGGAAAAGAATGGACGAGAGAAGTTGGTTGAGGGAGAAGGGTTAAAGAATGATGTTGGAAATGTGTCGCAAAGATTTTCTTTGAAGAAGACAGTGGGAGATGAACTTGTGGATGGGTGGCCAAAATGGCTTGTCGATAACTTTCCTAGAGAGGTTTTGGCTGGTTTGGTTTCAAAGAGTGCTGATTCTTGTAATAAGCTAGCTAAGGTTAATGTGCTATGTTTACTGCCATTTCATTTGATCAAGTTCTTAAATGATATGCTATAAATCATCTAATTGGGATTATGTTTTTCATTTACAGGTAGGCCAGGGAACTTATAGTAATGTGTACAAAGATCGAGTTAGGGATTCTGGAAAGATAGTTGCTCTAAAGAAGGTTAGATCTGACACATCAGAGCCTGAAAGTGTCAAGTATATGGCAAGAGAAATAGTGATGCTGCAGAAGTTAGATCATCCAAATGTAATCAAGCTTGAAGGAGTAGCCACGTCAAGGATGCAATATAGTATTTAACTTGTTTTTGATTTCATGCAGTCGGACCTAACCAGGATCGTCTCCCGTCCAAGCGAGACGCTCACTAAACCACAGGTTTGAACTTCCTCCTCTGAGATACAGTTGTCTGTAGCTGTTTGCTGAGGCCATAATGATGAACTGAACATTCATGAATGGTTTGCAGCTTAAAGAGATGTGCAATCTTTTAACTCCTGGAAAGCATGAAGAACAGGAATGGAGAAAGTTTCAAATATTACATCAAACTGGGAAAAAATGGAAATTCTATAAACTAGTGTTCCATCAACACTGAAGTTTTGTATACGCAAAGATGTGCATGTACATTCAATGCAATTCCCTATGATCTCTAATTCCATAGTTGGAAACTCTAAACATGGTGATTCGGTGCCTTTAATTTGATACAGGTCAAGTGCTACATGCTGCAACTGCTTTCAGGTCTCCAGCACTGCCACGAGAGGGGTATTTTACACGGACACCTCAAAGCTACCAACTTGTTAATAGACAAAAACGGGGTGCTGGAAAATCTCCGATTTCAGGCTCGCAAATTTCTTCATAACTAAACCATAATAGCCACTTACCAGCAGAGTAGTGACCCTTTGGTATAGAGCTCCAGAGCTATTACTGGGTTCCACAGATTATGGAGTAGGTATTGATCTTTGGAGTGTTGGATGTTTATTGGCTGAGATGTTCGTTGGAAGGCCAATCATGCCTGGAAGGACAGAGGTAAAACTTCTTTTACCATCATTGATGCCTCGAGTCTCGTTTTAGGTAACGAATTGAATGAAATTTTTTGTTGTACTTGTTGTTCTTTAACACTCCATCAGATACAATCAACAATTGGATTCTTCTCTAATGTTTTCAATACCAGATCTTTGTGCAACTGTGTGACGACATGATACCGTAATAGCCAGTAATCAATGGCAAAGGAATCTGTACTTGTAACTTGAAGTGATACAATCTACCTGTACTGTCATAAGCTGATCTTTTGCTTCTGGTCCTTTTCATCTACTTCCAATGTTTTTCCATAACCACATCATCTCTTCTTAAATGAATCAATTAGAGATGCTGCGACCATCAAGAAGTTCGTTGAATCAATTCCTACTCTTATTTAAGACATTCGATGACCCATCAAGAAGTTTGCACAATCGAATTCTAGAGGACCATATTGTATTCGTTTCCATTTTCCTGAATGCAGTGTGTTGGATGAGTTTTATTGCTTTCAGCTCGAGCAACTTCATAGGATCTTCAAGCTTTGTGGTTCACCACCAGAGGACTATTGGAAGATAATGAGGCTACCAGCAAGCTTCAGACCACCACAGCACTACAAACGTAGTTTCCAAGAAGCCTTCAAGGGTTTTCCCGGGTCTTCATTTGGTCTCTTGACCACGCTTCTCGCTCTGAACCCAGCATATCGTGGCACTGCTGCTTCTGCTATCCAATGTCACGTACGTGAGAACTAATGGCGATTCCTCCCTATGTAATTAATATTATCTACCTTTTGGCATATCTTTTCTCTTTTCTCCAGATGATTATGTAAACTGTAGCTCATTCCACTGTGTGTTCTAATCAGTTCTGCCCCCCCGCAGTTCTTCTCTTCAAGTCCATTGCCATGCCAACTTTAAGATCTACCAGTAATTTAAAAAAGGAGGACGAACCAGCTCAAATCAGTGATAATAAAAATGTACGTTCCCATAAATGCTCCTCAATTTATTAATTCAATTATTTAGACAAGAAATCGATGAAAGTATACTTGCTTGTCCTTCGTTCCATCTCTTGGCGCAGGTAAAAAATGCAATCATCCACGGGGGGCGGGCACACGCCTAGCGACTGGGCTCGGGACCGTGGGCGGTGAAGTAACACAAACATAGTAGAAGTCCCAACTGCCTCGACATTTAAGCACCCAAATAGCGCAGCAGTGTTTATATGATCTAATAATTTCTTCGACATGTTCGTGGTGTTTGTGCTCCTGGAACTTGATTCTCCATTTACATCGACAAGAATTGTCCTTTTCTAATAAAACTAGACAGATGATACGCCGTAAGTTGCATCTATACGGTATGGGAAAGATTTTCTAACCTGAAAATAATTAATGAATTTGAAATACCAAATAATAAGCTTACTCCTGCAATGCAACTCGCTGAAAACTCCAACAACATTCAATCAGTAGGCTCCAGGGCAGGACAGTGATGAGACATAACAATTCACCGTGATGATTAAGGCCAGTGACTTGATGAAACTTATGAAGAAGTGCGGACCTGTTCCAGATTTAGCTGACCTTAGCACTAGTGATTGGTTTCTATATGCTAACTCTACCAATATAAGCACCCACAAAAATTGGTTATCCTGCGTGCAAAGCTACAACAAAGATATGTGGAGTGGCCTCATCCTTCGGATGCATTAAAAGATGTCTCAGAACTTGCTGACAAGAACAAGACTGAAACAAGTCAACTCTCCCCGTCTACACTGGTGATGGATTTTATTCACTCCAGTTTGTCAACAGACCGACTGACCATGACGCGTGAAAAATGCCACTCGAGGGAGTGTATTCCAGCTAGAACTTCCACAACTTGGTCATGTTAGTATGTGTAGGTAACAAATCAATTGTCCTCCTAAAGAATGAATGACTGAAGAAGTTATGAATGGTACGCACAGACCTCTAATCTTGATCACCAAGAATTACAGTAAGGAGTTATTTAAGGTAAGTGGCGTCTGAAAAAGTCGGCACTATCAGTTTTGATGTTTCCACTTTGAGCCATAAGTATTCTGCAGACTCGCTTGGAACAAATCTGACCACCTCTTCTTTCACCGCTAAGGAAACCCTCGGTGGTCATATTCTCAAGCAGAAATTCCTTTCGCCACCTACCATTTTCATACGAGAAAAATGCGTGGTTATTTGGCCCTGCCTTTGATTTACATTTGACAACGGAAAGGGTTGCTCATTCTTGTTACTTTCAGAAAATTATAGAGAGAATCAATAAAAATAAATCCTCCAGAAAGATTGAAATGAGCATCTTCTTTGTTTAAAAAATTCAACGTCATTGCCTAGAGCAGAGTGCATGATAGTAATAATTAAGCTTTACTCCCGTAAACAACCATAGTGATTTCATCTGCACAACAACATCAATTGCTAAGTTGCTTTTTATTCACTGATAACGAGAATTTTAGATCAAGGACTCGATCAACCCATCGTTGATGCAACGATTTATTTGTCTTCCCACGGCTAAAGAGATACGGGAAGCTGTATCAAAAACCTTTTATGATGGATCAGACGAAACTTGTATTTTTGAATTGAAGCAGAGGTCGTTTCCCACTAAGCAGAATGAACATCCTCTTTCAACATACTGTAATAAACTTGTTGCTATTTTTCAGGAGATTGATCACAGTACCATGTCACAGGCAGGAACATTTGAAGGAGTGGTTCAGTTATATTCTATCGTGGCAAGACTTCGAGTTCATATTTTTCTAAATGGACTTGACCCTGTTTTTGAATAGGTTTGTGGAGAAATTTTGCGAGAAGATCCAAAGCTTGATCTCAAAAGTGCATATGTGTATGTTAGGAGAGAGTGTTAGCAGAAAAAACAATGGAAGGGTCTCATCCAATCTCTGAGACCTCAATTATGATAGTCAATCGATTTCGTCAAGGAACAACATCAGGTCCTTCGAAAAATCAGAATAATCAAGCCACTGGAAAATCTGGAGGTTATTATGGTGAATCGAGCCATTCAAAACGATGATGCTATGAGATTATTGGCTATCCTGATTGATGGGGTTTTACAAAGAAGAATCGGAAGAATCTTGGTGGAAAAGCTATGGTAACTTCTATGGCAGAGGAACAAGTACAGCCTACAGCAAATATTGTTCACCCAGGTACACCTGGTAACGCTTCTGTACTCTGAATTCTAAGAATAGTAATTAGATAATTGATACAGGTGTATCCAATCATATGACTATGGATTATGATTAGTTAAATTTTTTTAAATCTTCTCCTCAGTCAGTTATTTTCAGAGCCAATGGCAATACCTCCCCTATTACTGGGGAGGGATCTGTCATTTTGTCCGATTCCCTCACGTTCGACCTTGTTCTTGTTCTTCCATATCTTGACTATAATCTCCTTTTGATTGGCCAAGGTACCTCCACCCTCACATGCACTGTTACCTTTTGGCCTTCCTTGTGTTTTTTAGGACATTCTAACCCGGAAGATTCTTGGTTACAGTGTTAGGCGAGGGAAACTTTATTATTTGGAGTTGACAGAAAAAGGGGGGTCAAAGCTCAGTCAAGTGAATCAAACAAGAAGTGAAGATAAAGCTCGAGCAATTTTATGGCTATGGAACCGAAGGGTAGGGCATAACTCTCGTTTGGCTATCTTAACAAGTTGCAGCCACATTTGTTTTCAGGTAGGAATTTCGATTTTCTTTGTTAAATTTGTTAACAGGATAAGAGGCATCATATTTCTTATTTCCCAAGTTTGAATAAAAGTTCAGTGCCTTTTTACATTTATTCCCTCGAATGTTTGGGTCCTGCAACAAATCCTGTGCAAGAACAACATTTAAGGAATTTCATAAAAAGGTGATGACTCAATACCAAAGGCAGATTCGTACACTTCAGTCGGATAACCATAAATAATTTGAGAATCAATTTTTAGGTGCTTTTCCGAGACGCTATGGAATTCAACATCAAACCTCTTGTAGCTATACTCCACAACATGATAGATTAATAGAGCGAAACAATAGATAGATTCTGGAAATAGTTGGGGCTTCTCTCTTTGGCTGGAATATGTCGCAGGCGTACTAGAGTATGGCTGTGAAATCAGCTGCTTATCTAATCAATCGAACATCATCCAGTGTGATAGTTTTCCAAACTCCCCCATAAAAGATGCAATCTTTGCTTTCTCTTCCTCATCTCCCAAATCTTGAACCAAGAGTGTTTGGACGTGTAGTTTATATTCATGTGCCTAGGGTCCTGCAAAAATAAACTGGATCCATGTTCGAAATGGTTTGTCTTTGTAGGATACTCGGAGTTTTAGAAGTGATATTGGTGTTATGATCCTCATGACAGAAAGTTAGTTGTGACCTTGGATGTTCCATTTTATGAATCAAAAGCCATACTATTTAAGGGAGCCTATGGGTCTTCTCTTCAAGGGGAGAGTCACAATGAAGAGAATGACGAATGGCAAAGGTGGGAAAGAATTATTCGAATTGGAAGAACATGGAGGATATTTTGAAGGCTACTTAGAGGATACAGATCCGCAATTATGCAATGATCAGACCGTTTTTATCAATGGTGATCAGGTTATCTCTAGCAATGAAGCTTCTATCAATGATGATCAAGTTATCTCCAGTAATGACCCCTCTTTATCTATAGAGTTGCCCACGCTGCACCATTAACACAAGGATCAACACAGAATGTTCTTCCTCGGGTAAACCCGCATTCTATTCTTGATGAATCAAATAACTTTCCTATCATTGCAGATGATGTAGTCCAAACATATCAACAAAGATCAAATAGAGGAGTGCCTAAGAAATAATATGGCCCAGTCCCAAAGCTAAGACTAAGTATTCATGTTCTGTTAATCAATTATCATATGTATCTATTCCTAGGAATATGCAAGATGCAATGACAGATCCAAAGTGGACTAGGACAATGAATGAAGACGTGGAGGCTCTTAAAAAAAAATAACACTTGAGAAATTTACACATTACCCAAAGGGAAGAAGACAATTGGGTGTAGATGGATGTTCATAGTGAAATTGAAGGCTGACAGTAGTATCAATAGGTACAAATCAAGGTTAGTTGTAAAGAGACATACACAAATGTATGGAATGAATTATCAAGAGACAAGGTTAGTTGCAAAGAGACATGCACAAAAGTATGGAATGAATTATCAAGAGACCTTTGTTACGGTTGCCAAAATTAATAACATCCATATTCTTATGTCCACAGCAGGAAATCAAGATTAACCTTTACAACAATTCAATGTTAAGAATATGTTTTTCAATGGAGATCTAGATGGAGAAGTCTACATGGACTTCCCACCTGGAGCTAAATGCAAGTCTTCGAGCGAAGTTGAAGTGTAAGAAGGTGTTGTATGGTCTAAAGGAGTCACCTCGGGCTTAGTTAAGAAGGTTCACCTCCACAATGATGGAATTTGACTATAAGCAAAGTAATTAAGATCACACTTCGTTTATAAAACACAAAGAAGGGAAAGTAATAATATTAATTGTATATGTGGGTGATATGGTCTTGACAAGGAGAGAAGAGCATTACAAACATATTTGGCATCAAGATTTGAAAAATCTTGACAGTCTTAAATACTTTTTAGAAATTGAGGTTTCTAGATCTAAGGCTGGAATTTCCCTATCATAGCGGAAATATTTGACAGACTTGTTATCTAAAACTGGAATGTTGACTTGCAAACCTGTAGAGACACTTATAAAGATGAACCATAAACTTTGAGTATGAAGATCATATACCAGCAGACAAGGGGCATTATGAAGATCATATACCAGCAGACAAGGCGCATTATCAACAATTAGTTGGGAAACTAATTTGTCTGTCTATCTATCTATCACACACAAGGTTGAACATAGCCTATGCAGTAAGTGTGATGAGCCCGTTCATTCATGCATCAATTGAAGCATATATGAATGCAGTGTATCAAATCTTAAGGTATTTGCAGAGTGCATCAGGAAGATGATTGCTATTCTCTAAGAACAGGGGGTTTATGGAATCAAAGAATATACAGATTCTGACTGGGCAAGGAATCAAACTGATAAGAGGTCTATATTAGGCTACTTTACTTTCATAAAAGGTAACCTTGTCACTTGAAGAAGTAAGAAACAGAAGGTGGTTACATAATCAAGTGCGCAAACTGAATACCAAGGTATGACTCATGGTATGTGCAAGTTGTTATGGGTTAAGAATATATTACAAGATTTGGGAATTAATTATAAGAAGCCTATGAGTCTACACGGTAATAATAAGGCTGTCATTGAAATTGCAAGTAATCTGTTTCAATATGATCGTACAGAATATGTTGAAGTTGATTATTATTTTATTAAAAAGAATCTTGAGCAAAAAATCATAAAACTTCCATTTGTTTGGTCTGAAAATCAGTTAGCTGATGTACTCACGAAGGCAGTCTCATGAAGAACATTCCATTAAGCAATTAGCAAGTAGAGCATGATTAATATCTATGCTCCAGCTTGAAGGTAGGTGTCAGCATAAATAGTATTTCATATTCTGTCAGCATGAGTTGTATTTCCTATTCTAAAATAGCTTTTAGTTAGGCTAATTGATTGTGATTATAATCTCATAGTTTTAGGGTGATCTTCTAATGTTGGCAACAAGTATCCTGCCTTCTACATTTGTATATTTGTGTGTGTGTGTGTGTGTGTATGATCTTCAACCAATGAAATGATCAGCGAGTTCAGCTTCATGTGTGCACAACCTATAACGTACCCTGACAAAATGTGCGGTTAATTTCGCCAGTACCAGCAGAAAAGTTTGAAATATATTAAACTCCATAGCCTTCCAAACGTCTATATGTATCGCCACACAGGAGGTTATTAGACTTGTATGCACTTCAAGTTTTTTTTTAATTTTTTGACATCTTCAACAGACGGAAATCTCCAATCAACCATTATCATTTTCCTTCTGCTTGGACTGCTCCTTTTCCCTGATACAATGTCACCATCGAAGTCAGAATGCAATACAATCCTACAACGTTATCAAATAATAAACACGAAGGAAAGGCAGAGAACCCTGAACTAGATGGTTCAAGTTTCCTTATAATCACAAATTTCTATTTTGACACAGCAACACCGAACACAGCATTATATTTATCAAGTAAACGAGAACGCTAGAGAGATGGAAACTGCTACACAATAAAACAACATTCTTTTTGGATTAAGCCGGCATTAAAAAGGTTATCCGAGATAGAAGCAACTGTATTTAATGTTTATGAATATGGTGATTAGCTCAAATGATTCCTTGGACGGACTGTCTCATTTCTGGCAGCAGGGCGTCACTCTAGCTCTGGAACAGATTACCGTTGCCTGAAGCCAGCATTGATTTAGTTTGGCAAGGCATTCTAGCTTCCAAAGTGTTCGGCCCACAAAACAGACAACTCAATTTTCATCTATGATGCTGTTAAACAATTCTGCAACCTCTTTGTTATCTGGTAACACAACACAGAAACCTGAAAATATCACGCCTGGAAAGTCACATGGTTTCAGTAGCAAGGATCTCAGCAAATCCATAGACCCCAGAAAAGGGCGTCCAAACAATGTATTCATGTTGTGCATTCACATTCTACAATCAAAAAGGCTTTAGCTTGGCGAGGACATTAAGTTACAGAAAATAGTACTAACTACTTGAGCGGTCTCATCCAAAGTATATGCCGAGTTGAGAAACAGAGATGACAATCTGAAGATTAATTTTTTGAGGCTGGGTTCCATAAGTCATCCAGACTCTAGTCAGGAGCACTTGGGTTACTGATTACAAGGATAAGGGATTGCAGATTCTTGTGTTTACCAGCAGCTTCGAAGTGGGGTTCAAGATGGCTCTCTCTCTCTAGTTTACGATTCAGTAAAGATACAAAGAGGGCTCGGCCAAATCTGTTCAAGTTACAAGGATCAGTTAAAGGCCAAGGGCAAGCAATTCAAGGTTCTTGCTTGGAAAATTATGCCTTGGCCAGGATGATGGGCTGAATTTCATTTCATCCGGCTGCAATTATTTGAGGAAAAAAACTGAAGAGTTCAAATGTTTAAGGTTTTAGATGTCAGTCGCAGCCAAAAGAGCAGTGTTCTGCCTTACGTGGAACAATTATATGGATTGGAAGGTAAGTGACGATGACCGCAATTCCCTCTGGAAGATAGAGGGAATTGGTTTATGCAATTCCACAGGAGAGAGCTTTCAACTGGATTTGATTTATGCAATATATAAGGCTCTTATCAGCAAGCTTGGTAAGCAGAAGTCCTATACTAAAAAAGTAATGAGTTCATAAACCTATATATTAGCATAACCAATATACGGAAATATCAGAGGAAAATATTGGAAAAGAAAAGGAGAAACTTACCTCCAACTGAGCCATGCTCAATTAATCTAGAGTCAAATTCAGTAACAATATACTTTAGGGCAAATTTCCCTTTTTTCTCAGTTTTGCATTTCTTTCTCCATTTTTTTCAACTCCGCCGCTTGAGCCTTCATAGTTGCTTCCAGCAACTTCTCTTGCTGCACAGCAGAATTTAATTAGACAACTTTCAAGTATAAACTGATATACTATATAAGTACAGTAACATCACTAAAATACCTGCTTCTTTCTTAGCTTCTTTTCTTCCATTAAGTGTGTGCTTTCTTCCTTTTTTGCCACTGCTTCATCTGTGCTGTTTTCCTCGTCAGGGTTAACTTTAGTTTTCCTTTTCTATTTCATGGTGTTAGCCATCTGCTCCCTCCTAAAACTTGCTTTTTCGGGGCAATCATGTATCTGACTCGAAGTTAATTATTAAGAAAATGTAAATCAGTAAATTCAGGCACATATTCAACTTACTTTAAGCACCACGCATATCGAAATAGAAAACAAAGCCCTAATTAATTGCAAATAAAAAAAGAAATAATTCAATTCATACATTAGGAAGAACCCTGACTAACCAGAGAGGAGGTTATGATCGGAATTTTCTTTGTTTTTTTTTTTTTTNGAGGGGGGGGGTGGGGAGACATCGGGCATGGGAGTCTCGGGAACGAAAGAGGGCGATTTGAGTGGGGTCGAGTTGGGGTTTTTTGAGGGAGAGATGGGAGTGGTGTTCTTTGGTTCTCTTCTTCCTCTTCTTCTTCTTCATCGGAGAGGATTATTGGATTCCACGTTCAACACCATAGAGAGAGAGAGAGTGTGTTACTGGTTCGGTTTGTCTTTGAATAAGCGCGGGATACAGGAAAACAGAGTAAAGGGGGGTGAAGGCCCCTCTGTTTTCTTTTTTTATATCACAATGCACATAGCCAGTTTTCTAGTTGAAAAACAAAATTATGTCGAAATTTCATATTATGATTGAATTTAATGTTTTTACGATAAAAGTCAAGTTCGTTTCATTAATAAAATATATATTAAAATATGAATATAACATATTGGATTTGGTTATTTCTTGTACATGGGTTTGAATGCCTCCATAACTAGATTTGATATAAAGTTACATTAATACAATCATTAAAATAAAATAAAATATAAAATATTATCTCTTATGAATTTTCTTGGCACAACTTTTCAATAATTCACTCATCAGCATATTTTTTTATTTTTAAAATCACAACCAGATTAAACAAATATCAATTCAATTTACCACTATATATATTTTCAAAAGAATTGTCCATTACTAAAGTCTCTATGTATTTTTTTAAATCATAGTTTTTATGGAAATTAAAATTGCATACTTTGATGCAAAACTAAAGACATATTTAATCAGAGAGGTAAAAATAAAAAATAAAAAAGTAATTTTTTATTTTTTCTTTCTTGATTTTAAATCTCAAAAAAGCTATTTTTCATTAAAAAAAATCATTTTTACATATCTACCAAGAACTCAAATTAATTGATGATCATTCAAGATCCGAGGTTCATTAAATTCACAAGGCTTGATTTGTTTTGAGTTTGGATTCCAAATGCTATTTTTACATTACTTGGCATAAAATTATTTAATAATGAAAAATCCTAGGTTAAAAAATTGTTAGCAACTTTTGAGGAAAGTTTATTTGATAAAGCAAATTATCTTATATTCAAATATCTTAGCTATTGTCTCTAAATAAAAAAAGAAAAAAAAACAAGTGGAAGTTTATTATTTGTATAATATTATGAAAGAGCAATATTAAGGTGGAAATTACCAAAATGTCATCTCAACCATATATAAGTGGTGTGTGTTAGAGTTTTTAATTAAAATTTTATATTTATAGTTGTGCTCGACCTAACTATATAAAGACACATAATAAAATAACATATTACATAACGATGATGATAAAGAATATAGAAGGTTTTTTAAAAAGAAAAAAAAATATTATTTTAGTTAAGAAAAAAAACAACAATAATACTCTTTTTTCCTTTTCTTTTCATTACAAATGTCAATAAAATAAAATAAAATAAAATCAAAGAATATATAAGTTAGAGAAACCACATATCCTAGAAAAAAAATTGCATACATATAGGTTGATATTATAAAAATTTTAAAGACAGTAAAAACTTTAAATTGAATTTGGATTTTTCACAATTACCTTTATAGTGAGGTATTTAGACTTTGTTATCCTAGATTTCTTTACAAATTAAATCCTCTATAATGATAGGTGACCTATAGTGCTTCAATTAATAAATTGTACGAGATAAATAAGGTATGGTAAAATAAAAAAAAAAAACACAAGAACAAAGAGTATGGAAGGGTGTAGCATATGTTGTGTGATATGTTCTCTTGTGATCCATTGTATAAGTGGCCTGGTGTTAAGGCTCTAGGCGCGAGGATGCGCCCACCAAAGTACATTGCCAAAAAAATTTAACCCCCTAACACCTGGTGTATTTAAACCAAAATCATATATTTTACTCAACAAATAGTAGATTAGCTTTCTCACAAGGAGTAGGGTAGCTTACCTACATTCTTGTTGAAGAAAGTTATTGTGTTGCCATTGTATATCATTTTTCTTAACCAATTAGAATCAAAAGATCATATACACAACAAATAAAATGATTTGATCATGTGGGTTTTTTCATGCGAATAGAAAAATATTCTTCTAACCAAGACATAGACCAATCAAGTGATTTATATAAGAAGTTAACCTATGAAACATTTTATATGATACAATTACTTCTTAAATGAGCAATTGGATGGCATTGCATAGACCTTTATGAGGTAAATAGAGAATTCTTTAGTGCTTAGTAAATTGAAAAAGGTAAATATGATATAGTAAAGACAACAAGAATAAAGATCGTGGGAGAGTGAATGCTACGATGGTAATGTATTGTGTAATATGTTCTCTCTATCATTTGTTTTAAATGTCTTGGTGTATTTATACCCTTTGACCACTAAGATCACATGATTTGTATGAAGAAAAGTATAGTAGTTTACATATATTCTTATAGAAAAAATTTATGATGTTGCCATCACATATCATTTTTCCTAACCAATTAGAATCTATAAACTATGTACACCACTAATAAAATAACTTGATCATGTGAGTTATGTTAGGAGAATAGAATAGTATTTTTCTAACCGAGACATGAATCAATCAAATGATTTATACATGATTTAACCTATAAAAAATCTTACAGGCCACAATTCTTTGTAGAATGGGTAATTAAATGGTGTTACATTGACCTTTAAGAGGTTATAACATTATATTAGTGGGTGTGTCAATACCAAGCTTTATAAAAATTTATGTTAGACTAGAAATTGATCCTAGAATAGTTAAAGGTTGGTTTAAAACCTAAATAACATAGCAGTTTGTTATTGAACTAAGGCATAAACAGTTTAGCAAACAAGGTTGTCTACTTGGCTTGGGCTAAGGCCCATAACTTAAGGACAAGGTTATCCACATAAGCCAAGTCTTATTAATAGATAACAAGTTGTTCATTATTATCTTGTGTGTTACTCCATCAATTGTCTATAGTCTTTGAAATTACATGCAATTTAAAAGGCTCATGAATGTTTTCTTTTCAAGTTATAGGGCATAATATTAACAATGCTTTGTGATAGTGAAAGTTTTGTCATAATAAGAAATGTGACAATGATAATAAAGAATAAATGGAGAATTTTTCATAATGAATGTTTAAGAGCTCATTGTTTGAAGAAGTAGAGACTTTATCGAAGACATGGAGATTTTATATGGATATTTTATTTGAAGATATAAAGATTAATAATGCCCTAAAGAAAAACATATGAAGGGAAAAAAATTCTTCATTAAAAAGTTCACAAGATTTGTCTCAATATAATCTTTAAAAATTATCTAATCTAGGGCAATAAATAGTGGATGCGATGACTTTTTTTTAGGGTTGCATTTTCTTAATAAATTATTAGAGGTAACTCTAAATAATAAATCTTTTTCTCTCTTTTTATATGACATACTTGTTCTCGGTGTCATGCCCATTTTCATGGTGAGAAAGAAAAAGTTTTATTATGTTTCCATATGTTTGTGTCACTCATTATATGTGGGTGTTGCATAAATTATTTTTTCTTTATGACAGTTAATACTTCAATATGAGTGGTGGTTAAAGGTATAGTCATGAGCTCAGGAATGTTAATCAAACTTGAATGGATCCTTATATGTTCTTTTTAGATACCTTAAGGTTAATCAATGGCTCTTGAGAGGTTTATAATTTTTTTATATTAGAAATAAGGGTGTTATTCTCTTGTCATTTCTGCTTCTTTTACTCAAATATGATTTTTCATTGCACGTTTCACTTTAAGATGACTTTAGTCATGGAGAGTATATGATCGTTTCTATAAAAAATAGTTATAGACTCTACTAATAAGAGCTCTTATAGCAATAGATTCGATTAGACTTTTCACATTGAGTATTTTTTTTGTAAAACCTTTATAGATATGCTCCATTACTTTTATCTTTTTAGTCGTTTGATGACAAAAAACCTAGTTGTGCCTTTTTTTACTTAGTATACTTATGCTTAAACAAAAAATAAATTTTGCATAAAAACTGCCAAAACCAAGGATAAAGTCAAGCCTTAATCTTCCATTTAATAGGGGTGATATTCCTTTCCAAAAGCTTGTATTGTTATTAATTTTATTTTTATCATAGTTTTTTTTGTAAAAGGTATATGAATGAAACATGAAGAGAGATCTAAAATAAAAACTATTCTTGTCATTAAGATTTGTTGAGATTCTACTTTTAATCTTTAGAGTTCACATATGGAGCGTTCAATTTGGAGGGGGTGGCTATTTCATAGGGTTGGAGTATGAGTATTCTCATTTCTATTTGTTTGCATGTTGTCTTGTTATATTCCTTTAAAAACTAGGATTATTTATGTGCATTCAATAGATTATACAATAGAGTTTGATGTTGTATCACTCGTAGAGAGGGTGGAAGAGTGCAAAATTATTATTGTTTGGCTACAATAACATTAATGAGCACTCCTAAGTTATGGAAAGAATTTTTGGATGTGTCATAACTCATTTTAGGTTATTTTTCATTTATAATTTTTTTTATCTCTTTTCCATTTTCTCTCTTCTAAAAATCAAAAATATATATTTAAACTAACAAAATAAAAATCCAAAAATAATAATAGTGAGGAGTGGATGTCAAAAAATCAAAGAAAATAGTTAGAAATTGGTTGAGGATGTTCACAAATACAAATATTAAAATTTAGCAGTATATATTGGACTGATGGAAGCCCTGTTGACAAATAAAATTTAATTTGAGAAAACAAATTCAAAATCAGATATTTATAAACTCAATTAAATTTTATTTAAGGTTTAATTGAATATATGGAGGGTTAATTGTAATATTTTTAATTTTGAAGTCACTTTAGGCTTTAATTGAAAGAAATTAAAGTTATGGGGTTAAATTATAATTTTTTAGAGTTAATTTGGTCAAATCAGGAGTTTAATTGCATAAATATTAAAGTTTGGTAACCAATTAAGAACTTAATTAAAAAAATTTGAAACCAATGACTAAACTGGAAAAGACTCATAAATAAAGGGGTAGTAATTATCGAATTATGGGTCAAATTAAAGAAATTGAAAGTGTATTGATCAATTGAGGGTCAAATTGCATACATTAAAGACCAAGAGCTAAAGTGAAAAGGCAGCTAGCTTTAGAGCCTACAATTAAATTTGACAGGGATACAATTGAATTGATTTTTATAATCAAAATTGCAATTGAGAACTTGATTGAACAAATCACAAATTAAGAACGGATGTGAACTCTAACACATTTTTGCCGCCCTTTTCTTTTAAATAAAATGACGTGTTTTGTCCAAAATAACATCATTTCATCCACTATTTATTAAAAAAAAAGAGGCTCGAAATAATGTCGTTTTGAACAACACTATAAGTCTTTTTCTTCCCCTAAACACGTTACTTAGGGAAGAAAAAGATTATTTTCCCCTTTTTTTCTCTCCCTCTTTCTTCAAAAAGCATCGAAAAGATGTCACCATAACTCTACTTGTATAAACTCTAATCTGTAATTACCACGGGACCGTGAAAAACAAAAGGGACTTACCCCTCAGGTGGTTTTTAAGGTGATTGTACAACAACTGTTCTCTACCACTCTTCCCCTGTTTTTGCATATAAATACAGGGAAAGAAAGAGCACAAAGGAGGATGAGCTGAAAGATAAAAAGAAGAAGACCTAAAATGAAGAAAAAAAGGAAGAATAAAAACAAACAGAGAGAAAGAAAATAAAGGATGAAATAGGAAGAACTATTCACTGCCATTGACAATAACGCTGCTTGGAACCACCACCACTAGTGAGCACCATCATGAGCCTTCACAGCAGTCATAACAAGTCAGTTCCCCCACTTCTCTCTTCTTCCTTCTTCTCATTCTCTGCTCCATCTCCCTTTGCTTTCATTTGCATGGAAAACGTGAGCAATTCATGTTTTGCATCAAATGAAAATAATTAACTGGTTATTGTGTTGTGCATAATAATCAATTAATTATGGTTTTGGGGCCGATGTTGGCCTATTTTTTTTATGTTGGGTCAATGCTGACTTATTTTAATTTAAAAAATTAAAAAAAAAAAGCATTAGCGATTTTCTCATTTTTTTGTTTTATCCATTTTGGTTAATATCAATTTATATTTTTACATTGTAAAAATACAAATTTGGTATTAAAATATCCAATATTCATCAAAATATTAGAAGATTAAAAAAATATTTTTTTCACGCATATGGTCAAGTCTCTCAAAGCTAAAAAGCTCATATTATGTTTTCATGCAACGAAGAAAACTTCAAAAAAAAATGTTTTAGTATGCATTTTAGCTTTAATAATCAGTTTATCAAAGTCACGAGAATTTGACCAATATTTCAAAAAAAAATTAAAAAATATTTTTTTAGTATTAGAAATTATGAATTTATACGTAAAACATATTCCCGATATTAAAAAGGTATTTCTTTTGACAACATAGAAAGTTGGTTTTACTCGATAAATAAAGATCTCTTTATAAAGGAAGATTTTTTTAAATCATAGACAACCGACAATTAGAAACCACAAGAAGACCTTAGATTTTATCAGACAACAAAATAATATAGCTCATCTTAGGTAGAGCATAGTTAGTGTGCTAATATATTTTCTTTATACAACCAATCTCCGTACTTGATTTCTGAGACCAGTTAGGGTTTCTAATAATCAGAATACTAGATGGTAATTTCCATTTAAATTTTTCACTGATAATAAACAAGCATTCACTATCTCCCTATACTTGTTAGATAAACACTAAAATATATTTGAGGGTAAAACAATTGTCGCGACGCCGCGCGCGCACATGCGACAGGATGATATGTAAAATAGAAATTAACTAGATTTTGTTCAAGGTCCCCATAATCAACATCAATAATAAAGGCATAAAAACTTCAAAGTGGATTGATGTTTTTCATGGTTACCTTTAGAATAAGGTGTTTAGGCTTTATCATTCTCTATTATTCTATAAACAAGTCTTTTATCAAGATAAGGAATTTTCTAAAGCTTAAGTTAACAATTGTAGGAGGGAATAGAAATGAAGAGTATAAGGGGTGTATATTATGATGGTTATGCGTTGTATGATATACTCTTTGCTGATCCTATGTGAGGATGTCCTGGGGTAGTTATACCTATTAATTACCGAAAATTATGTGTTTTACTTAATAAAGAGTATGATAGCTAACATGCATCTTCAAAGAAGAAAATCATCATGATGTCATTGTATATCGTTTTCCCTAACCAATAAAAATAAAAATAACATGTACATAATAGATAAAATGATTTGATTATGTGGGTTATAGTAAGCAAATAAAAGAATATTCTTCTTACTAAGGAATGAGCCAATTATATGATGTGTATAAAAGTTAAATTGTGAAAGAACTTATAAGCTATGATTGCTTTTAGAACGAGCAATTAAGTAACACAAAACTAACTTCTTAGTGGTCAACACTGTATTATTATATCTTCCAATGTTGAGTTTTCTGAGAATTTACATGAGATTGAGATTCAGTCCTAGAATAATTAGGGGATAAATTGATACTCATATAACATAGTGGTTTGTTGTTGAAACAAGGCCCGAACAAATTAGTGGACAAGATTATCCACTTGGCTTAGGTCAAGGCCATGACTTAAAGATAGGGTTATCTATTTGAGCCAAGTTCTATTAATGGAAAACAAGCTATCCATTCATTCTATTTGTTTGTTTGTTTGTCCTATTAATTTTTAAATGGTAAGTTCTCATTTTAACCCTAATAATCAAACATTTATTGAATTTTATATTATGTAACATGTGAAATAATCACTGTGTTAATATAGATAAACTTTAATTTAGAATACAAAAGATATTTTCGTGATTATTTAAGAATGTAATAAAGATTATATTTCAAAGTGATTTTTTTTAGAAATACATCAAACTAATTTTAAGCAAAAAAATTTTAAATTTTAGATAAACAATATTATGGACACAAAACCAAGAACACCCTTCAATTAACTCCGCGTTATCAATGGAGACTAATCACCAACTTTGACACCGAGGAGATTTCAATGCAAGTGAGAAAGAAAACAAAAGAAAGTCCCTGGCCATGGTTTGCCAGGCCATCCTAAATTCGTCCACATCAATGGAGTGTAAATGCGCAACACAGGCATGTGATCTTGCACCCTTCTTGTACCTCTCAAATTTGTCCCAGCAGCGCCAGAAAATAATAACCAGTAAAATGCCAGAAATCTTGACATGGACCTAAAACTACAACCCCGCAGGAGCGACCATTATTGTGACTGTTTCTTGCACCCTTTCCTTAAGTCTAAAAACCACGAAGGGCCCAAATGAGTCCAAAAAGCAGAGCAAACGACACCTGATATCCCTATCTCGTGTTAATCACCATTGCTCTTTCCCAGCTCATCGTGAATGGCACGTGATGGACCATGGGCTCCAACACCGACTTGTGCCAGACCATGACGTATTCGTACCACTCGCCCTCTCATAGGCTCACTTTCAAGGCTGATTAGGGGTGATTAGCGTCTAATCATGCCGGCCAGTCTGCTTAGGGTCGTCTTCCCTCCGACTCGACGACGCAGGAGTTCAATCGGGAGAATGGGGCATGGCCCTCAACAGCTACGGGAGAGTGGTCACGAGCTTCCCACCTAGTCTCCATATCTCGAGGTTGGTCATGGTTTTGGGTTACATGCAGCCCCCATTGTCAATTATATTATCTCGATGACAGACCAGCACCTTGATTGAAGCATGATTTGTGAACAGAAATTGTCGTCATTAATGGTCGCTAAGTCAACAAATTCAAGGAAAATTTAGATACGAAGAACCAAGTTACAAGTGTAAGAACATTATTTATTTTCAATTCATGTTTTATTCAAAGTTCAATTCCATTAAACTTAAATATGGTTTTTCAATAATTTTAATTTTAACAAAGAATATTCTAATATTCACATCACAATGATTTAATTACCACTTTTGAAATTACATGAATTAACATAAATTTTTTTGAAGAGATGTAGAGGTAATACTTGAAGATGGTATTTATCATTGCTTGACTCATTGTATTAAAAAAATTAATTTTTTAATTTTAAATTATTTTTAAGTTTTTGAATTGTTTTGATATATTAATATTAAAAATAAATTAATAAATAAAAAATATTTTAAATAACAATATCTACTAAGTCCTAACTCAAACCCCATCCCTGTCAGCTCTAGCAAGTGGCAAGTGGCAGAATGATGACGGAGCTAATTTTGTAAAGGCGCTCTTGCTTGAAGTGACAAGCGTATCCTATAGAGTGATGAAAAAGCCCAACCTCTGCAGTCCTCATCCTTTTAGTGGGCCAAAATCACCTGCGTGGATTGGATGGTTCTAATTGTTAGTTCTCTGAGGAGAATTGAAGGGCCCCCAACTCCCAGTGAAATACAAATTTTAGATCATTAGAACTAAGAATTCTAGGGCCCTCAAATCCCCTGCTACGAGCAATGAAAAGGGTGGCGAAGCTCTGTTACATATGGTGGAGAATTACCTTAACGACGTTGTTCGTTGTTACCCTGCGGACCCCCGCACCGCATCCGTATGGTCGACAAGTGTAATAAGTCTGCCGCCGGGGCCCTTCCCAAATTTACTCGCTCAAGGAGTTTTCACCCACTACCATCAGTCCACTGTTCCCCCCCGTTTGACATGCTGCTCTATGAATATCTTGGTAAATGAAGGGTTTTTTTTTTTAACAGACAGTAGCCACGAAAAAAGATAAAAAAAAACTAATATTGATATATGAAAAAAAAATCAGTAAATCTTACGTTGATCTGACTCAAATTTAATATTCTTTGCATTGATTATAAAAATAAATATCAAATAGGTAAATTGATGATTATAAAATTCATAGTACTTTCTTGAAAGATAATATTATTCTAGACTAGCTATATACTCCAGTTTGTATAGAAAGATAAAAGCTTTTAAATATTTTTTTATAAAAAATTTCCAATAATCAGCACAAATAATTGATATAATATGTTATCCAAACATCTAGAAAAACATCTATTAATTCTCCATCATGATAAAATTCTCATTCCAATATTCCAAGTAACAATGAATGAAAAGATGGACGGTGTTCTCAATAGCTCTAATATAAAAATTGCAAGTTGCTTGAGCCTCGAACACTAATAATAACGAAGCAAGAAACTCCTTATGCTGAGTTTTAATAGTGAAATAAACTTTTGGATTCTTGAAGAGCAAATCTTTAACCAAACATTTGCTTGAAAGTGAAGATCCCCTTTAATTAAATTATAGTTTGTTCGATCAAAGCACCGAGAAGTTGTCATTTGATCAGTGTTGTCTATCTAGATTTTCTAGAAAAGAAAGTTGCTGTTAAGAAAAAAGATTTCGATTCTAAACTCAAAACATATCGGGAAATCTTGCACTCACTCCAAAATGAAGAACATGGAATAAATTAACACAATATAAATCACAGGCAAGCTGAATTCTACAATATTCTGTTGAGTGATAAGAATTTGTCGGCAAGAACGAAATTCGCACCTTCTTTCATGGTAAATAGCTTGTACATCAACAAAAACTAAGTTCTATGTTTTGATGCGACTCATTGTAATTTAGCCGCATTATTTTCTTATAATTAACCTTTGTTAATGTCAATGTCTTAAGTGCTACTAATTTGCAAGATTAGTCATGTTTAGTGTTTGCTCATAGTGAGGGCAAGGAGGGTCCATTAAGCAGATTGTCCACGTGATTTTTTTGTACAAGCATTGCTTATCAGCTCATCCGAGAATCATCGGAGCCTCCATCAATGTCGGTTTTTCTCCCTCCATTAATCAATGCTTTGTTTTCTGCATGATTAATTAGCTCAAGAAGAAATCTCCAGTGAATTAATCATGTGAACAAAAGTAAATTAAGGTAGTAAGCACGAGATATACATGTTCTCGAGGTCAGGGAGTTTGCTTTGAGGTATAGCAGAACGAGGGCCCAGAAATCTGACATGCTTGAAGCTGTTCCCTTATCCCTTGAGCGTAATAAATTCAATCCACCACCGCGCTATGATTTGCTGCCTCTCTATTATAAGCTTGACAACAAATGAATAATACAAGAAAGAAGAAAAGTGCGATTATTGTCATGAGGGTTTGGATGATTTGCACTATTAATAATCTACAAAAAGTGAGCACAAAGTTCCTGTGCTCCTCTTATTACAATGAATTTGATAGCATGAAGCTTGGATAATTAGACAATTAAATTCTATGGGGTTGGCTATCTAATCATGCTTTTCAGCTACATCAAGGAATCACAGGCAGCCTTGGGCACCAGTACTTTGCGAAATTTCTTAGCTAGTATCTTGAATAAATAAATAAATAAAAGAGCGTCTAGGGCCCTAGCAGAGTCTTCGGGCCCTGGCCTCCATAGCTAGAACAAGTATCGTTGTTCAGAATCACCCCTTTTCTCCAGCAAACCATCCTTTTATTTATTTATTTATTTCTCTTAATCACGAACAAAAAGTATTTGAAGCCAGGTCTCATATATCAAGACTAAGGTGGAAAAGGTAGCCTTATCAAATAGATTTTTCCAACAATTGGATGAAACATTCGACCTCTTGTGAGGAAGGGACACGAGCATCTGGATATTGATTTACATGAAATCACTCAGTGGCGAAAAATCAAACAAAGTTTTAAATTAAAAATAATAATAATTTAAAGCGACGTTAAGTGAGTACAAAGTAAAACAAACACGAAGTGAAAAGATGAAATGCGCCTACCTAATACCGATTATACTTAAAAGTGAGCCCCTCGGACCTCAACTGATGCATTTCTAGCCTTCAACAGAAGGCTCTTGTCTATGCTAGCATGAAACAGCAGGGAGACATCGATTTTGACACTTACAAGACCGCATTTGCTCACGTAGAATTACTACAAAAATTTAGGTCACCGTCGGTTGCAACATTGTCCAAGCATGTTGGCATCAAAGTACAGTCTACCTCTATATAAGAGATCATCAGTTTGAAGAGGCTACACAGATTAACACCTAAACCAGAAAGAAGTCCTAGGATGGCAAAGATTTCACGCAACCATCTTGTTCTCGTAGCTTTTTTCCTACTTTGCTTTGCTTCCACCTGTGCTAGAGGTATTTTTCTATGTCTCTGATGATCTTTAGAAGTTGTAAAGTTCTGATACTGTAAAGAATTCTTAATTGGTTTCCTTTTCTCTTGTATTTCCAGCAGCAAGGACTTTGCGAGAGGTTAACAATCATGAAGTAGAGAAGAAGGACCATAATAATCTGTTTCCATCAAAAGAAAATGGGTTACATGATGTGGATGAACTAGCTGGGATGGACTACACCCCAGCAAGTAAGAAGCCTCCAATCCATAACTAAAATGGAAAAATTTTGGTTGAGCTACTATGAGAGTTTAGCCTATTCTTGTACCTATACTTCTATATATGATTTTGAGCTTAATAATTAATATAGCTTTGTAGCTAGTGCCTAGCAGATACATTTTAATATATAGGTGGGGCAAATACTGCACTATACTAATTACTCTGGTTATTTAGAGCGTAACTTGCAATACATGTTGCACCAGGGGGGGTTCCGTGTATGGAAATTGATCTTTTGTCACTTAGGTTATATCAAGGCATAAAGTTCGCTGACTTGTAGCATGATATACAGATGTATCTGCTATGCTTGTAATACCTTGGTTATGAAATCCAAGTGCAATTTTCTTTTCTTTTCTTTTTTGTACCTCTGGAGGACTCCCATATAAATTCCTGACATTTTCCGATTTTCTTTGTAACAAAATGGATGATAATATTAAGTAAGATAGCAGAACCATAACGTACAGAAATATTTAATGAGAGGCAAAAGAATTATGATCTCATATGATCAGAGAGACTGTTGAAGACTTTTCACAACGTAATACAGACATTTAGTAAGAGATCAAAAGCCGTGAACTATGAAGCTGCCATGGCTGTGTATGTTATTTCAACTCATCTGTTTGTTTAGTTTCTGATTGGCAATGGTAATTATAAATTAGAAGGTGAGGCATGGATGCATTCTATATATATATATATATATATATTTTTCTTTTTCTTTTTTTCTTGACTGGATATATGGATGCACATGCGATTGCTGAGGGTATGTAATTATGGGCGGAGTCATGAATTTTTTCTAGAACTATCAAATGATTATATATATATATATATACTTTTAATTTATGTATATGAATTTTTGAAGTTTATAGTAAAATTTTAATTCAAATATACTACCCAAAATATTAAAAAAAATAAATTTAAAAGTACATAAAATTAAAGTAAAAAAAATAAACATACTATTAAAGTTATATTATGCGATATTTTATAAAATATAATTCATCCATAATTGAATATAAATTGATATTGTAATAATCTTTCAACCAAGGCAAAATAATAATCTCATATCAACCCTAAAATAAAGTAATTAAATTTTTTCTCTCTCTCATTTTTTCTTTCCTTCCCTTAATTCTTTCTTAATTAGATTAATATTTTATAAATTTACAAAGTTATTCTCTAACTTTTTTGTTTTAGATTTATTTTTTATTTTCCCCTTACTTTTCTCTTTTTCTCCCTTGCCTTTTCTTTTCTTACATTGCCTATTATGCTTCTACGCAATTGACAACATATAAAAAAAAAAAGGAAAAATTGATTTGTTTTATTCTTCAATGGCAAATAAACATTTTATTCTTAATGAATTGTTTTGCTTTGATTTTGATGATTATTTTTTATTGACACTGTTAAGCTTCACTCATCTTAAAATTTAACCAAATTTTATTTAATATATTTTAAATTTTTTTATAAAATTTCAGTTCAATTTGATAATTGAATTGAAAATTACGTCCAATAATATAAAACTAGTCAATTTTTTTATTAAATTTTTAAATTTATTTAAAAAAGTTTAAAATTTTAACTCAAGTTAAAATATCATATTAGAAAACCCCAAGTAAATTTTTAAATTTTTTTAATAATTCAATCAATAATTATAAATTTTTTATATAAACTTATTTAATAAAATCTTAACTTGATGTATAACACATTCAAACCTTTGCCATGCCTCTGCCCTTGTATGTAGTGAATTCCCGATCTGGAGCCTTGAAAGGATGAATCTTCAATGCATTGCTAGATTGAAACCAAGTTCTAACTCAAGTCGCTGTCCAGAATTCTAGAAACCGCCCCTGTGAAATTTCCTACAATAAAAACACTATTTGCACCTTTCATATGCTTAAGCTTAAACTTATCGACAGTTCACTCTTAGCTCATCATGGGAGAATTAGGTAAAAATCAACTTAGAAAGTGCGAGAAACAGTGAGAAAGAGTAACTAAAGTCAATTCAATGGCGAGGCTGCGGTGCAACGTATTCAATGCAGTAGAATAATAAATCTATCTAGAATTAAAAGCATTAAAATCGATGGAATTAGAAACTCTTGGCGAAGCCACCGAGGATTACAAGTAGATTGCCATATATGATCCATGTTTACCCTACTTTCTTCAATTTGAAATTGTCTACGTCCGTTCCTTTGAACTCTTTGTTCACTTAATTTTGGCTTGGTTTAACGAGAAGTAATTGTTAAGCATTATTAAGGTTCATGTATTCATCCATGAGTGTTATAAAATTGAATTTGAGAGATTAAAAAAGAGAGGGAATAAAATAATTAAGTTGTGCACCCAAGTTGTAAGAAAAATTATTTTTAATTTGAGACTTTCAACAATTACTTGATGGGATGAAGGATTGATCGATTTAGCTAGAATTGATGGGCTGATGAATAATTATTTTTTATTGTTTTGTATTTTATTAAAAAACAAGTTCATGTTTTTAGATCAATATGGATATTCAGATTACTTTACATGCTTCTCTACTAATTATATAAATTTTAAAATTAACGATCATATAAGATTTTAATGATCCTAAAATATATTAGATTAAACTGGCAACTTTTTAAAGATAAATTTAAAATATAATAAATTGAGTTATACTTTCTAAATTAAGTTTTTTATTATTAAAGAAATCCTTCAACACTTAAATAAGTAAATACAAAAACAGAAATGATTATGCCTCCAAGAACCATATATTAAAAGAAGAAAAAATGAATAGCTATATTCATTCTCTACAAAATCCTTAATAAATTAAAAGTAATTTTTAATTTGATGAAACAATAAAATCAATGCATTAATTCAAAATAAAAGCTTTTCTCCATAAGAGAAAAATAAAGAAACATATTTATAAAATATAAATATTCTAGAATAGAAAACAAAATTCTTATTTGGTCGATGTTGAAAATAATAACAGGAATAGTCGTAAGATATTAGGTGAATTACAAGAGATCTTTATTTTTATAGTAGAGGATTTTGAAAAAACAATCTCTTTCATGTTTTTAATTTTTTTTAGAGAATAAAAGAATATTTAGAATAAAGTACATATCCAGTAAAATAAGTTTTTATTTTCAATTAATAAATGTATTCTCGTTAGTTTTGCGTTTCTTAATAAAATCAGATAACTGGGAAAAATTTCATACGTAAACATGATTAAGGGGACTTTAAATGGCCACTAGGAACCCAGCATAAAACTAATGCATTTGTTAGAGTACTAACAGTCAATACAAGGAGTAATTACTAATTTCTAAAATGAGAGGGACTGATAAATTAGTTTCGTTAAACTACAGGAACTGATCTGTAATTATCTTCTTCTTCTTTTTTTGTGGCGTGTGGCTTGGTTTAATTTAATTTTTATTTTTACACTTAGGAAAATTAAATGGGAATTAAGAGAATGGGTAATTTTTATATAGTTATTAAACTTTGTGCATTGATATTAAAACTTGATGATCCTAGACCCAACTTAATCAATTTTAATATTAAATAGGTTAGAAAATTGGTGCAGTTAAGCTTTTCATCTAATCATATCAATTTTTTAATGTTATTTTTATTATTCATTAAAAAAATGAGTTGACTTGTTTTTCATTAAATCAAGCATCAAATTAAATTTAATAATTATGTATTTTTATAACTATTACAAGTTTTTTTAATTAAAATTACTAAGATAATAACTTCACGAGGCCAAAATTAATATCTTATTTTTAAAACCCGTTTATTTTTTATAAGTTGGTTTTTTAGAAATTATTTTTCAAATATTTTTATATTTTTTTATCATTAAAAAATTTGATCAATAAAAAATATTTTTTAATATTTTTTTTCAAGAAAAACACTTTCTAAAAACTATGAAAAATTATAAATGATTTGTTATTTGTTGATTATATTGAATTTCATCCTTAATCTTTTGATTGGTATATATTTTATTTGTAATTATTTTTTTAAAAATTAATCCCTTATAATTTTATTTAATTTCATTTTTGTACTATTTTTTATCCTCATCCTTATTCTTTTGATTTTTATTTGATTTTTTCTTAATATTTTCGTAATTGAAATTTTCATCTATAAGATTTGATCTCTATTATTTTAATTATATTTATTTTATTTGAAATAATTTATGAAATTATATATTTTTTTAATTTCATCATATTTTAATTTTTTTATATGCTAAATTTGGTTCTTATTTTTTAATAAACTTGAAAAAAAAATATTAATGAGTTATATCCCAACTTATTTTTTATGAAATAAAAAAATATAAAAAATTATTTTCTAACTCGTTTTTCATAATAATACCATATATAAAAAAATAATTTATTTTTTCATAAAAATTACTTTAAAAAATACTTTACAGTAAATAAACAATTCTTAATATTAACAACTGAAAGCCTATGAGCATGGGCTTCTACGAAGTAAACATGAAATGAGCCCATAATATTCAAGCCGAATTGGGCACCCAGCCCAAGTAATTGACCTCCAGCCAGCAGCGTTTGGATTGTTACAGTACACAAATCATAGCCGTCCATGATTATCACGCATAAACCTGAAACCCCAGCCCTCTTCTCTGACCCATATAAAAATAGTTTTTTAGGGTTTGTTTGTTATTTAAAAAAACAAATTATTAATTTTAAATTAATATATTTTTAGTATTTTTAAATGTTTTGATATGCGGATATTAAAAATAAAATAAAATTATTAACATATATTTTAATATAAAAAACTATTTTCTAAACAAGCCCTCCATCCGCAACCCCCCTCCTTTCAATTTTCTATGAATCTGCATGTATGTGATTTAATACCTAAATTATAGTAATTTTTTACAAGCAAGCCCCTACATGTCAAATTTTAGTTAGTCAGATGAAAAAAAGTTCATAAATAATGAAATTTGAATTTAATATGTGTATTTATACTTACCTGGACATGTATTTATAAAACAATCAAGATGTATAAATAAATTTTTAAAATAATTGTAAATAATAACTAAAAATTAAATTGAGAAGAGGAGAAAGAAAAATATATTAAGATATCCGATCAGAGCTCCTCTTATCGTTTTATTTAATTACATGGGAGTATTTTTTATTGTAAAATTTAAATTTGATGTGTATATTTGATAAAATAAATTATGAATTAAACGTGTAAATAAATATTAAAAATGACTCTGAATGTTAACTAAAAACTGTATTGGGAAGCTGGGGAAAAAAATTAATATCTTATCTTATGTCATGTAGGGTTCTTATTATTTTATTTAATTATATGGGAATGGGTTTTTTATAAAAAAAAATAATAATTTAAATTCTATTGAAATGAAATAATATACCATTATAATTCATCCTTTTCTTATTATTTTTACAGACTAAATGTATTTTTTTTCCTTGTTACTTATTTAATAAAAATTAAAAGTAATTACAACACATATTAAAAAAGAGTTGTGCTTCTTATTTTATTTCAGGTCACTTCTCAAGTTGAATCAACTGAGAACTAATATTATACGACCAAGTCAACCTAATTGATTCATTCAAATACGACTTCGTTAAGATCTAGATTGTTGTCTTTTTTTATATACTCACATTGTTATGGATTATTTATTGCGGCTAACCGCATCAAAAACATAATTTGCTTGTTACTGCAGCGCTGCATAATAATAAATTATTATTATTATTACGGTGCATGGTAATAACAAAGTTAACTTTAAGCTATGTTTGGAAATATGATTCTAAACGTACAATTTATGTTTAGTATGTTTGTTTGTGCCGCTAATCGCAGTTCTTCACTCTTCTTGTAAGTATAATTTTTGTTTTTGTCCTTTGGTTTTTATATGTCGATGACCTTTTTTTTGCCGAAATGGATTTATAAATAAATAATATTATCATATTCTTTACGTTGAACGTGTTATATATATATACACACTAGCTCTGTAAATGAGAATAACCGAGGATAGAAAAATCATTTACTAAATAGTTGATGATGTGACTTGAATATAATGTTTCAGCGTAAATATTTTTTTCTTGCGGGACTATGCATCCATGTGTGTTAATTGAGGAATTTGATAAATAGATATGAAGAACCGATCAAGTGTTTTCAAATGTCTTTTTGCATCTAATAATACTGGAAATTCGACAGAACACATGTCTCTAAACCATGAAATTCAAGAAAGTGCCTTATTACCGGATAATTTATATTAAGTTACATTGTATTTTGATTTCACGATACAAATCAAATTTTTAATTTTATATTGTATAGATAATATATCATTATTTATAATATATATAAATTATATTTTGAGATCTTACCTAATCCTTTAAACTTTTAGATTGAAATGACATGTTATTAAAATTTTAATGATTAAATAATTATAAATTTAAATTGCATTATCTTTATTTTAATTAATAAAATTAACCTTTTAACCCAGTTTAAACCTAATAAGATTTTATTTTCTGAGTGAATGAACAAAGAAAAATAATAATTATTTTTTTCTTTTACGAGAAGAAGAATAAGTTTAATGTTAATACACGCTAACTACAATTACTATATCATTTAATTGCAATATAAAAGAAAACATGGATAGTTTTCGTGTCCTTGAACGGACTGGACTTCAATCTCATTGCATGCAAGCTAAGCCCAAATTGCATGTAAGCCAAGCCCAAAGAAAAAATCAATAAAATTTTGAAAAGAAAAATATTTTTAGTTTCAGCTCACTTAAAACTAAATAATCTAATTTTCCCAGGAAGAGAGAGAGAGAGAGAGAGAAGGACAATCCGTGGCGTTATCTCATATTCCAACAAAGCCTCAAGGAAAGTTCCAAAAAACCCCCACCAAAACCCAGACCCCATTATTTCATATTTTTAAAGCCCCAGACCGCCTGTGTGTGTGTGTGTGTGTGTGTCTGAAAAGCAAAAGCACACTTTTCCAGCAACAAGTTTCAAATATTCTTCTTCTTCTTCTCTATTTCTTTCTGCCTTGCCCCTCCTTGCTAAAAGTATCTAGCTACCTCCTAAATGGCTAAGCGTGTTTACCAAGTTTGGAAGGGACGCAATGTAAGCTTCATAACTTCCTCTTCCTTGCTACTGCCTTAATTCATGTCTGTATAGTTGAAATTATGATCTGGGTTTTTGTTTATATGGTTTCGTTTTGTATGATTTAGACTGACGGGGTTTTGCTGGATTGAAGTTTCTGTGCTTTTTTCAATGAATTAATAATTTCTTTGTTTTTTGTATTGTATTGTACTGAGCATCATTTTATAGAATTCCATTTCCGGTTTTCTTCGAATATTGTTGGCTTTTGCTTTTAGATATTATCTATTACAGCTGAGTAACCAGTCTGAACCTCGGCCACGTACGGTGGAAGTGGACATATCCTGAACCTTAAATCTCCAGGGATGTGGCCCTCCACTCCACACATAGGGGAATTAGGCCTCCGACCATGTTCGACTACAGGAGGGAGTTTGGAAGTGTGGAACCTAAGACCTAATCGATATGTTATACGGACATTATTAATGACTGGATGTTGTTACCTCTGAGCAGTGAGAGCAAAATCTTCACTACAGGATATGGTATTGGAGAGTGATAACCAATCTTGATATGGGAAAGAAATGGGATGTCACGGCCTAATATCCTGAATGGATTTTGAGCTAAGATGGTAGCGGTTCTGCTATAAGCAAAAAGGAAACACACACACACACATGTATGTTGATTGTATTGATTTAAGTATATGAATTGATAAGTTATTTCTCCATGCTTTCCGGAATTTTTCTTCTTTTAATTATTGAGTTCATCATGCAGATTTTCTTCTTCAAAGGGAGGCTTATATTTGGTCCAGATGCCAGGTCACTGGTTATTACCTTCCTTCTCATCGTGGTTCCCATTGTTATTTTCTGTACAAATGTCGCAAGGAACCTCCTCCATGAATTTCCAACACACAATGCTGTTTATGTCATTCTAGTTGTAACAATTCTGTTTACCATCTATGTGAGTCCTGCTGATTCTTTCTCTGCTTTGTTAACTGCTGTTACAACCGTGATGTTTGATTTACTTGGCGAAGGCAGCGATATGGGAAATATGATGAATATTTGTTTATAATGACGTCAGAATGTTTTCATTTGCTTGCCTAATTGTCTCACCATCCCAATATTGCTTAAAAAATCTTTCATTTTGTTATCAATTATGCTTTTCTTGTGTCCATGATGTTTTTACCAGGCCCGTATCTCTCATATTTGGCCTTTATCATGGTCATTGTTTCGTTTGCCCTCAGTTTATATCTGGCAACCGTTCAATTATAACCATTGGTAGTCATGAACTCGTGGTAGGTATTGGTGCTCCTCTTTCTCACTTCAGCCCGTGACCCAGGCATTGTTCCTCGCAATTCACATCCACCAGAGGAAGATACTGGTTATGGCTTTCTAGACCCAGTTAATGCTTGTGGGAGACACACACCAACTCCATGGTTACCTCACACAAAAGAAGTGTTTGTCAATGGTGTTCCTGTGAAAGTGAAGTATTGCTATACATGCATGATATATCGTCCACCACGTTGCTCACATTGCTCTGTATGTGATAATTGCGTGGAGCGATTCGATCACCATTGTCCTTGGGTGGGCCAGTGCATTGGACTGGTATGTAAGTCCAGGTTGCTCAAAATTTTGTTGAATTGAGTGCGTGGTTCAAATTGAGAATCCATCTAAAACATTTAAAAAGATGCATTTCGGAAAATTTTCTATTCTATAATCTTTTCCAGAAATATCTACTGGGTGATGCAAGTCTTTCCTTGATTTACGTTAGCCTGGATCTGCTAACAAATTCCAGTTCTGAGATATTTATTGTTCAAACCAAAATTGCAACTCTAGTATCAAGAGTTCACTAGCATTTGTTTAACAAGGATAAGGGTCCATTTTAAGAGTTGCTCATTGAGGGATGTCATCATTCTGAGTTGTAGTTGGAGAAGTTTTAGATAAATTTATTGAATGGATTTGGCCAGTGTGGTTATACATCCAACATTCCACTGCCAGCTTAGTGCATTGGCAAACAGTGAGGACAATGAAATGAAGAAAAAATCATTTGACTACATGGAGTAATTTGAATTCCTCAAAGATTTCTTGCAATCAATGTGTTTTCAACTTTTGCGTGTGTTGGTGAAAAATTGGATTCTGTCATAATTAAGCCAAGTATTTTTATGGTTTTGCAGCGCAACTACCGCGAGTTCTTTCTGTTTGTTTCTTCATCAGCTCTTCTCTGCATCTTCATATTTGCAATGTCAGCTTTGAACATAAAATTTGTTATGGATGATCATGGAACTCTGTGGAAGGCGATGAAGGAATCACCTGCCTCTGTTATATTAATGGTTTATTCCTTCATTTTCCTCTGGTTTGTTGGAGGTCTCACCTGCTTCCATCTGTATCTTATTGGCAGAAACCAGGTTATTTTTTTTTTTGGAAACCATTCTCTTCTTATGCTTGAGTACTAATTTTTGTTAAATTCAATTATTTTTCCTCAGAGAATGAGAAACATTTTTTCCGGCAATATTGGTTCTGCGTAGTGTTTTCCTCTTTATATGCCTTTCATGTTAGATAAAAATCTCAGTCCAAGTAGGAATTGTTTGCCGAAAAGAATTTGTGTTAAACTAGTTTATTAGAATCCTTATTTAATTAGATAGTTAGAGGTGTAATCTCCCTAAAAATATAAGAGCCAATACATTGAGAATAATAAGGGTGTTGATGTGAGGGTAGATTAATCAATAAAGCATGAGAGGTTCACCCAAATACTTTTGTGTTTTATTTCCAGCATTTCAATGGCCCGGTTTCTAACTCTTTAAAATTTTCTTCAGACTTCGAATGACAAATTTAGCCATGGAGTAGCCAACAGGCAAAATGTCTATGACCGAGGGTGCTTTGGGAATTTTCGTGAAGTATTCTGCACCAAGACAAAGCCTTCAAGAAACAATTTCCGGGCTTATGTACAGGAAGAGATGCCCATGCATATAGCCCCAGAAGTAAAAATAGATGATTCAGAGGGAGACAGTCGAACCCCAGAAGTAACCAAGACAAAGCCTTCAAGAAACAATTTCTGGGCTTATGTACAGGAAGAGATGCCCATGCATATAGCCCCAGAAGTAGAAATAGATGATTCAGAGGGAGACAGTCGAACCCCAGAAGTAAAAATAGATGATTCAGAGGGAGACATTCGAACCCCAGAAGTAAAAATAGATGATTCAGAGGGAGACAGTCGAACAAAAGTAAGTACAAGACAATCTAGAAATTGCTAATGACCTTTAAAGATATCCCAGTGTCGTGATGCTGTAGATCTGATAACAGTTGAAGCTGAAGGCAGCAGATGTTGAGTTCTCTTTGCATCAGGAATCTCAAGTTGAGCCATTGATGAAAAACACTTATCTCGAAACATGGTATAAAAAAGGGAGGAGTTTGGGAATTTGTTTGAGATTCTTGCAAATAGTACGGTGTTTTTTATAGCAAGATTTACAAGATTTAGATGCCGTGTGATTTCTTTGATAATAGCACATATACCCTGGGAAGTTATTGGAGAACCCCATTTTAGATATAGATGAGGATTTTCAGTTGGGAGGCCTTGGATGATTTCCATCATTATGATGGCAGCAGTGTATCCATTTCCCATATTGCTGAGCTTGGTTCTTGGCTTCTTTTCTACGTCCGTTTTCATGCATGTATTGAAGTTCTGAGAATTGCCAAGAAGAACAACAGTCATTGTGACTTGTGAGTCTTCAAATCCATTGCTTACTCGAACTAGTTCTTTTTACACAAACAGGGTAAAATTATCTCTTCTTTTTCTATCAGGACAACGTGCCATAGCATTTAAATAACTAAATATTCCTGAACTGCACCTTTTAATTAATATATCTGACATGTATGAACTGTGTACACCCTGAGAAAGCTATTTGAACGGGAAGTGTTTTTAAAAAGATTAAAGAGACATGACAAAGAAGAAGTGTCAACAGTATGTTTCTTAGATTATTGGGCAAAAAAATACAATAATTAAGCATTTTTTTTCCTTTTTTTTTCCATGTCTACAGAGCTTACAAGATCTTCAGTGGATTCAAAGATTAGTTGTAATATATATAAATTCGCCCGAATACCTCAGGTTATCAAAATAAAAATAAAAATTAAACATACTTGAGCTTACAAGTAACATCCTAATAATAGTCTATTTTAATTAACAAAATAAATATGATTAAAATAAATAAATTTTAAATTAAAATATTTTTATTATTCTAGATTTTTATCAATTTTTTCTCATGAGAAAGTGGTAGTGATAGCCATTCTTTCTAACCATATATTATACTATGATCTTGGTGGATGATGGAAGGATAATGAATATTATCTCTAAATATATAAGAAGCGGATAGATAGCTTTAAGTTGATCATGTTATTATTTAGAATTAAAAGGAAATATATACTCATTGAGGACATGATGAAGATACTAGTTATCGTGGAAATCTATCACATGAGTAGAAACCGGAAATCTTTCTAGTTCTGGAAAGCTTTTCAAATATCAGATTTGCACTATCATTCTTTTCAGTCTCATCATTGAAATGCGACTCAAAAACTAGAAATTTTTCCAGTTCTCAACCTCTCCCATCATCACTAAAATGGCTACCAGCCCATCCTCTCCTCCTCCCTCATGGTCTTTCTCGTTTTAGCCAACCCTGTTCCACAAGATCCACCTCTGCCAAGAGTACGTGAAGAAGGCAAATGAAAAAGTTTATGATGCATTTATAATAATTCATGTGTTTTAATGTTGTATCTACTGGTATAAGGAACAAGTTGCAGCTGAATACCGAAGCATAGGACTCAAATGAGGTTAGAAAATTTGACTAAATAATAAGGGAATTATATATACATTTATGTGTGTGTGTGTGTGTGTGTGTGAATGGTAGCTGACATGGGACTCAGTTATAAAAGGATATACGACTATAGGGATTTCACATTGGTTTCTCAAACCGAAAGGATTAGATATTTACATTGCTAAAACAACAGGGACTAAAGAATAATCTAATGAAATGGCCTAAAATAACAAATCATTTTTCAATCCTCACTCTTTCTCTCAACCTAAACACCTCCTCCATTAGGGTTAGTAAGGTACTGAGCTGAGCAGAACTTTCTCCGGCTCAAGATGGTAAGAATATCTATCAGATCTAAAATTAACTTTTTTCAATAATTTTTCTTTCTATTTCGCTTCGATTTTGTGTTTTTGTTTTAATTTATGAACAAAAAATCAATCAGGAGGGAAAAGCGAATTTGGAAGCGGCGATAGAACAACTGCAGAATGTCGAAAAGCAGATGAGGCTTGCCGGAGACGTCGCCGGCACTAAGAAAGCCGTTACCGAAATTCTCCAACTCTGCTTCGAAGCTAAAGATTGGAAATCTCTAAATGACCAAATTGTCCTTCTCTCTAAAAAACGTGGTCAACTTAAACAGGTAACATTATTTTTAATTAATTTGTAAATAAACTCAAGTAAATTATGTGTTTTGTTTGGTGGATTTTGAATTTTATTTTTTTTGGTGCAGGCTGTAACTGCAATGGTCCAGCAAGCTATGCAGTACATTGACGAGACGCCGGATCTTGACACCCGTGTAGAACTTATTAAAACACTTAACAGTGTGTCTGCTGGCAAGGTTAGATTGATTTTCACGCTCCTTTTATGTATATATCATTATATTTTATCTATTTGGATTTGATTTTGTAATGTGGGTGTAAACACGCTTGTTTCTGTGAATTTTGTGGGTGCTGTTTTTGTAAGCTTTTTTGTTTATATGGTGTGTAGATATATGTTGAAATTGAGAGAGCAAGGTTGATTAGAAAACTAGGTAAGATCAAGGAAGAACAAGGGCTTACAGCTGAAGCTGCAGATCTGATGCAAGAAGTTGCGGTCAGATTTTGGTGCTTGTATTCTTAATTTGTAGAGCTGTTTGTTTTCCTGTAAGAAGATTGATGCATTTTGATTTTTTGAGTTGCAGGTGGAAACTTTTGGTGCTATGGCAAAAACTGAGAAAATTGCATTTATTCTTGAGCAAGTACATCTCTTTCTTTTGTTTGTGCTTTTTTTCTATTTGGTACTTGTTCTTTTATGTTAATTAATGTCTTTGAGATCAAACAAAGAAATTGGATTGCTAAGAAGCTAGAATTGCAACTATATGCAATTATGGTGAAGGATATGATTGTATCTAAGGCGCCTTATCTGGGGGTCCAACTGCTGTAGATCATGGAGGAGTAGTGGTCTTTTTAGCTTCTGGTTTGTTAAGTTCAAGGACCTTTTTTGGTTGTTTTTAGGGGTTTAATTTGAATGTGCACAATTTTGTTGGGGCAGGTTCGTCTATGCCTTGACCGCCAGGATTATGTTCGTGCACAAATTCTCTCAAGGAAGATTAGTCCAAGGGTTTTTGATGCTGATACTTCTAAGTCGAAGAAGAAACCAAAGGAAGGTGATAATGTTGTGGAAGAGGCTCCTGCTGATATACCATCACTGTTGGAGTTAAAGCGGATCTACTATGAATTGATGATACGGTATGTAATTTCCATATATTGTTTATTTCATGTTCTTGCTTTAATTTTCCTTTGAATAATTTCACTCAGTTTCTTTGTTTTATGCGATGTTCAATAGTTTCATGAGCTCCTTGGTTGCACAACCTTTGTATCTTTTTAAAGTGCAACTTTGAATTTTGCTGAGCTTATTTGGCTGTGTTTCTTCTTGGTTTGGCAAAATTTAATTCTAATGCAAAGAAATTACAGAAACGGTCCTCAGAATCTTTATAAATTCTATTATGTACTTGCATGCCCCATGGGATGCTGGAAACAGATGTTTTTTACTTGTTATGAAGTCTGTATTTGGTCTGTACCAGGCCTTTGATTGGGTCTTTGGATTGTAATTGTTAGCTTTATTAAAAGTAAATTGGAGCTGCTTTTACATACAATGTGTTCAAGTGACCCTGTTGGTAGGGCAATACACAAGATTACATGTTTTTCATGTGGATGTACAATGGCTTCTTGTTTGGTGCTAAAGGAAAAGGCCTTCCTCTTTTGAGATTTTTTTATTCTTTAATCTGGAGCGGTAATGCAGATAAATATGTTAGCCTAACTTAATATGCATACAAGTCCATGCCCAATTCTATATATCCTGGGAGTTGATTTATTTTCAACCATGCATTTGAGTGGGCAAGCCCCTGTATTGCTTTCCAAGATTTTTAAGTCATGCAGTGAGAACTATTGAATAGCACTGTGATCTTGCATTATATTTTGTTGCTCATAGTTAGCAATCTGGATTGGCGATGGATTTAGGCCTGGTTGTCATTTGTTGTTTAACAATCACATTCAGTTCCAAACTCTAGCAAATTAATGTGCTTAATTTAACCAAGTAATAAGTTGTCAAATATGATTTCTAATAAAAGGTTTGAATTTCTTGCTCAGAATGCTCTGCTGTCTTATGCTGGAAAGTTTCTTTTTCTTCCACCCTTTTTTTTTCAATTTAAAATAACATGTTGAAGGAAAATCAAAGTTCCTAACATTGAAAGCAGGCAAACTCGAACTTCAAACACATTGCTGATGCTATTTTATATTTTGTGATTTTTGATGGCAAACTGATATGACCGTGCAAGTGTGGATTTCTATAGTCTGATAAATATCTGTTGAGATTTCATGTTTGTACATTCTACTGTAAAAATGGTCTCCTTCTCTTTTGAACAACAACCTGGAATTTCCTTCAAATACAGTAAAAAAACCCTGCTAAAAAGGTCTTTCTTTGCAGTATCTTTTCTGAATATCTCTGTGATGTGATTGCCATGCATGCTTCTTCTACAAGGCCAAGTTTACCTGGTGATAAATTTTCACTGAAAAGGTCTTTTTGATTGAAATTCCTTTGATTTAAAAGTTAGTAAAAAATCCAAAGCATCCAACATGTCTCTCCCAATTATTATTCAATCTCCATAACTTGATTTTTTGTTTTCTAAGTAGATTTTGAGTGACAACTCTATGCAATGACTTTTTTCTTTGTGCTTTCCACTCATGTTATAGGTACTACTCACACGACAATGATTATCTGGAAATTTGCTGTTGCTACAAGGCAATATATGAGATTCCTTCTGTAAAGGAAAACCCTGCCCAATGGATTCCTGTAAAAACTTTTTTTCTTCTTCTGTTGAGATTTCTATGGATTCTATTGGACGGTCTTGATATTTTACGACATGTAGGTCTTGAGGAAAATCTGTTGGTACTTGGTACTTTCACCTCACAATCCAATGCAGTCAAGCCTTCTGAATTCCACCTTAGAGGATAAGAATCTTTCTGAAATTCCAAAATTCAAGTACGTGTTACTTTAGTCAGTACCTGCATGTTGCTGGTAATTTAATTTATCAGTCTTGTCATTTGGTGTGTCTTTTCATTGGATGCTATTCCATAGGTTGTTGTTGAAGCAGTTGGTGACAATGGAAGTCATCCAATGGACATCACTTTGGAATGCATTCATGGATGAGTTTGAAAGCGAGAAGAACTTGCTTGGGGGGTCTTTGGGTGACAAAGCAGCAGAGGATTTGAGGCAAAGAATAATTGAACATGTAACAGTTATGCTTTTTTCTTTCAATCTACTGTTGAGTTTGGTTGTTCATTCATTTGCAACGTGTTTTCTTTTCAGAATATCATTGTTGTTTCAAAGTATTACTCAAAGATTACTGTGAAGAGAGTGGCAGAGTTATTGTGTCTCAGCATCCAGGTTCTCCTCTCTCTATGGCTGTATTGTACACATGCCTTGTTTGCACACGTTAATCTTTTTTTTTCTTCTGCATTTGTGTCCATGGTGTAATTATGCCAATCTCTGTTCTTCATCATGTGAACTTGAGCAGATTTGTGTGAATGTGTTTGTTTCAAAGATTTGAATTTTATTAGGCCTTGGTTAAATTAATAAAGGCTTCATGGTTGCATATGCTTCCGTATAACTATTTATTCTAATATTCTATAATGGTGGTTAAAATATAAGCAATTTGCATCAGAAATTATTTTGTCAACATAATACTCAAACTATACTGTTGCATCCTAATTGTAACTTCTGATGTTTTTATCTGAATATAGATGTTGTGTTCAATTGTTGAGCAGAGTTGCAGGTAATATTTAAAGGTCTGGTGTTCAGATCTAAAGTGGTCAATTTTTAGATTAATTGGTAATGTGGTTGTTGAAGGTATAAAAAACTACGCTAAGAGTCAGGTTGGCTTTGAGGGGAATAAGATCTGTCCATATCCCATTTTATGGAATCTAGGTTCTTGGTGACTTGCAAAATTTGACAGACAACCATCTATCTTCTTTGGTGATGCGGCTTGAAAAAACGATAAATCAGGGCATGGCATTCTCTTGAACCATCTAAAGAATCTTATAGATGCTCCTTTGAAGCTGTTAGCTCGTATAGACCAGCAATGATAGTTTCGTTTCTTATGCTGAAATCATAAGAAATAAAAGTTAAATTAGTACCTGAGCCAAAAAGGTTATCAACCATGTTTAATGAAATGTTAAGTATGTATATTGTTCCAGTTCTTTTGGATTTAATCCATCCTTTTCTCCAATTTAGGAAGCTGAGAAGCATCTATCTGATATGGTTGTTTCCAAAGCTCTGGTGGCAAAGATTGACAGGCCATTGGGAATAGTGTGTTTCCAAGTAGCAAAGGATAGCAATGACATTCTCAACTCGTGGGCAATGAACTTGGAGAAGTTGCTTGATCTTGTTGAGAAGAGTTGCCACCAAATACACAAAGAAACTATGGTACACAAAGCTGCTCTAAAAGTTTGAAAGATCTGATTTCGCTGAATGCATGGAGGTCTGTGTTTTAATGGCAGTGTGCAGATGGAAGTTATCTGAGAACCCATTTAGATATCTGCTGACTGGGTCTGACCGGACATTCATCGTGTCTCGAAGATGTCTCTTTTGTTGGTTAGGCTGCTAAATCATGCATGCTTGCTATAACTGAGAGTAAGATTATTGTTGTATACTTCTGGCACAGGCTGTACCGCTGACTAACGGCAGGAACCCAAAGGGGATTTGTTTATAGCAGTGGATGGAAATTTCTCGAGTTTTGTTTAAGATTCTTTTGTTTAGCATATGGTTTCTCTTTATCACTCGTGATCACAACTGGGGGCATTTATTTTGTGTTTCTTGATGTCCTTTTGCTGTGGGCAAGTATGTTCAAGTAGAGTTTACTTTTTCAAAGGTTTTTTATTTATAAATATATTAAAATAATATTTTTTATTTTTGAAGAATTATTTTTGATATTAGTATATTAAAATGATATGAAAATATAAAAAAATATGAATGTGAAGTAAATTGAAAAATAAAAAAAATTAAATTTTTTTAAGAGTTTTTAAAACGTAAAAAGCAACTGGAATTAATGTTGCTCCCCGTGATCGTATTTGTATGAGGTAGCTGGATGCATTCCATTCTGGAGATTTAAACCAGCAAATTTCATTTATTATTGTTGACACCCGGATTTAAGGGTGCCGTTTGTCCATTTGACTCTCTATCTATCCCACGCGACATTTGAATATGACGGGTGTTTTTAACTGTTTTCAAAAAATGTTTGCTTTGAAAANATATATATATATATATAGTTATGTTGCTTTTTTGCGCTGCTGTTGATATCTATCCTCCTCCTAAAAGAGTGGTGGTGTTGGGCACTAGTACAGAATGTGCATATGTTGAAGTTTTGTTTTGATCTGCACGGACGCTATGTTTTTTCCTTACCTTTTCCCCGCCGGAAATGGAATGAAAGTTGGGAGGAAGAATTCTTAATTGAAATACCAATTTTGATTCCAGTTTCCCACCATAGTGGGGCACAGAAGAGTCCTGTGAATTCACCATCATTGCAAGAACAAAAATGCCGCTGCCGAGATTTATGTTATGATAAATGATCTTTTATTTTCTTTTAATAACGAATTACACCCTCGCCAACAGGAAAGAATCGATGGTAACATAGAAACACGGGTATCCTACCGAAGCAGGTGGAAAAAGTTGTGTAGAAGAAGAATAAAAGCTGAGATGTATTGGCTATCCAGAAGACGAAGTATAATGGCTATAATCCGACCACGCTGGCAACTGAAATTCTTCCCCGCCACTTTGGCTACTACTGGCAGGCATAATCTCGCCTGGTTGCTGAGCTGCTAAAAACATAGGATCGGAATACTCTGTTGAAGAAGACATCGAAGGATAAGACGAAACAAGTGGAGGTGACAGAAACATTTGGTCGTATAGACTCATGGGTTGCCTTTGATAGCCACCAACACCTAGGATCAATTGAGGTTGGTTCACCTGCTCTCTTGAAATCTCACGGTTCTGCGTATGGTGAAGAGCTTGGGAATGAACTATGGCCTCGGTGGATGTAGGAACGGACAGAAGGCCGGTGCTACTCGGAGAATCAGAGACGGTCAGCTGGTTTGCTATTGGATCTGGGGGAGTCGGTCGAAGCTTGACGTTCTCTGGGAAGTTTAGTTTGGCCTTGTTGCCTCTAAATCTGAGAGCGGCTTCATCATAGGCTCTTGCTGCCGCCTCAGCCGTGTCGAAAGTGCCTAGCCAAACTCTACATGCCTTGAATGGATCCCTTATTTCAGCAGCCCACTTGCCCCATGGCCTTTGCCTCACTCCCCTGTATTTTCTCCTCGGCTCGTCTCTGCAGGTTTCATTGTATTCATATACGGGGGTGAATGCCATCCGTGTGACTGCAGGTGCCATGGTGATGATGGATTTTCCTGAGGCTGTGGATATTGGGGGGACGAGCACATCATTAATCAGCATTTTGGTGCGAATGAGACAAGCATAAATCAAGCTCATGCAACCATAAGAGATGGCAGAAATTACGCATGTAAAGTTAAATTGAGATTTACGAAGACAGGGCGGACTATTACATTAAGGTACATGCAATATCTTGTCTTCATTTAACCAGCTCCAGAATAACTCTCACCGTAAAACCAGAAAAAAGAAGAAAGAAAACCTAGTTAGCTTACCTCTTCCTGCAGAAGATGAGCCCCCATGCAAGAAGTCATCGCCAAATGCTCTACCGTGCCTTTTATACTCTTCACTGCCGCCACCCCCTTCTTCCCTTTCTCTCTTCGCTGACAAATCACCATGAGCAAAATTATCTTGATTATTGGGAACTGCTTCAGTTATACAATCAGAATCATCTGCAGGCACATTTCCAGCCACTACATATGTCAAAGCAGTCACCATAACTGACATCTCTCTCTCCCTATCCAACCCAGAAAGCATTACTGGTAGCGGCCATTCTTCAACACTACCCGCTTCTTTTTTAACAATTTTATCTCCTTTGTTCGCCACTTTTACCTTGCACATGCAGCGACTTTGAAAAACTGTAGCTGCCTAACCTGATGAATCGCAAAACAAAAAAGGGAAGGAAAGAACGAGAATTAATTAATACTCTACAAGTTTCAACTCTCCAGAACTAAGACCGTTCAAGAATGTCTTAAAACCCAAAAAAAGTCGTCTGTCGAAAGATATAACCGCCACAATTGACATGACATATTGTAATTGAAGTCGGTATTGAGGAGATACTTCTTGATCGTGAATAGATTAATGTGGTGGAAGCTTTGTGTATTTATTATAGAAAATTCAATTTTTGTTTCTTAGCTGCAGCGAGTGGCGAAGACATGTCACGGAAGGTTAAAAGCCAAAAGACGGTCAAAATCCGTGGTGTGAACCTTAAAAAATAACACCCACAAATTATTTCAAGCCGGTGCTGAGATGAAGACTCTGACAGCCGACAAGTGGATGTCGGCCCACTCTGTCCTTGAGGGTGTCCAGTCGGCCCAATAGCATTTTTTCACTGTACAAATAGTCTACTCCTTACCCACATATCTGTTTGAACAGAAACAAAAACAATATTATGTCTTTAATCATTTATCTCTCCGTCATGTTTTTCACACATGCACATTTGAAATTATCCTTGACATTTCTTTATACATTGAATTAAATAAAGTCTTTAAATCACTCCTCCTTCTAACTAAAACACTATGAAAAATTAATGGTCGGTCCATTGAGTATTACTATCACATTCAACCAACAATGATTTTCAGTTATTATTTAAAGATAGAAAAAATATGAATAATAGAAATACATTGAGATAAGATAAAAAAATAAAATAAAGATAAAATTTTATTTGGTAATAGTGTATAAGATAAAATGATTATTTATGTATTCTGTTTAATTATGATGGATATGACATAATAAAATATAATTTTTTTATTTTATTTTTAATATGTATTATTATTAAAATTCTATCTTTAAGAAAAAATAAAAATTAAATTTTAGTTTATATTAAATATTAAAATTAATAATAGAAGTTAACTGAACTTCCTTTCATATCTTCAGAGTGATAAACTGAGATCATTGCAATAGCCATGACCCCCGTGCACTCCAACAATGGTTAAACAGGGTAGAAACGTCCAATGCGAACAAATCAAGTCCACGTCATGAGATCGATTTTTTATCCAGAGCTGCTGTAAACTTGAGAAGGTACATCCTGCTCTTATCCACAATGATCCCGCAAACCTAGGAGTCCACAAACACGTCTTTATCTCTGAGATCGGAGTCGGACGCTGTCTTGTCGAGGGCGGATGATGCAGATGTATCTCTCGCGAGTTGTGTGCACGCAAGCAAAGGCCTGTTCCTTACGCACAAAAGGCTTCTGTGACAGTCAACGTTGACGGTGGTCAACCGTACGCGTTATGACAGGGAGTGCTGATGTGGTAAGCTATTCTATACTTTATTGAGTGCTGTGTCGTACCTCAATGTGTTGATAATAAAAAATTAGAAAATCTTATCCCAAAACCGTGTCATTTCTCAGTATTTTACTCAGTTAATCCGCACTGCTATTCGCAATTAACAGAGCTGCTAATTGCAATTAACAGAGCTGTTAATTTTACAGCCCACGAGTGGCAGAGCTTTGACGTGGAAAAAGGACAATTTTTATGGGCGCCTCCAATCCAGTGTGAACAAACTTTAGGTTGATGAAGGCCGTCATCTGCTTTTCCCTCACAGACCGGTGACTGTTTGGTACTGCTGCTGCGGATAAGGTTGATTATATAATATTAATGCTTGATTAAGTTTAAAAATAAAGTTTTTTTCGGATAGAACCTACCGCGAAAAGTGAATTTAAAACTCACTTTGTTTGATTAAGACTGTACCTCAAATTTAACCAAAACAATCATTTGCTGCTTCCACCCGCGTTCAGTCTCAGCACAGTGAATTATTCATTCTGCAGAACTGTGCAAAGTGCGTTTTTAATTCACTTTTCACTGTTTAGTTTAGTGAGCTGTAAAAAGTGAATTAAAAACTCTCTTTGCACGGTTCAGCTTGTTCATGGGAAATGATTGTACTGACTCCAGTTTCAACCTCAATACATTAAATCAATCTCGATATAATAAAAATATTATTTTGTAATATTTAATTATATAATACTTAAATTTATTTACTGACACTGTATTAATTATAAAGATATCATATGATTATTTAGTATTTATAGAATTTAATTATAATTATAATTTTATTTTATATTTTAATTATAGTTTTTATTTAATGAATTTATATAAAATATTATTTATTTTATAATATATTAGTAGTACTTAAATTTATAACATTTAAAGTAAAAACCATCAATATATATATATATATATATATATTATTTCATAACCTTAATTTAACATATATTTTAGTAATTAGTTTGTGATTTGCAATGGATGCATAATAATTAAAATAAATATAAATATTAGAGAGAGTCAAAATTAATATTTTTCAATTTGATTGTTATTGGGTTTGAAAGTATAATTAGATTTAAAAGTATTGATTATCTATTTATATTAAAAATTAAAAATATTCAGTAACCTAGTTAAACCCAACATTGATAGGTCTGGCTAGAACGTCATACCACAAGTAAGACCTAACACTTTTTGAAAGTGATTTGAATCTGGCATTCAAACTAGATCCAATAGCGTTAGGTATCACTATCTAACTAAACCCAATATCTTTTAGAGTTGATTTAAGTATAGTTGATAGGTGACATCCAATAACATTATGTCTGGTTGCTAAGTCAGACCCAATAGGTCTAGGCACACAAAAAAACAGTGCCTTAGTAATATTTTTTTTTACTTAAAAATAGCAAAAACAAGCCCTCCATGACGCTACAATGTCGTTTATAGTACAAACATTCTATGTTTACAATGTGATACATAGTGCAATGTGTCTCTATTTATAATACATACACTGTACTTTTCTAATACATTTTAAAGTATAATATAATAGTGTTTGGATTCATAAAAAATAAAAAATACGGTGTTTAAAAAATTATCAAGACTTTTTAATAGATGATATTATTTTTTCTTTTAAAAAATTGTGTTGCTGGCTATACAAATATGCACTTGAGAGAGAATATAAATAATTATAAATAGGAGGGTTTTCTTTGAGAGGTATTTAGTATAAATTTTGAAACTTTATAATATTTTCTTTTAAATTGGATGGAGTTAATTAACCTCACTCTTGATCAATACAAATACTGGTAGCAAACATTGATAGTTTAGAGAATCAAATTAGAGAAAGTTTTTTGAAATTGATGGTGTTAATTTGGTACCAACTTTGAAAATTTACATTTACGTAGCTTCCTAATAATATTAACTAAAAATCAAATTGGTGAATTTATTGTGCAAAATATACTCTCAGATAGCATTATGGATGAAGTGATATTTTTTTTCTCTTTCTTTTTTTTTTTAATAAATTAGCCCATATTAGACTAGATTATAAATCAATTTGTTTGGGGATAGTGAGATTAAAAGATATGGAATCAAAGTAAAAAACACATAGGGAATGTGTGACTTTAAAAGCTGGGGTAAAGTATTTATTATAGTTCTATACTTTACAGATTATAGATATCGGGTCTTTTTAGTTTTCAAAATTTAAAGAAAAAAAATCAATAATGGTCTCAAACTTCATTTTCCTTGTCTTTTGGCCCCTCGTGTCTAGAATCTAGCTTTAGAAAGAGAAAATTTTTATTGACATTTATTTTTTCCACCAAAACATTTGAAATTGATGTTAAATTATTTTTTTAATAAGAAGAGCTCACATTAAGATTTTTTTTACCTTGAAATCGCCAAGAAAAACATATACAATCTTATTAAGTTTTTTATTTTGGTTTTTCAGGATTACCTTTTTATTAAAATTTATATGTAAGGAGTGAAATTGAAAATAATAAATAGTAAGCAAACTAAAAAATAATAATAAAACAAAAAAAGATTGAAAAAAAACATCATCTTAAAAAAGAAAAAGATGAACCCGAGCAAACCACCTAAACCTAGTCCAGCATCTAAAACTCACAACCCGTGAAATCTCGGATCTGGATTCAACTAACAAGCTTGATCATCAACCAAATTTATTTTAAAGAATGAAATTGATGAAAAGGTAACAATAAAAGAAACTAGCGAAAGCAAAAAAATAAAAACACAACAAAAAGAAATGAGAAAAAAATTTGATAGAAAAAAATACAAGGGTAAAATTTGAGAAAAAAAACTAATTTTACAAATGATGTCAAACAAGATAAGTAGATACTAAAAGAATAATAACCAAATTTGAAAGATTAAAAAAAATCATAGAAGATGAAACTGAAAAATAATTGTAAATTTGAAGGATTGTTTATATATTAAAAAATAATTAGTAAAATCAAAAAACATTTGTAATTTGAAAGATTATTTATATATTAAAAAATAATAGGGGGTGAAATTGAAAGTCGTTTATAATTTTATAACTTATTCTAAAATAAAAAAAATAGTAATCAAAAGTATATGGACTAAATGTGAGGAAAAAAATTGAAGAGGATATTCTAAAATTTTGCAGAAACTAGTGCAAAATTTGAGGAGAAAGGAAAGAAAAAAAAAAGTAAAAGAATAAAAAGATGGTTGTCAATATAAAACCCGAGGCTATTATGATGCTAGCGTCATACCATTAAGTTGAGAGCTTTGAACAACATTAGTGTTTGAACAAAATGAGAGTATTCACATGCTAGTGCGTGACACACTCATCATTATATTTTTATTTTAAATAATAATATCAAATATATGACTATTACATCATTACCTCTAAGAAATCTTTGAATCTAGAACAAACTAATATATATATAAAAAAAAAACCTTTATAAAAGAGTTGTATTGTTCTTATATTTAAAAGCATGAAAATAATTGCATTATTTAAAAAAAATGATAAAAGAATTGGCGAGTCAAGTATTGGAATTATTTATTCCAAGGCTAAAACTTTAATTTTATTGTGCATTAAAAAAATAAAATGACATTCATAACCTATGCAATATATTGAAGATAAGATAATTGTTTCATGTTGAGAAGACAATCTCACTTATAAAGGTGAGGTCAATGCCTTTTTTGTCATGGGCAAATAAGTAAATACACTAGTACAATAAATAGGAAAAGGAGCCTTCACCAGCTGTAACTTCTCTTTTAGGCCAAGTAATTTCTTTTTCTTTTTCTTTTTTCGTTTTTAATTTGACTATCTAATGGATGTGGTCAAACTGCTTTATAGAAAGTAGAAGCGATTGAGAGTTGACTATGGATACGATAAGGTGAATATGATCATAGTTTTAAAAATAACCTAAGGGAGAAAAAAAGGGAAAATGTGAATTTTTTTCTTTGACTTGCTTGTAGTGCAATTTAGAATGCGTTGACCACTGACTCCGTCCTTCTAAGATGTAATCGATAGACACGGAAGTCATTAATTCCAGCATATATAGCACGTGTCATCTTAATCCAACTCTTTTATTTTTTTCTTTTTAATATTGAAAGGGAGGAGTTAATATTTAATTTACGACCGTAAGGGGCCGGAATCCCTTTCAAGAAAACGAGATTTCCGTCTACGTGGCGTCCTAAAAATTATTTAAATAATATTTCTTCTGTAAAATTTAAGGATGGGTGTCTTAAGAGGTGGAAAGGAAAGATGTTGTTCTACCTCATTAACCTTCTCAAAATGGCACACCAGCAACACGATCGATGAAGAAGACGAGGGCCAACAAGCTAAGGTGGAGAAATATGAGCACTTATCTCCTTAACTGCTTGAGAGGAGAGGAGATTTTTATGATAATACTTATCCATAAAAACAAGATATGGAAATTTAGCCTTGCAGAATAAATATGATAGTAAAGAGGTTTGGTGCGAAGAAATATAATGCGAGCTGTGTTTTCGATGAGGGCAAATCCATCACACTCCAAGCTCAAGACCCCATGATGAGAGCATCAAGACAAGCAAAAAGAGATTTCCTTAGAGGCATTCATTTCTCGCATTCTTGGGGAGAAAGAGGCCAGAGGTTTTGCCTTCAAAAAACCTTGATTTTTTTTTTTATTGGAATATGGAAATATGGCATCTCCATTCGCGATTGCAATTTGAAGTGCAGTTTCAGCCACCGAATCCGAGTATATAACCGGTTGTAGTGGAAGGATTAACATATATATATATATATATACCTATATAATTGTACTGGATTGGATTTAACCCATAAATAAAAGCCCTCTGAAAGAAACACCTAACAGCGATTGCCCAGCCACCATATCAGAATCCTTTCAAGTCCTCCAGCATCAAGAAGAACCTGAACCAAAATCACATCTCTTCTGGTTCCTAAGTCAAACCCTCAACTTCCACAGGCCAAGCATTCATCACGGTTTGCAAGGGAGCAAACCATTTGAGCCATTTTGGTATCATCATCATCAGCACCAGCACCAGCACCAGCACCATCCGCTTTCTGCTTCTTATCCTGAATTGCCCATAAATGAGAATCTCTTTCGGTGAAATACACAAATAAAAAATGGTAGAAAAAGTAGTGATTATCACGGGTCATTACTTGAAGAACAGAAGTATCAACAGTGAACTTGATGGCATCAGCTGCAGCACGTGATCGTAGATAATACATCCCTGTCTTTAGACCCTTCAAACAGGAAAAAGAAACAATAAGACAGTGAAATTATTGCAGCCCGTAACTATTCTTTGCAAAGAGGGCAGGGTTTCATCAAAATTGACTAGGCAATGTAAACTTTCGACAATAGCCATAAAATCACTTGTCCATAGCAAACAAATAAAATTGCTCCTGCCAGTGTCAAAATCTTTGGACAAACCGTTGTAGATATAACATGTTATATTTGTTGTTCATTTTTTTTTTTTTTTGGTTATAGTTTCGATGTGCATACCTTTGACCATGCATAAAAGTGTAGGGAAGTTAGTTTTCCGAAATTGGGTTGGTCCATATGTATATTAAGACTTTGACTCTGATCTATGTAGCATCCTCGATCAACAGCCATATCAACCAATGTCTTTTGCTTGATCTCCCAAACAGTCCTGTTTACCACAATAGTTAAATGATCTCAAGGGTTAAAAATACGGAGAAGCACTAGCTATGAAGAAATTCACTTATCCATACTTGTATATAAACTTCAGATCATTAGGGATTTCTGGAATGTTTTGGACAGAGCCATCTTCACAAATTATTTTGTTCTTCAGAGCAGGAGACCAGAGGCCCATCTCAGTCAAGTCATGAAGAAGATGTTTGTTGACCACAACAAATTCACCACTGGAGAGAAAGAGGATTAGAGAGCAAGCACAAGGCAATTGATATTAAAATAAACTGAATAGGATAGGTTCACATAGCAAACCTTAGAACTCTACGGCTATAAATGTTTGAAGTATATGGCTCAAAGCACTCATTGTTTCCAAGAATCTGGCTGGTTGAAGCTGTTGGCATTGGTGCCAAAAGAAGTGAATTTCTAACCCCATTCTTAGATATCATTTTCCTTAAGGCATCCCAGTCCCACAACAGATTTGAAGGAGTTACACCCCACATGTCCGGCTGCAGAATTCCCTGCACAATTAAATGCATCCTTTAAGAATCAGAAGCTGGTGAAAATTACATGTTCTGCTAGTTATTGGACCAGAAGGTCTTGGAAATGCTTTCAAATGGAAACTGAAAGTCTACAGAGTAAACCAACCAATAACTGATGTTCACCAGCAACGAAAATTTTCTCACAGAAGACACAAATGAAACTCAATTCAGGCAAATCAAAGCAGAAATGTTATTAGTCAAAAAGATAACAGCAGCACAATTGTGACTTTTTATAAGTTGAAATGGGAAATAGTGTCCCAGAAAACGAACATATTCATGCAACTGCACTTGAGGTGTTTGCATTTGAAGAAACCCAGCATACCTTGCTCACAGGACTTCCTTCATATGTTTCATAGGGACCTTCCCTTGCAGCAACCTCAGAAGATGCTTTCAGGGCATGGTAATAAATCGTTTCAAATATGTCCTTATTCAGCTTTTGAGCCTGAAATTGATGGCCACTAAATAATCAGACCAACCAACTATTGAAAGCTTATTTAAAAAAGAAAAGTTGTTGGGAGTAAACATTACCTCAGGTGAGTCAAATGACATTCCGAGCAGGATGAAGGTGTCTGCAAGACCTTGAACTCCAATGCCAATGGGTCTATGTCGGAAATTTGACCTCCTAGCAGTTTCAACTGGGTAGTAATTGACATCAATTATTTTGTTAAGATTGGATGTAACCACTGCTGTAACCTGTCCCAAAAGCAAGAGGAAAACAGAAATTACTGGCTGAACTTATGAAGCAAAATATGAGGCTTCACGAAGCAGAAGATGCAGGTGAGTGCATATGCTAGGAAATGTCCTGATGCACCTATGTGAAACACAAACCTCAGCTAGTTTCTCAAAGTCAAAATATCTATTCTTGAAACCTCTACTCCCAACAAGTTTAGATGGATGAGACTCAACAGGAACTCCCTGCAACACAGTGCATGACATTAGGTCACAAGGCAAACAACATCCCAAAAAAAGCAAAATTTTCAAATAAGTTCGCAAGCATCCCCCACCATCTCTCTCACAAATCGTGGTAGAGCAATTGAAGCCAGATTGCAGACAGCAGTTTCCGTTGGGCTTGTGTATTCAATTATCTCAGTGCACAAATTTGAAGATTTTATGGTACCCAGGTTTTGTTGGTTGCTTTTCCTATTGCAAGTATCCTGGAAAAACAGAAGAGAAATAAGAAAACAAAATAATACAAAGCCAAGATACAAAAAGATTAAAATCCATCAGATTTACACAAATCACCTTGAAAAGCATATAGGGGGTCCCAGTCTCTATCTGGGATTTCAAGATCTCAAACCAGAGGTTTTGGGCCTGGACAACCTTCTTGGCTTTGCCCTAGATATATGCATTAGAATTAATAACAATCAGAGTCTAGTAAAAATCAAACATTCAGAAAAAACAAACTTCAGGTTAAACAAAAGGAAATTACATTTCTTTCATATCGGGTGTATAGTTCCTCAAACTCTTTGCCCCAACAATCTGCCAAACCTGGAGCTTCATTAGGGCAAAACAATGACCATTGCCCGTTGCTTTGAACTCTCTCCATAAAGAGATCAGGAACCCACAGAGCATAGAATAAATCTCGAGCACGGTTTTCTTCCTATAAAAATGAAAAAGTTACAGCTGAAGTTCAACAGCAAGTTAAGCTGGTGCAGTGAGGAGATGCTATCACATAAACTAGAACAAGACAAAGCGGAAGTTTGCTCCTTATGAGTCATACCTTTCCATGGTTTTTCCTAAGATCCAGAAACTCAAATACATCAGCATGCCATGGCTCCAAATACACAGCAAAAGCACCTTTGAACATGGTAAGCAACGTTTCAATGGAGAATCATCAGGCATTAAATTTAAAACGACGATACAAGAGCAATAAAATGTGCATACCTTTCCTCTTGCCTCCTCCTTGATCAACATAGCGGGCAGTATCATTGAACACCCTCAACATTGGAACAACGCCATTAGATGTCCCATTTGTCCCACGAATATAACTTCCAGTGGCACGGATGTTGTGGGCAGATACACCAATTCCTCCTGCTGATTTACTGATAATAGCACACTCCTTCAATGTATCATATATTCCTTCAATACTATCATCTTTCATGCACACCAAGAAGCAGCTGCTCAGCTGCCAAAAGACATCAAATATCTCAGTCAATCTTCTGCAAAAATAAAAACCTCTTAAACCAAACACCATATTTGTAAACTAAATTAAAACTTTCCAGAAGACTTTCATGAACAGATATGCCCATAACATAATACATACTTGAGGTCTTGGTGTTCCAGCATTGAAAAGGGTGGGAGAAGCATGAGTGAACCATCGCTGAGACATCAAATGGTACGTTTTGATAGCTGAATCAATATCATCTTTGTGAATTCCAACAGCAACCCTCATCAGCATGTGCTGAGGCCTTTCCACAACCTTTCCTTGGACCTTCAGGAGGTAGGATCTTTCAAGCGTCTTGAAGCCAAAGTAATCATAGTCAAAGTCCCGATCATAGATGATCTCAGAGTCCAAGCGAGCAGAATTCTGGAGCAAAAAGAAAATGTTATTGACAATCCATGGCTCATAACATTAGGTGAAGCGTCAGGTAGTGGATATATCTATCTCTACAACAAATAGAACAAACCATTAAATTTAAAATGTTATTTCAGTCAAGTTGACAGGAAGCAGCTAGATGTGTTTAGCCCACATTTTTGGTAACATGACCACTCTACAACACTGTTAAGAACATTTTCCCTTTTTTCTCCTTTTAATTTCAATAAAAAGAAACAATTAAATCCAACAAGCCATAGAATAATAGACTGGAGAAAATACCTTCATGATTATTTCATAAACATCATCAGCAATCAAAGCAGCCTTCAGTCCAGATTTATCATTAAAATGGTTATACATAATTTTGATCCTGCAGCAACCACCAACCCAGATCAAACAACAATTTCCAAACAATGAAGCCCGGTGGTTAAATAGAATAGAAGCAGCATGGTATAGTATGAAACTTACGTCTCAGAAAATGATTTCCGAGTGTTCTTATGCAGGTTTGAAACAACAATCCTGGCCGCCAACTGCATCAGCAAAATTATATTTAATGGTTAAATCAGGAAGCAGGCCATTTACCCTTCAGTCCTCGATTTTGTTAACCTAAGGAACAGAATATAAAGTAATAATGTTTTTACAACACAAAAATAGTGTCAGGCCCAAGAATTTGTGTGTTTGTGTGTGTGTGTTTAATTCTGGAAGAATATTCTCCAGATGCCCACAGAACAATTAGTAGATCCACATAGATATGCACCAGCTGTAAGACCTAGAGTGTGCCCAGAAATCAAGAGAAAATAAAAGAGACCAATTCGCGAAAAGAAAACTCACAGAGGCATAATCAGGATGGTTGGCAGTCATAGCAGCGGCAGTTTCAGCAGCCAATTCATCAAGCTGGCTAGTGGTGACACCTTTGTAGACACCAGCACAGACCTTCTGAGACACCAAGACTGGGTCGCAGTGGTCGATGCTAAGGCCATAGCTAAGCTTCTTCAGTCTAGCAGTGATCTTATCGAAGTGGACACTCTCTTGCCTCCCATCTCTCTTCACCACATACATTTTTGCTTCTTTGAAGACTTTAATCAGACAGCTTTTGAGCACAGAAAGAAATACGAGAATGAACGCCTTCTTATATAGGGAGGTGGAGGAGAGGCGACGAGGGTGGGTAGGTTTTTTGAAATAAATAAAGAAATCTTGGGTTTCTTTCCCTCCGCCCCTCCAAGACTCATTTAGGTTTTATTTTGGAATTTGAATCTTGGCGCCAAGTTGTGGGTTCTAGATTCAGAGGGTTGCTATGGCGGGTAATATTTTTGGAGCCGGCGAGGTTGGGTGGTGCTGCGGGGCCCGCGCAATTATTCGTCCTTTGCCATTCCGATCCTAATCTGTGGCTTCGGTAGCCTGCAGAATAAAATGTTTTTTCTTTTCTTTTTTTTATTAAAGGATATATTTTTTGAAATTTGCAAAAAATAAAATATCTGAATCATATGAATATTTTATCTTGGATTAGATAAACTTAATCCAGAATAAATAAAAAAATTGATCGGAAAATATTAATGTGAAAGAGAAAAATAAATAAATCGATGGGAGGAGGGGTGATTAGGTGGACTTGAGAGAGGATGGGAAAGGGAAGGGGGCTGGAGCCTGCTTGTGCGTTGGCGGGCTTTTGAAGTGAGCGGGGGATGCGGTGGAGTTGACAATGACTCGTGTGCATGATTCCTCTTTTTCTTTCTACTTTAATCTCTTTTTAGCTGGAGACTGCTGCACCTGTTTATTTTTTATATTTTAAAAATATTTTTTTAAGAAAGATAGAGATATTTTATTTTTTATTTGTTTTAAATGAACATTTTTTAAAATATATATTTCTATACGTATTTAAATAAAACAGTACTTAAAAAATAATTATTATCACATCAATATCATTTTATTTGATCACATTTATGGCTCCTGGTTTTCAGGATTTTCCTCGTAAGAACCCTTTTCTTTATATTATTTTAGTTTTATTGATTGTGCTTACGATTATTAAAAGAAAGATTTGGGGTTTTGCTGAACACTTAGCGTTATGCACACGTTGATAAACATCATTCATTGCACTGTTCTGGGAGTTGCATATTTTTATAATTTAGTATTTTTAAATTCTATTTTTTGCATTTCAATCAAGAAATATTATTAATATTATATTTTAGTTTCTGGTAGCCGAGGAAGAACAGAGAAAGATGTCCACTGGAATATACAGCACACTATAGAGACGCTGACAGCAAAACCATCGAGGCCACGTCTGCAGATCATTAGCGCCAAGCCTGCAGATTAGCAGTTAAGCAGTGCAAAGTTACTTCAACACACGAAAATTTGACTTTTTAAAAATTATTTTTTAAAAAACAAACATAATCTAAAAAAATTATAATGATATCTTAGAAATTTCATGATGATACTATACTTTTGAATTAAAATTATAGGTTTTTATGGTAATTTAAGCAATTATTTTATAAAAAATTATATATGATTCTATTATGCATAATTTAAAAACAAAAATCATCAAGAATAGTAAAATATTTATTCTTTGTTAATTTTGAATTTTTATATAATCTTATCTAAATGAATTTTCCTTTATTTTGGTATACAATTGCATAAAAATTACCAGGAAATAATTGTTTTTTCAATTAAAACTTGCTTTCAAACTATTATATGGTAAAAAAAAAATCATGTTTTAATTTGGTGTCTCAACCAAAATCATTTGGCAACAAAACTCTAGAAAGAAGTCTGTAAAAAAAACAAGGAAAGAGGATTTTAACAAGATAACTTAGTTCAAAAAAATATTCAAAAGAAAAAATAAAGAAATAACTCAAGTTAATTTTGATTAATTTATAAAATTTACAATCCAAGACAAAGATTTTATTAAATTCAATTAATTCTATCTTATTATATATATATATTTAAAAACCAATTTACAATTAATTTTAAATTTTTATCGTAATTTCAAGGCTAATTTCTTTTAACAAGGTCAAGATAGATAAAAAAAATTTATGACGCGCGGTTCTTGTTGGATTATCTTTTTAGGATATGCATTGTTTATACCCTCTTCATTCTTCAAAAATTCTTATAATCAACGAGCTTTTCCTCGAGTTCCTCAAATGTTATCGGATTCTCCCTTGCTCTTATAGCAGCTGATCTCGTATTCAAGACCTAGCCCATTCAACGTGTTGATAACAAGATCGACCTTGTCTCAGGGAGAGAAAATAACGCAGGTTCATCCACTGTTATTTCGACTGGTTGAATATACTCGGAGATTGATCTAGTTCCCTGAAAGAAATTGGATAAAACATCTCTAAAAGCCATTCACGCTCATGTTAGAACAGTTTTATGGAGGTGAACGAGTTTGTCTCGGGAATCCCTTGAGGTAGTCGCAGAGGCTATAATAGACATAACAATTCCTAATGTTAATGTTACTATACATAGCATGCAGTAATAATTGACTCTAGTCTGGATCGGAAATAACAGCTCCTCCTTCCACGGTGGTCTGAGGTGGACAAGGCTCATTGCCATCTACATAACCCATAAGGTCGTAACCATGGAGAAGCGGCATCATTAATGGATCCAAGATTGCTACAAGAACTTGATTGTCGAAGAATTCGAGCACCACTGATGCTCTTGGATGTTTCATTAACTAAAATTTTAAGCTTTTTGCTGTTAGGCCAAGAGCTGTGATACTGTGCACGCAATAGAGAGATTCGGTCCTGGTGGTTATATTTCTGCACATTGCTACGGAGGTTATATGTACAGAGGATATAGCAAGCTATATATCTTATAGGAGAAAATAAAGCAAGGAGATACAAAATAAAGATTGTTATCTGCCATTGATTCTATATATGATCCCTGATCTATAGCATTGAATACTGTAGCATTTCCTTCCTCGATCAATAACTTTGATGGTGATTGTCGTGATTCTGTTACTCATGTTCTAAAGCCTTGCAAGAATATTGCATATATATCCTTGTTGATTTTGACAACAATATAATATTTTTCGATCTTCCGATTCCATGATGACCTTGTTTGATTTTGTGTTCATCGCAACCTCAAATCCATGAGCTAATTCCAGCCCATGATAATCAATTTGTTATCAATTGATTATCATAAATGATGTCAAAATATTCACTTAAACCTATTTTAATGAGAAAATTGATTCTCTAAACTTTAAGTTCCAATGAGAAATTTAATCCTCATCTCTAATTAATTAATTTTAAAGAGAAATATATGTGAAAATTTTCATGAATGTGAGATTTTCAAAACGAGTTAAAAATGAACAAATCATGAGCTACAACCTTGCACTTAGCTTGATAGAACTGCGTTGAGAATTTGAATCCCCCGTTTGATACACAAGTGCTGGCAGTGGCCGCCACAACACGGTTTTAAATTGAGAAAATTACACTATTAGTACACCAATTATATATATTCTCAATCGAGTACATGGATTTTGTTTTTTGAGTGCCATGACTTCATCAAAAAATTTCAATCAAGTACAATTATATATACAGAAGTGTTATTTTTTCATAAATTGTTATTGGTACTTTAACTTTGATTAATTTTACAATAATCAAGTGCATGAATTTTAATTTTATTCATTTATTTTGATACACCAACATTTTTTACTGTTCCAATCAAGTAATTTAGTAAATTTCTTCACTTTTCAATGTGGATTTTTTTTTGGTTGAAGTTACCCTCTGAAATAATATTATTTTTAATAAATTGAAATATTTTAAATTAAATTACATGCTTGTAAAGGAATCTAACTAAATATTCTTTAGATGTAAACTCTTTTGATCGAACAATAGTAAGTCACCTACGTAAATATTAAAAAAATATATCTTATAATTAATTAAAAGTAACAAATAAATTGTTTATGTAATTAAAATATTTATTGTTTTAATCAGATAAATGAATCTCATGTGCGGTTTCAATATTAATAGAAATTTCATGAAATCAAAACGGCGTAAATGCATTGAGAAAATCACTTGAGTAAAGGAACCTAGCTAATCAATTCAGAAAATTACTTAATTAAAATAATAATAAAAATTAAAAATATTAAAACTCATTTACTTGATTGACATAAAATAAAAACTCACATTATCAAATAACAAAAGAACCACTTGATTCGACTTCCTGGTCACATGTTAGATGCCTATTAGAACTTCTACCTCCATGGGATATTAGGGATTTGTGTTCATTTTTCTCATACATTCTTATTGTTGCTGGAATTTACAGCCATAGTATATGAACTGGGTATATGGCTTGCGCGCCATCCTCCCAACAACATTCTCATCGGGGACAAGGCTCGCTTAGCAAGCCTGCGCACAGCAACTTCAACAGTGAAACGAAGGATCGAGGAAGAAAAGGAGACGGACAAAATTAAAGAAAACATCACCTTAAGCCCTAGCTAACCAGTGATCCCGCTTTAAAAACGCAAAAATGGAAGTTTCATCATCATCCTGTCCACACCAACGCAACACATAATCATCAAGAAGAAGAATTCAACTTAATTCTTATCCATAGAGTGCAAAATCCTCAGTAATCTAAGTAGAGGGAAGAGAAACATTACTTAATTGATGGTGTTTTGCTACATCGATTAGCTTCCACTACTGTTGCTAAAACTCTATTAGGGTTTTTCATCGATGCTCACCTTGTTTCCTTATCAATTAACACTATTCGTGGCGCCTGGTAAACACTCACAAGAGACCTGTATCTTTTCTTTCTAGGTCGAGCAACCTCCTCTTCTTTCCGGAAAACCTCTTCAATCGTCTTTGAAGTGATCTCATTTTGGCTGCGTCGATCAAACTCCTCCTCCTCATCTTCAAAATCACCCTTATTTCTATTCTTTCTCCTCCTCTTCTTCTGATTGTTGTTGTTGTTGCTGTAGTCTTCGCCGCTTAGCCGGACGAGTTGTTGCGCTGCAGCCACGTCCAAGTCTGTTAAGGTCATGGGATGGATTCCAAGTAAAACTTCCAGTTCTGCCATTTCCATGGCCATGATCATCAAGATTCAAGAAATCAACACGAGAGAGAGAGAGTGGGAGATTAGCTTGCTTTCTCAGTTATCTTTTTCCTCATTATTGACCCTAGACGGTTTTATCTTCGGTTTATAGGATTGACAAAATTGGCAGAGAGCGCGTTGGAGGGCATGTTCGTGTGTAGTCTGAAAGAAACTGTAAGGTAGGTTCTATGAAGATGGCAGGAAGATGAGTAGCTTGTGCGGGATACGCAAATAAAGGATTATTTTAAGAAAACCCACGCCATGACTTCCTTTAACTTCTTGTCTGGGGCCCACGAGATTGACCCACGTCATCAATTCCAAATTAGTACTTCAAATCGGGTCCCCGGGGATTATAATTTATATGCCCTTCCGGTAGTCACTGTCTCGCCGTTATTGAATGATTTGAACATTATCTTATGGTGCTTTCTTCTTTCTCTACTTCGGCATCCATTGATCTTGTTTGGGTTTTATGATAAAACACCTGCAATTTATTTATTCAGGAGCTTCACTGTTTCTTTTTCTTTTTCTTTTTTTTTACTTATAGGCTAGAGGAGGGAGAAATTACTGACCGGAGAAGAGATAGCTGATGACTATTATTGTTGAAGAGAGAGTGAGAGGAGAGGAAAAGTTAGGGATTGCCTTCGTATATATATTTAAGTTTAACATCACATGGGAAATTTTTGATTGGTTCATCTATCAGGAATAAACCACATCAGCACATCATCAAGAACTCTATCAACCAATTTTTTTTATAATATCAGTGACTTTATTAGTAAATTCATCCAGTCAATAAAATTGTCGATCATTTAAAATTTTCAAATGTTTTTTTTTAAATAAATTACTAATAACTTTTTATCTATCTATTGATGTATTTGTGTAGTTGAATCCAATCCCTTGAATTATTCTTCAAACTCTTTATAATTATTTGATGATTTTATATTTTACCAGTAAAACCATCAAAGAATAATAATTCCTTAATTCTTCTTTTTAATTCTCCAATAATATTATTTTATGCTAATGATTGTTTTGGTATTTAATATCATTGATGGAAATTATTCCATCAAAAAATCTATATGTTGGTTTACATTATTGAATCCTTTTTTAAACTCTTTATAATTCTCTTATGATTTCATGTTACATCAATAAAACAGTTGAAAAATAAAAATTTCTTATTTCTTCTCTATAATTATTATATAATATTTTTTTCATTAGTAATTCTATTGGTATTTAATATCATCAACAAAAATAGATTGTCAAAGAATTTATATATGAATCTAGATTCCTAAATGATTCTCTAAACTCTCTATAATCTTTTGATGGTTTTATATTATGATGGGGATTTTGTCGATAAATTTATAGTAATTTATTTTTTTATCGAATATAATTCCTATTGAACCTAATTACACAATAGAAATAGGTGCATTTATAACATATTAAAATCACAATCACAATAATAAACACTTGATAAATGTATAAAGTTAAAATACAATATAAATACAATATATAAGGATAATAAATATGTTTTACAGCTCAAATCATTTTAGATCCATTATTTAATTTGAATCCTCGTCATCTTCATCTTTATTTTCATCATCTTCACGTGCATCATTTTTTTCGTTGAATTGAAGTTGATTGATCTCTTTATCTTCATCATCTTCTATATTTCTATTGGTACTTAATATATCATTTAACTTGTTAATATCAACATAAACATAAGTATTCTCTGTAACATAAAAATTTAAATCTGTTTCTAACTTGATAAATAGAGTAAGATGATTTGTATAAATTAACTCATTTAGTTGAAACAAATCCCCCCTTTAATTACTTCATCATTACTATTATGAACAACTTATAAGTTTTTACGTGTGTAAATCAATATAAGTATTTCTCAACAAACTTTTTTTTTTAGAAAATGCATAATCACAACACTTGATTAATAAAAAATTTTGTTTTTATATTTCACAAATAGACATTGCATCCATTAATATTCTTTGGATTTAAAAGAGTAAGATTAATAAAACCCTCAAACCCTTTACAATACTCTTTCTTGTATAATATTTGAAGTGAATCTTAGTACATCTAAAAATGATTATTTATCATATAAAAAATTTATATAAAGTGATAATGACAATATTTCTTAATAATATAATAATCTATTCAAAATTGAACTTTGATAATTTAAAATGAATTCACAAGCTAATGACAAAAAAAAAATGATTGATGTGTCAAAATATTGACGAATAAGATTAATATTGGTTATAACACCTTTAAATTTATTGATATAACTTTTTATAAATTATTGGAACGAGAAATACCATCGGTGAATCCATTGAAAAATTATGATGTATCAACAAAATTATTAAATAAATATTTTATATTTTATAATTATTTTATTATAAGTCAATAATTACAAATGGAATTTTTTCTGTCAGTAAATATGTTGAAAATAACCTATTAAAATATCTTATCGCTATTATAACTGGGCATTACTGGTAAAAAATATTTCACAGTAACCCTGTTGCTATTTTATAATTTGATGGTAGTGTGATAAGACTAGCAATAATTACTATTTTATTTGACGACGAACAAGCAAGTAAATGCATGTCAGATTATTATACTAGAAAACATGATTAATTGCACAGTATCGTGCACTGCATAATATTACTATTGACCAACTTTTTTCAGCGACGCCCTTCTGTGCAGTGTGAGACTTCACTAATCAACACATTCTTAGTTTAATACTCTCAATCTTGGTAATTTCCTTGTTAATACCTTATGAGTTCTTTCGAAATATATATTCAGAGAAGCTCATTTGAGGTCTTGAAGAACGTACGAGAGACATTTGTGAGCTGATCGATCTGCCATGAAACTTACAAAAAGCGGCCAATGGTAGTGGTGGAGTCAATGCGACGATGATCCGAACGTTCAAGGAATTTCTTCTCAATGGCCGGCACGCCACCAATCAACTTTTTGGCTATGGTGTCTGCCAACAACCCTCAAACAATTTGCAAGGAGCAAAGTGGCTATTTGCAAGTCAGCCAAGAGTTTTCTTCAGAATATAGCTGAAATCGATGCCAAGATTATGCAACATAGTATTTTACATTATTTTCTGCCTCTACTTTGTAATATGAAATCTATAAAAAGAAATTGATACTGCTATATATAAAATAGAATTTTAGTGACATTTGTTCTATAATTATTGTGTATGGATTAATTACCATGATCACAACAAGTCTTTGTCCGACAGGCAATCTCTTTCTTCCTGGTGTAGATGTGTTGGTTGTCAACACCCAATTAACTTTATTTTTCTTTCTTTTTGGTCCAACACGCCCCAATTTAAATAATCTTTCGATCAATCTTGCGACTTAAGTATTCAATGAGAGAGAGGTTTAATTCGATATTTTAATATATTATTCATGATTTCTTATCAAATGATGAGATGTTATTTAATTAAATGGGCCTCCGTACTTTTTATATGGTAGTTCTTTGATCGATAGAACTCTATGAGAAACTTGATGTTATATGAATTGTAGATTTAAAATTTACTTATCTCACAATGAAATACCGAGTAAAAATGGAGGAAGTAGAAATAATTAAATTTGCAAGAAAATAAAAGGGAAGGATTGTTATCGATCCTCTTACAGTCATAATAATCATCGACTTCACTGATTAAATTGAGGAGACGGATCCCCTGCAAGGATCTCTCATCCTTTCAAGAGATCCATGGACATAATATATTCCTAGCTTGCCACCTAAGCTGTTGAAGAAGGATAATTAATGACAGGAGAGCAGAAATGATGAAAGGATCTTCCAGGGTAGAGGTGAGACCACATAATGCCATAATATTTGCACTCTCAACATCAGGTTACAGACGGCGAGACAATAAAACAATTATATAGTCGAGTGGTCTACGACACTTGTATGGATCCCCACATTGACGGGGATAATTTATGATTCAATGCCTTTGAGACACAGAAACTGGTATGAAGAACATAACCCTCTAGAACCCACAAGAAATTAATGAAAGAATTAAAGAAAACCCTGTAAATAAAAAAAATTGTCATCCCCAAACCCAAAAGTATCTACACCCCAAATTACAGCTTTCTTCTCAAAAATATTTCCTTCTTCTTGGCCATTGACATGAAACATGGGGCAATGCATGTCGCGTCCAGTCCGTGGACTGCCTCCAGGCCCCTTGAATCCATAATTATCTTGATGTGGCCTAATCACAGTTCAATCCACACACTTCCAAGACAGGACCATCTCTTGACACAAATGGATTTATACGAACCCACAGGAGAGTTAGGATTGAGGCCAGTAGAATTGACCATACCAAAATGATGGTGGGCATGCGATCTTGTTTCCCAAGAAGCCCTTTGAGGAAGGGGTAGAGGTGGAGGATGACCCATAGGGCAAAAAACAGCCTCCCAAACAATGGACCCCATGAATCATACCCATTGTTGATGGCGTCCGAGACCCCAACCACAACGCCAACTATGTTCATGATCAACAACGTTGTAGGTGGGATCAACAGCGATGTCCACTTGAATATGTAAAGCTCTGAGAATTCTCCATCATCTGCTCCTTTTGATGTAACAGTGAAGTTTGTACTAACACCAGCCAAAACCTTGAGCAAACCCTGGAAGAGAGCAAACAGGTGTGATGAAACACCTCCAATCACCCAAAATTGTTCATTTCTCCACCAGTCATCTATCCCGACACCACCCCACTGCATCTCGAGGATACCAGTTGCAGCTATAGATATGAAGAGGGCTATGAACACGATACTGGCATAATTACTAATCTGTACAACATAAAAGATCCGATTTAGATTGAAGAGTAGATGGTTAGTAGCGGCTAGAACAACCACATAAAAAAGCATTATTCCCATGCTATACAACAACTACATGAAAAACAAGCTTTTCAAAGAACAATAATTCTTTCAAATCCCATGCAACCATGAGCTGATTAACAATAAGCGATCAAGCTACTTAACAGAACAGGTCTTGTAGAGAGAAGGGATGATTGATTAACATAATAGAGCCAAACAGATCATTAACAGAGACACGTTTTCAGTTTTGTTACTTGAAAACACGTCTTAAGTTGGAAAAAAAATTTCCTCACATCATTTGCACATCCAATGACCAATAAACAATGAGATACGAAGATTTTAGGAAGAACAACTAACTTTTATCAAGAATAACTATGTTTCAATTTTCCAACTGGATGTAATAACACAAAGTGGGGTGTTACCTCAGGAACAATGAATTTCCCAGTGAGCAGGCATATAGCTGGTAGTGTACAGTAAATAAGCAAGGGAATGGATGTCCAAGGATACACAACTGAGTTTATGTAGGAAAATCGTTCCAACCACTTCAATCCACCCCCATAACCATACCAAATTGGACAGTGTCTGCTGAAGAAAATCTCAACAGAACCGAGGGCCCACCGAAGAACCTGGTGTAGACGATCTGACAGGTTAATTGGAGCTGACCCCTTGAATGCAGGCCGCTTAGGTATGCAGTAAACAGACCGCCATCCATGGCAGTGCATCTTGAATCCTGTCAAGATATCTTCTGTAACAGAGCCATATATCCAGCCAACCTGGTTCAGTACAAAAAATTTAGATGATATGTGGGAGATAAAAGCACAACTTTCTTATGTTGGGTTTGAACAGTTCAAGTCTCTTTGTTTTCACTTACTTCCTTTCCCCATTCTGTTTTATCTTCATAACCACAGCTGATAACTTGGATGGCTTCTCTCAACAGTGATGCAGGAGATGCATCCCGAGGAACTCCACCGTTCTCCAGAAGAGTGGAAACTACAAACACTGGAGATTGCCCAAACTTCTTTTCCAGCTTCATCTGGGATGTTTCAGAAGATTTTTCAGAAGTTGATTCTGCAATATCAGCCAACTCTAAGAGATCTAAAATTTAAACACAAATGAATAAAACACAATGGGTGCAGTAGCTTCGTAAAACCTTCGATTCCTTCAATATTTTCAAGGGCATGTATCTGCTTTGATGCTTCCCTGTTCTTTGACTTCTTCTTCTCCTTTTTTGGCTTCGATTTCTTGTTTTTTCTGGACCCACAACATAGACAGCACCATTTTGGCAAACAGTTGCAAGTCTTGCCAGGGGGCTTCTTCTTGACAGGTGCATCATAACCATAAAGTGCTTGCCTCCGAAAAACACACCCAGTTCCAACATATATTGGTCCTTGTAAACCATCTAATCCTTTCATATTTATCTGTTTTCAATTAGGAGATTAGCTTTTCCGTCATAGTCAATAACATCATAAGAGAAAAGGAGATGCAGGAAAGCAAAATACACATACATCAAAGAATACAACGTTTTGATTTGAGTATCTATCATGACTATCAATGCCATCAAATCGTTGAGGAAACTGCACATAACAAACTTTTTTGCCTGATGTTGGATCCATCATGAAACACATGGCTTCTCTAAGTGCTCTGCTATTGTTAATATAATGGTCACAGTCAACATTCAGAAGATAAGGGGCATTTGACAGAACTGCAGAGACCCGCACCTATTACAACCATAAAAGAATAGACAAAGCTTATTAGTTCTTGGTAACATGTTAAATGTTAGACAAGGCATGTAACAGAACAAAAAAAGGCCATCCATAGATGTTAAGAATATACAAGTCATCCAACATCCATCGCTTACCAGTGAATTCATGGCCCCAGCCTTCTTATGGTGTTCAAACCCTGGCCTCTTCTCACGAGAAACATAAACCAGACGAGGTAACTCGCATCCTTCCACGTCACGAACTCCACTTTGACCAAGGAAAACCTGCAAAGAAAAGAGCATTTTCTTTACATGGCGCATGAGAGCATCCCTACAATTTACAGTACCTAATCCTCTACTTGAGTGGTGTAAACCCCATAATTAGTGAGGGAATCTAGTAACTTTTGGACTGACTAGTCACTTGACAACAATGTGGAACAAGAACTGTAGAATTGGTACAATCAGCATGTCAAAAGCAATTTGGATGGCAGAAATTCAGGAAACATGACAGGTAGCTGGTAAGATTAGCACCTTGATAAATCACAAATTCTGCTTCGACAAGTAACAAACCCAGCAAACAACAAAATAGCAAAGACAAAAGTAACATCATGCTTACCAAAAACATACAAAGGGAACAACAAAGCATAAGCATCAATGTCAGGATAAAAAAAATGGTGCGTTTATCAAGAAAAAATGACTGATTTTTACCTGAACATACATTATTTTCCAATCAAAAAATCAAGAAATCAGAATCAATACACTTCTAGAAAGGACCATAATCTTACCTGAATCATGCCAGGATGGTCTCGAACATTGTTTCCAGGCCATGGAGTTCCATCTTGCATTGTCCAACCATCTTCCGGAACCTTTTGTGCTGTGGAAACCAACCCATTTATCCTCACTTTGAATTCTTCATATTCTCTCTGAACCAAAAATAGAACCAAATATAATCATGAGCTAATACTGAGAAATAATCATGTCACTGAACTAAATTTTATGTGAGATTTGAGAATATAGATCAACTTGAAATTCCAATCCAGTAAAACTTAGATCAACATGGATCTGAATGAAGACAAATCTCTAACCTTCATGGCACGCCTTTCCCTGACAAATGCTGGATGAACTTTATTTTTCAAATAGTCAATCTTCTGAGAAAAATACCACTCAGGGGCACGGGGCTCAATGTTAAATTTCTTGCAAAATGGAACCCACTTCCTAGCAAATTCAGACGTCTCAGAGAGAGCTTCAAATGTAAGCATGGCGGCGCCATCGTCTGACACATAGCATGCAACTTTATCCACAGGATAATCAACCGCGAGAATAGAGAGAACAGTGTTCGCAGTGATCAGCGGAGGTTCTTTCATAGGATCAACTGTACTAACAAAAATGTCTACGCTGGCTAACTCGGATGGTTTCCCTTCTTTTTCATACCTGATAATTGAGCACAGCTATTGTAATTCATGCACACAACAAAAAAGAAGTACATGAAGAAGAGGAAAAATGAAATGAAGCCTGATAATTTCAGGTAGTAAAGAACATATTACGTAAGCAACTATATGGATCAGCTCCACATACCTCAGCAATAGCCTATCAAGGTATGTTTCCCGTTCTATAGGGTACCATTTTGGAAACTGGTCTAGAATCCATGATACTCCGAACCATATTTCACATATTACTGATGTCAGCCACAAACCATATGCGTCATTGACTGGGTGGAGAATTCTATAGTGAAAAAAGATGCCAAGAATCACAAGACGTAGAATGATTATCATTCTGTATGGGTTTATCTTGCTTGAGGGAATCGGTAACTTCCTTGAAAGTGGCTGTCTGCCCTCATCCATCCTGACAAAGTACATCAAGAAAGCTTGTAAGTTACCCAGATAAATGAATGGATAAACCAACAAAAAAAAAACAGGGGGGAAAAACCAATACACTAAACAATTCTGACTACAATTCTAATAATTTTGTCAAGATTTCACAGCCTTATTGATCAACAGATTACTGATTCCAACAAGAGTATTACATAGGAAAATGTAACATTCAAAAGATAAATGCATATCTGAAAGGTTAGGTTCACAACAAAAGAAAACATAAGGTTGTTTAAGTAGTAAACGTCAGCATTCAAGAGCATAGATTAAAGTTGACCCTAACATGAAACCAAACTCTTTTCTTTCCTGCCTCAGTGTCACCCCAAACCCCAAGTGGACAGACAGGGTCACAAACAATTATGTGATCCACCATTGTCTCAAGGCTTATGCAAAGCAGTGGTTATTGTGAGTTTTCCAAAAGGCAACAATGTCCAACAAGGCATTTCAGATACTAAGTGATTTCTTTCCAGAAACCCTTACAAATATTTAAGATTTCCAAAACTTTTCCTTTGCAAGTTGTCACACCAAACACCTGCCGTCACAGATTCAAGTATATGTAATGCACGAATGATGTAAAGAAAAGTTTGCAGGAGAACTTCGTCTTTGCATGTTGTCATACCAAACACCTGCCGTCACAGATTCAAGTATGTGTAATGCAAGAATGGTATAAAGAAAGTTTGCAAGAGTCTCTCACATGGGCAAATCAGGATCATCCAGTTCATCCCCTTCAAAGTTTCCACCATCACATCCTCCTTCATGCTTAACAACCTGAAGTTTGTTGTTTTGTCTTTTCTTCCAATCCTCCATTCTGTCCTTCCATGCCACACTCCCATACCCGTACACTGCAATGTCTTTCTTTGGAACCATTGGTCTTGGTTGGGCTACAACATTGGAAGCATTCAGTTAACTGATAACAGGATCAATTGAACAATCAACACAAGGATATGCAAGTAGAGGCCCAGACTTACAAGGTATAGATGGATCAGAAAATGAAGTTGGATGAACTCTATTTCCATAACTCATGTGTGGTGGTACAATAAGTGCATGTCGGTCAGAAGAAATATCGGCATCCTAAAACAAAGGAAGAGGAAAATAAATAAAAAGCATTGCTTAACCCACTGTTACTGGTTTTCATTTAATGTGCACATATCAATGACATATTGAATTACCTCCTCGCCATAAGTTAAAAGAGGAATTTTAGAGCTGGGGGGAGATGAATCAAGTTCCCCTTGTGTTGGGATTCCATATGTATTAGAGTGAGAAGCACGGCCAGTGTTCATGCGTGAAGAGAGCATTGCCTCTGCAACTTGTTCTGGGCTTAAACCATCAAGGTTTCCATAATCAAACTCATGTTCCAAATCATCTATATCATCTTCTTCCTCGTCACCCTCAACCCTTGGACTACCTGCAACATGGTTGATCGTTATTGATACTCCAAATGATGAATGGAATCTCAATAAACAGACACACAAAAATAGTTCAGGAAACCCTAACCTTTGAGGCGCTTGTATCTGGTCTTGCATTGAGGGCAAGCTTGATTTCCCTCTCTTCTCTCATATTCATAGCAGGGGCGACACACCGGGAAAGCACATTCATTGCACGCAACAAATGGCTCTCCGTCCACTGTGATTTCAATCTCGTCCCCGCATATCTGACACACTTGCCCACTCAATTCTTTCACTGACTTAATCTGTACATTCCCAGTTACCGCAAAATGAGTTATCACAACACTTGATCATGAATGACACCTTCAACAAAAATACATAAATAAATGCATGGAAAATTATGATTTAAGTTATCTCAAATCCAATAACTCCTCTTGATATATCATCACAATCCATTCATAAGCTAATGTATCATCTCCTTTCTTGCTTGCCCGAGTTACATCAGTTATAACCAAGCAAAACACCAAGAATTAGAGGTTTAACTCTCTTCTGCGGGATATAAAGTGTAAGGTTGAACAATATGATGTTCACGTAAACTCCAAGAAACCTAGTAATGATCTAAACTACATAGGGTATAAAAATCCTAATAAAACATGAACTTTCAATAAGAAGAAGAAGATCCTAGAAAGCTGTCCAAATAATAAAGTACAAAAAAAAAAAGTAAACGTTATTGCTCCTCCTACACTGCATCAACCAAGTAGTGCTTGTTTTTTTCTCGTGTCATGAACCTCAGATCAACATGGTGTATATGGATCTGGAAGACCTAGTGACTGGACATAAGTTAATCCTCTGCAAATCTGCACTGCAACTTTCATTTCCTTACCAATTGGAGATTGACTCCAACATTTACATAAAGAAATCATAATCACAATCTCCATTTACTAAATTCGTGTCCTTTTGTAAGAACTGAAACTAAAAATTGAAATGCATCGACTTGTTCAATCTTTAAAAAAAAAGAAAGAAAAAAAAACCATAACCCAGAAAGTGAAATCAGTGAACATGAGTACGGGAAAAAAAAAAAGGAAGCAGGCCAGATCAGGAATCGGGAAAATGAGAAAATGGGTTCTCTTACTCTTGCATTCTCATCCGCATTTATCAGGACAAACTCGTTCCTGTTGTGAGAACCGGCAATGAGTCGGCCCCCAGTATTCATCTTGTTGTATAAATAAGATCAAAACCCAAACTCAAAATTGCGTCAACTCGTGCATACCACCCAAATTTACCCAACCAATGCAGTTTTTGTTCCTTTTTCCCTCTTGTAAAAGATATAGAAGAAAAGGGAGGAGGAGGAGGGGTACAGGAAAGAAGAGGAAGGGCTGGCTGTTAATTTTTTTAGGGTTTTGTTATAATTTATATGTGTTTGTGTGTGTCTATATATATAGATATATATATATATATATATATTAAAATGATTGCTTGAGAAGACGAGTCGCTCTCCTCTCTGTATCTTAGCTGGTTTCAATTTGTTGCAAATCAAGATAAAGAGAGAGCGGATTTACAAGTAAAAAGTGATAGCGGTACTACTAGCAGCGATGACTGACTTGATTCTTCTTCACTAATAATAATTAAATAAAGAAAAAAATTAATTAAATAAAAAAGTGGGGCCAGAATGGCGGGTGGCACTGCCATGTGCCCCACCCTACTTGCTTTCTCTCCTCCTCAGTCGATTTATCAAACTACAAGTGGTTATCAACTAATTTGTCGCTCCCATTTATTTCTTTCCTGTTGATGATGATGGACAGAGGGGACGAACAAACCGGCGGAAAACGAAGTCGAGGATGCAGACTAGTTTTTTTTTCATTCTCAAGTGAATGGGTTTTTTTGTTAGAAAAAAAAACGCGCAGCGCTCACAGCATCCAGAGCAGTACAGACGGGAAGAGGGTACGAGTAATGACATGATCTACGCCGCTTGAACAGATCCTGATTCAGAGCTGGCTTGCTTTCCTTTTTTATTTGGTAGACTTTTTTTTTATTTCCTTGAATATAAATTCATGCTTTAATTCTGCATTGTCAATTATCAATTATTAATTATATTATAATATATCTATAAAAAACTAACTAATTGCCCTTTGAATTTCAAGCAGATTGGCAGGGGAGGCAGTTTTTACTCGACCAATGCTTTTTCTATTTTTAAACCCTGTAATGTTTTGCACTTTGATCCCTCAATTTATTCACTTTCTAATTTGATCCTGCAAAATTGTTTGATTTGTGATTGGTCTTTGCTGATTTGTCTTTCATACATGTTTGTGGGGATCTCAAGAGAATGTTAGATCGCTCGATTGATTAAATATATTGAAAAATAAAATTCAGTTTTGTTGTTTTACAGTCATTAAAGCTTCAGGGACCGGATTTAAAATTTAAAAAAATGCTTACCCTCTTCTTTTTTTGTCAAAATTAGAGACTGATTTACACAATCGAGGGAGGAGTTCATGTAATCTTTTAATGTTAATCTCTTAAACTTTTTTTAAATTGATCCCTTTGTATTGGCTTTGTTTACTATTTAATTTGATAATTTATTTTGATTGGCTTAATGTAGGAGGATATTGCAATAATAATGATCGCTGACTTATTTCAATTTGCCACTTACTTTACTGTATTAAAAGATAAGGTGCAGGACCGATGGGCTTCACTTCCACTCTGTTTTTCCTCACTTTCAACCTTCTTTTTTTTTCTCTATTTCTATCGTCATTTCTTTTCTATCCATTGAAATCTCCTGGGGTTTAATTAGATGTTGAGTTTGAAATCGTGACAAAAAAATATTAAAAAATAGATAATTAAAATATAAAACATAAAGATATATATGGTTAATCCTGAATTCACAGCAATTTTTTCAAGTCCGAGACCTGCCAACAAAGGTAAAGCGAAACTTAGAAAGTTTAGTAATTTCGGGTTGTTTTTTGTATTTTCTAACCATTTTGTTTTTACATCTAAAGGTCGTAAATAGGTTTGTTAAACTTTCTATTTTTTTTTTATACATGTTTTCATGTGAAAAAAATAGCTTAAATGATTTTATGGGCAGGTGTTTAGTCAACTAAGGTAACCTGAGGGTGTTTGAGAACGCGGTTGAACTTGTGTTTTTAAAAAATTTAAAAATATTATTTTTTATTTTTGTTAAAATTTAATATAATTTGTACGTTTTGGATTGTTTTAATGTGCTGATGTTAAAAATAATTTTTTAAAAATGAAAAAAATATTATTAACATGCATTTTAATATAAAAAATTATTTGAAAAACAACAACTATGGCGTTACCAAATACATTCTAAATCTGTTAAGCAAGCAATCTTTTGTCTACCATGGTAGACATGTTTAGATGCTTTATTTTTTTGGTTTGAAAATAAAACAAGGTTGTACGATCTTAGTGGTGAGTTTTCGACTATTTGACCCTAAAAACTAAGCAGTGAGGCAACTCATTGTTTGCTAAATTGTTTTTGAAAATAAAATCGTCCACGTCCATTGAAAAAAAAAAAGTGATATATTTAACAATAGAAAGTGAAATTGTATTTTTTATTAGTTTAAAGTGTAATAAAAAAAAGTGAGGTTGTATTTTTAAAAACTAAACAACAAAAAATGCATTATAGAAATAAAAAAAAATAACCTAGATGTTCTAGTTTGGATGAACAGTTAAAATTTATACTTTAAGAAAATGATATTCTGTATTAAAATTGAATTTCAAAACAACCTGGGACCGAATGAAGTATAATTTGTAAAGATTGGGGGCTAAAGTGAATTTTTTTGAACCCTTGTTTATTTTCAAGGTCTTTTCCACGTCGATCCTTTTTCTTTTAATCTTATTTTTGGTGAATAAATTTGGATAAAATGTTCTTTAATTCAACCCTAAAAGAACGCAATCACCCAAGACAAAAGGTTTGGGGACTAAATTAAAAAAGTAAAAACCAAGCTGTACTGAAACGCGAGAGCGTTAGCCGTGCATATGTACATGGTAATTCTCCCGCATGTTTTAGAATTTCTGTTGATGTTAAGAAAATCTGTCACCGTTCAAAAAACTGTTATGACCGTAGTTATTATAGCTGCCGAACATTTATGACGCCGAGCACTTATGGTCTCACCTAAACTCGGACAGGTTCTCCCTTTGCTACTTAATTGACCATGATGCCACGTAACACTGGAGTTTAGTGTTGGACAGCTCAGAAAATGCAGTTATTCTTCTGCCCCACAGAAGGGCAAAAGGGACAGAAGCCATTTTTTTAGCAGCGGCAGCAACACCTGGTCAACGCCAAATGAACAAAAGCCTTGAATCAAAAAGAGGAAGGGATTATTATTCTAAGTTAGTTCCAATCAGGCTAATTAATCAATTCCCGTGGTTTTAAAAAAAATATTTTTAATTGTTTTTCTATACCCATTTATAGTCATAGTTTATTTTTCCATTCCGTTGAAAAACAAGGGAGGTAATGATAAAATAAATAATACATTTTTGGAGAAAAAAATCTTATCCCAACATGGTCAATAAAAAGAATTGTGTTAAAATAAATATATTTTTTTATTTTTTAAAATCTATTTATTATATTAGCACATAAAAAATTAAAAAAAAACATTATTTTTTAAATTAGAAAAAAACCGGATGGCAACTTTTCTTGTCCACGCTTTTACTATATTGTATGTGAGGTGGCTTGTCCGGTAGACCGAACTGATACGCAGAAATACATAATCATGCTTTTGATATCTATGGCAAGACTTTAGAGAAGACTTGTCTTTCACATAACATGATTTTGATATTGATTTGATGACTTTAATCATCGCGTCATGAAAAAACGTTACCTTACGTGATTTTGCTTACATCTTTTTTCACGAAAAGTTCCGACCGTAAATTATACATATATTTGTACCGTTAGGTAGAGATTACGACAGGTTTGTTTTAGTGTTTTAAAATTATTTTAAAAAATTAAATTTATTTTTTTATTTTAAATTAATATATTTTGAGTATTTTTAAATTTTTTTATACAATGGTGTTAAAAATAATTTTTTAAAAATAAAAATATATTATCATAAAAAAACAATTATAACCATTCTTCTACGCAAACTTAAATGCATGTCAGCAGTAATTATCCAGAACTTGAACATATATGATTTGCTCGGCTCAGCAAGTCTTTTTACGCCACAGGCTTCCTGAAGGTTCTTCCTAACGGAATTAAATGTTATTTATTTATATATGTATCTAAGCGTGACTTGTTTCTTTAATCAGATGTCTTCGGACTTGATGACTGCAATATGTGTCAATAATCAATGCTGTGTCCCGCGAATAACCATTGCTAATTAAACAGCCACTCGAGAAGAATAAACAGATAAACTTCCCTGTTGAAACGCGACGTGTCTTCTTCTTCTTCTTCCTTTTCTTTTCATTTTTTTTTTTAGGGTTGTTGTGTTTTAATGGTTAAAATATATATTTTTTAATATCCCCTTCACTTTTTTTTATNCTTTTCTTTTCATTTTTTTTTTAGGGTTGTTGTGTTTTAATGGTTAAAATATATATTTTTTTAATATCCCCTTCACTTTTTTTTATTGTTTTTACCTTTAAAAAAATTGTAAATATTAGATCCTGTCATTAAAAAAACAAGTGTCCATTTATCGGAATCATTAACCCGCATTGTAAATTGTAAGTTGGATTAATTATTTATTGAACATGAGAGAAATATTAATATTAGATGTTGTTATTTTTTTTAATAAAAAAATTAAATTATACAAAGGTTAACTTCGATATAACTCAGTTGAATATATAAATTTAAAAACAATTTATACAACTTGTATAGATATAAATTGACTGAAAATTAAAGACTTTGCTTTTATTGAATACTAATATGGTGTATTAGAAATAAAAAAAATAAAAATTTAATTGAAGAAAATAAAGATCTGCAGACTCTGATACAAAAAATAAAAGTATAAACACTTGACTGTAAAAATAAAAATAGAGAGGTATAAACACTCAAATAAATATTTAAAAATGGATATTACTTCATTAAAATTAAATTTTATATAAGTACAGCGCTTGATTTTTCAAATCACGTACTTTGAAGACCCCTCGTCCGTGGAGTGTGAATTCGAAGGAACCAGATTGCCGAGTAACCTTCCCATCTGGCGTGTGTTATCGTTGGTGAAAGGACCCTTTCCTCCGCTGATAACACGTCACTTGGTAACTTGTTTCGAAAAGAATCTACTGTGATACCTTGCAGCATGTTTATATATAACCAGAGAAGTGGGACCTCGATATAATGTTTATTTAGCGCACGCATTTTGAACTCTGAAACTACGTTTTTATTTGCCTATGACGTCCCAGCTTTGATGGTGAACGTGTAGAGTTTTTACATTTAATATAAATTGCTATGATAGAATTGTTATTTTACTATCGAGTGAAAAAAATGGGAGACTGGTTAAAAGGGTAATTTAGTATTTTTAATGGCTTGTTAATTATTAAAGAATTGTTGGAAATGTTTAAATTATTTCTATATTTTTATTTAATAAAATTACATTTTTACCACCACAGTCAACAAATTTTAAAATTATTTATTAAAAGTTTTTTAATCTTTTCATAGACTTTAAAAATAATAAAAATATTTAATTATTGGGAGATAAAAGAAAAAGAAATTAGATATTAATTAGGTTTTTTTTTAATTTCTTCCCTTCCCTTCCAGGTCATAGTTAAAATACATCTCTATCCTTGAAAAATATTAAGGCATGCATTTAATGATTTTTTATCCTTTCATGTATTTATCTGTAATTTTCAAGGGTGCAACGGGTCTTTTAATGTTTTTATAATTTTTTATTTTAAAAAATTATTAACACATACATATTATGTATCGGTATATTAGTAGAGTTTGTATTCTTTAAATGACATGTATGACACTACCTGTTAATCAAACTTGATTTTTTATCGTATTTTTGGTTTGAGAGAATACCGCCACATTCTCTTCCTTTTAGTGCGCATGATAGTAAATAATAAATAATTTATTATTAATAATCTATTTTTCTTATTCTTTCTATCCCCTTTATTCTAGATAAAACACATGCATCTTCTTTTTTTTCTTTTCAATTTATGTTTTTTTGTTTATTTTCATCGCTGACATTCAAAAAATTATGCATGTTTCAATTTAATTTTTAAATTATAATTTATCATTTTTTTTTATTTTTTTTATTTTGCTTTGTGATTTCTTTCCCTGACTTTTTCATTGAAGTGATGTTGGTTTTTAATTTTATAATTTAATTAAAGTTGATAGTGCCCTATTTTTTTTCAATTTGGCCATGTTTTAAATTTTTCATGTTAAAGGTTTTTTTTTAATTTAACCCTCCTATTTAATTTTTTTCGATGCCCTCTAATTTTTATTTTTTTAAGTTTTATCGTTTAATATTTTATCTGTTCAAAATTGGGTTTTGAAGCTTTTCTACTTGTCACACTTTCAGTCCAATGACATGGATTATGAGTTTTGAAAACTAGTACTGTTAAATATATATTTTTTTTCATATTTTTTAATAATTTTATCACTATACATTATTGTTTTTGTAAAAAATAGTTTTGTGATCATATTTGTTTTTTTTCTATCGGTTTATCACAATCTCGCAATTTAGACCATGAATTTTACAAGTTTGTTTTTTACAAAGGTTTTTTTAAAATTTGTTTTGCATTTTATTTTTGAATAATTTTCTTAAAAAATTTACACATGTCAGCTTTATCTTGTAAAAAAATAATTGTTTAAAAATATGTTTTTGATTTGTCTACCCTTCCATGATTTTTTTTTTTTTACCTGGTTTCACATGTGTTTCTATAATCCATCATATTCTACTGATTTCAATAAACAAGTCAAATAGAAACAAGGAGATAAATATCTTATTTTTTCATGTTAGATACAGCGATCTACATGTTTTTCTTAATTTTTATGATTTATCTTGTAGTTATTATTAACAAATATTTCCTGCTTGCATACATAGATAATTATTGATTTATTTAATTAAATATTTAGATAAATTTTTTATCTTGTAATTTAAATTTCTCTGCATAAAAGAATAAAAAATATTTTTTATACTTATTTTTTTAAAAATAATCATGACCCGTGGTGGAGAGGGTGCAGGTTTAGGAACCATCTTGCGCAATATTTTAACCATTGTTTTGCCATTTATTTTAAAAAGAATTCATTTTAAGTTATTGTTTCATATTTTTAGATTTTTTTTCACATGTTATGTTAAAAATAAATTTTTAAAAATAAAAAATAAAATTTATTTAAATAGATTTCAAAACTAAAAATATTTTAAAAAATAACTTCTATTACTATTTCAAATACCCTATCAAATCCCATTTAATATTGTATTATATATTATTTTTTAACTATTTTTTTACTTAAAAGTATATCAAAATAATATCTTAAATTTTTAATTTTTTCCTCGTATCAACAAATTAAAATAATTTTTTTTTTAAATAATTCAAAAAAAAGAAGAAGCGGTAAAAGCTTTCCACGACTACAAAAACAATCGTGCCACAAGCATTGTTAAAAAGTTCTGACACTTGGTAATTTGGTTGTTAGAATGATCTATACCAGGGAACATACAGAACCATGGCCACCCCTGGTTCCTCAAATTGAAAACATGCCACGCGGTAATGCATGTGACGGTAGGGTCCACTTACAGGCAAATGAGGGGCTTCCTTTCACATTTCGTGTGGGTCCAGGTCGGCCTGCAGCCAGCCGAATACGATTGATTCTTGTTCTGGGGTCGTACAGACAGCTGGCGATCGTGATTGCTTTGGTGGGAGATGAACTGTGAACCACAGAATTTCTAACCGGAGAAAAAGTAAAGAGGATAGAGCAAAAATTCACCGGGCAAGTGTCGGTCGCGATGTAATTTATTTTCCATTTCAATTATTTATTTTAAGATTATTTTGTTTTCAAATATATAAAAAAACAATGGTCAATGCCTGAATAATAAGTAAAAACCCATCTTCACTACCTCTTATTACCATTCCTATAAAAAAATATAATATTATTTAAAAATCATGATAAAATTTAATAATAATTTAAATATAATGTTAAGCAATTTTTATAATTCATTTTAATCAAGATAAAAAGAAAAACTTGAAAAAAAAACATAAAAAGGGCACGAAAGCTTGGGCCAAAGAAATGGGGGCTCTCATGTTTGACCAAGGAAGGAATGCTCAGCGCACGTGGGCCAACAAGGCCATGCCGCGTGCCTTGCATTTTTTACACCATAATGAACCACATGTTATTTGCTTGTTTAAATTGTGCCCCCTGAAAAGGAGGCTGAAAAATCAAGTAGGATTTTTTTGGACTAAAATGCCATTCTAAAACCCAATAAACACAACCAAATTAAATTTATTGTAAAACCATTTTTTTTGAAAAATCAAATAAAATTCAGTAGCACAATGTTTTTTTTAAAAAAAATTAAGATTTTCTATTAAATTCAATTCTAAATCATTATAATATAAAATGATAAAATCAAAAAATAAATTTGGAAATGAGATGGAAGAATCTTCCAAGGATAAAAAAAAATAAAGAACATTGTCTGGATCTAATGTACAGGAAAAAAAATGAAGAACACTGTCCAGTGTGTGTGAACAAGGGACTGCACAATGTTTTCAGTTGACCAAGTAGGTTAAGGATAGTACCTTGTTTTATACGTGCTAGCAGTCCTAATAGGATCTTGTTGGTTCAATTACAGCATTTATATCTGACCACATGCTTACTAGAAAATTATTTAAGTATTATATTTGAAAATTAGTTTAATTCAATTTCAATTTGAAGTATTATATTTTGATTTATGAACATGTATGCAATCTAATTGAGTTGTCATACTTTTAATTAGTGCCTTGACTTTTAGTTTAGCAAATTACACCCATGCATGCCCTGGAAGAGAAGAGTACTCTCTATCTTTTTTTACACGGGATAAAATCTACAGGCCTTGGAAAAGCAAAGAAGAATTTTAATCCGACGTGGAACAAAGTTTTATGATAAAATTCTTACTTTTTACTGGCCTCGTTAAAAGTTTTTTACGATAAAATTTTAATTTATTTATAGATAAATTTTAATTTTTAAATATTACAAGCATTTATGCTGGGGAAAATTTTTAAATTAAAAAAAAGCACAACATTTTCTTTTTCAGCTTTTTCTTAGGTTTTTTTTTAATTATGCTTAGATGACCCAACCTATAATTGAGAATGCCACAAATTATATTTTTAAAATTTTAAATTTTTTATTTTAAATATTTTTTTAATATTTTTAGATATTTTAATATATTGATATTAAAAATTATTTTATTTTAAAAAATAATTTTAATATATTTTTAAAAAGTAGTTTCAATCTCAATGGAGAATGCGAATGAATGCGGCGTAAATTATATTTTAAAATTTTAAATTTTTTTATTTAAAATAAATTTTTAATATTTTTAGATATTTTGATATATTAATTTTAAAAATAATTTTAATATATTTTTAAATAAAAAATATTTCAAATCTTCATTATTGTCATGCCACCAAATAATACCCTGGGCTTCTAGCCTTCCACAACAGTTGCAGCATGTCTCCTAAAATCCAGCCTGCATTAAAATCGATAGAAACACAAACCCATACTGTTACATCAAAAAGTTATCGACTTCATTGCTTCACACACAAGCTTTTTTTCTGCAACACTATTCTTTCCGAGACCCGCCATCCCCACAGCCGAGACGACCGGAATAACTTGTTGATTTAAGAAGCAATCCCACAACTCTAGACACACCTTCCTCCATTTCTATAACAATTTCCGAGCTGTCAAAGCAGGAATCTGTCTGTGGGTCAGGATCCCAGCTAACTTCATGAGTTCTATTCGGCTATTTGCAGATGTAATCCCAAGCCCACGGCCAGCTTACTGAAAGTTTCTTGATTTCACTGAGGGCTCTATTAATTTTTCATATCAAATGCAACAGGATTGTGTAGTGAAAAGAAATCCTATTTCTCTCCCTTCTGTTTGTCTTTGCGAAGCGCCTCGTAAGCAAAATCGTCTGAAACTTCTTCGGCATTATAACCTACGGTAGCTTCATTGACTCGTCCTTCGCTTTCTTTTTCTCAGCATCTCAGAGAAAACTTTTATTTTATTAATGTCATCGACTCGTTTACATTTTGCACCTGTCCTTTCACTGGCTCGCCTTTCACTTTCCTTTCCCCAGCATCTTGGAGAACAGCTTTCGACTCGTTTACATTTTGCAGCTGTCCTTTCAATCCCCACGCAACCCTGATCCCTTCAGCAGCAAAGGAACTCACCCTTCCAATGTCCCCTCCTTGGCAAACTTCGGAAACTAAGCTGCCATTGTTCTTACTTTGGGCATTTTTTTTTTATAAAAAAACTTGTTTATCTCGAAAATAAGGGGGGAATGCTCAAAAAATTTTGGAATGATTATGAAATGCAAATTAAGAGTGATCAGGCAACAAAGCAACATCAACAGGAGAGATGAAAATTAAGTGTGATCAGCCACAAAGCAACATCAACGGGAGAGCAGAGCCGGTTCCCTTTAGGAGATTGCGTGATGACAGATTTATTAAAGGGCGACTCTAAGAGTGGTTCCAAAGGCACTTTCAGAACATGTCCCGTAAAAAAAAAACACGGACGTCGATTTCCTAGATGTCCATTACTTTCTAAGGAGCAAATGTTCTAGCATACTCTTGAAGACCTCACAGCAAATGCAAAGTTGCCCGAGTCAACCTTGTAACTACAGAACCTGTTACATGAATGTGTTTTTTTGCAAGTTTTTCCCAGGACTCTACCAATGAGAATGATTGAGCACCCACATGAACATAATCTACAGAATCAGGGATCGAATCTGAAATTCATTTAGATATAGAAAACCAACATTTCAAGTCCAACTGCACCATGTAAAATAAATCAGGCCTTTAAAACAAGCTTGCTTGCTACATTGATAGATCAGGCCTTTAATTTGAAAAAAAATGACTGTAGCAAAAATAAGAATAACAAAAAAAAGCCATATTTGCACAAGTCGATGTAACGCCTTGGCTGAAACTCTTGGAAACTCATTTTTGACAGTGTACAAAATCTACTGTCTGTTGCTTCAAATTACCTCGCTCTAAACAATTAATGATGTTAAGTCTTATATAATACATACTTGCATGTTGACTAGATAGAAATATCACAAATTGAAAACCAAAAATCTAAAAAACAAGCGTAATTCAACAAATTTATGCCAGAAAGTCGATGGTCCAACTAAATGATCTAATTGTAAATTTCACTACAGAATGAGTTGGGCTCCATAGCAATCTGCAAGCATGAGAATAAAAACCTTTATTTTTTGCACCTTGAATCATTCAGAAAAAGAAAAGAAAAAACTGTGGGATTATATGACAGCACAAGCACTCACCAAAAAAGAAAGTTGTGGTGCGCAATCCTCGTGAATAAGAACTTTATCATTACCAACGTATAGACCACAAAAGAATGAGTTCTGCTGCTGTTTTCTTTTTTTGAGAAATATCCTGTAATTAAGGATACAAAATAAATAAATTTTAAGTGCAAAACATAGTTGAAGACCATTTTTTTTTAACAAAAAAGGGAAGGTAGAGTAGCAGCACCACCTGCCTAGCAGAAATTAACGGAACTCATCATGTATGTCATAGTCGTCGTCTTCGTCACTGAAAATAGCACTATAAAATACATATGGGTTCTCAATCATCTCTGTCAAGGATAGACGTCCATCTTTATCTGAATCAGCCTGCAATATATTTCATATAATATTCAAAATGGACATTCTACACTCAAAATATATTCTAAATCGTCATTTTGCCATTACAAATACAAAGGTAACAAGGTTAGCAAGCACAGGGTCACACATCAATTATCAATCAGACATATAAGTTATTTGCAGTCAAGATATTACCTGTGACAAGATGTAATCAGCTTGTTGTTTTGCATAATAACGCTCTGATGGATGGAGTTTCCCAATTATAGGTAGCAATTCTATGTCTGACAAAAATCTATGAAGGGCACACAGCCAGGTCAAGGTATTAATGGAACTTCTAAACCATTTGTGGAAATAAGATTACTAGTCAAAGAATACTAAAGAACAAGAAAAATAAAAATGAAAAGCAGAGAGAACACCAGATGAATACCCGTCACCATCTTTGTCTAGCTCATTGAACAATTTCTTAGCAGGGGCCTCCATTAAATTGTCTGATAGATGTGAAGAATTATGACCTTCTTCATCATAATTTCTCACCAAATCGAATAGCCCATGGAAAAACTCTTGAAAGTTAACCTTGCCATCTTTGTCAGAATCTCTTTCCCTGAGAGAAGGAATAATTAATAAAGAAGGTACAATGACACTGAGAGTAACTAAATGTAAAAGTACACTACCGATAAGTGAATTTTTGATTTGCAATGCATTTAATTCATTAAAGCAGAAACCTAGAAACCAAGAAGAAAGTACTGCATTCTACAAATTTATATTATAATATTTTGATACCAATTTTTATCCACAAGGACAACGAGTTCTAAACCCAAACTCTTCATGCTAGATAGACCATCTAAATAACCTTTTACGAGCTTATGTTACCATCAATTCCAGACCAGATAAAAATATTTCTCCAGATTTTCCTGCTAAAACTTTCCACAATTTTGAACGTAAAATGATTGTGAAAAATAGTCCCCCATGGAGCCGTAGGGATGTGAGAGAAAATTCCATGAAATGTTTCTAGAACACAGCTCCTGGATTATATGAAATCATGTAAAACTGTTTTTTTTTCTCTGAACTTAGAGGGAACACAAAGTTAGGTCTTCATGTTGATTCATTCAATCAATACGTTGATTTAGTCTATCTAGAATAAGCTCACTAAAAAAAGCACTAGCTATTCAAGTTAGGCTAGCATACTGCAATGAGGAAAAATGAAGAAAGTGGAAACTGGAGTCAAAAGTAGTATGTTTCAGCTTTTCTTCCCTTTTGATTGTAAGATTCAAACCCTAGGCGACCTCACTCCCCTCAATCTCTACCACAGAAGCCAAAGCCAAATGGCAAATCAAAGAATACACAGATTAGAAGAAGAAGCAAAGTACAAATCTCTAAGAGAGGCAAATTGATGTAATCTCTGTCACCTTACTTCCTCCTTGCACAACCATTGAAGTAGCTTTGGGTTTTTGCTGTCAGCAGGATGTTGAAAGCTGAAATATAGAAAATCAGGAATGGCACACATCAATCAGAATAAAGTAAACGTGTTCTCTTCTCATAAACTGAACTTGGTAAACAAAGTAGAAACTCACTCATTGAACTCAGTTACATTCAGAAATCCATCTCCGTCTGCATCTGATGCATTGAAATGTTCTTCTTTCCACCAACCCATATCATAACCAAAAGAATTTTTGTCTGAAAATCACATAAAACGAGGTCATGATGGCTTATGATTCTGCATATCAGCTACTTCCAGTTGCGCACGCGCCAAAAAAAAAAGGATGTTGACATGGATCTCAAGTAAAGAATTCAGGAAAAAAAGGAGCTTTGTTGGTAATGGTACAGTGTACATATAAAAGCGTGATTCAAATGTAATCTTAGGTGTCTGAGAAAATCGTTACAGGCACAGTATCAAGAATAACATCTGTTTTTTAAGCAGCTTCTAAAAACGTCCCCAAACCAACTAACACCACAAGGATAGCAATTTGCTATATATTTAACCCATATTGTTGTATACTGATTCACATCACTGACTTGGAGGGTAGAACCACAACCTATGGACGAGGCAACATGTCTCAGAGTTCAGCAAAATGGATAGCTTGTCAACTTTCATTGTCGAGAAGATGATTTTACACGATACCTTTATTAATACAGAGTGGGAATAAACTTCATAACTCAAAAACATGAGAATGTTCACACAAACATCTATACATATAAAAATGCATTACAGGAGAGGAGTAATTACCTGAATTCCGTACCCAACTGGGCGGCTCATACTCCGCAAATGAAACCAGCCCATCATGATTTTTATCATGAACATCCATCTCCCTTTTAGTCCTATGCATAACTTCCTTCTCAGATTGTTTCAAATTCCACTCAGTCAATTCATGTACACTCACATAACCATCATCTGGTTCCACATCAATCTTTGGAAATAACACCAACAACCTATACATACACTTTAAAAAATTCAATACATACCACATACAACATAAGAATCCATTCTCTGTCACATATAGACCAACAAAAATCCAATCTTCAACACATAAAAGCAAAATGCAAGATACCCTTTCTTTATCACCTACTAATGACAGCATAAGCGCCATAAAAATCCTAACTTCATCACAAAAAAACACCTACAAAAATCCAATCCTCGACACAAAAAAACACCTAAAAAAAACCCATCTTTACCTACCTATTAGCGACATTAAATTTCTCTTCATCATTCACATAGTCTTCAGCATCAATAAAATCCTCCCACTCGGGCTGTGACTCGTGACCAGCAGCAGCTGAGTCATGAACAAATTCAGGATGTGAATGTTCAAAGTACTGTTTCTCCCATTCCTTGTCTTCACGTTTGCGTTCAATGTCAGCAACAAGGGGGTCAAAAGGCACGGGTTCATGGTGGTGGTTGTGGTGGCGGGGATCGAAGTCGAATTTCGAGCGGATCTTGATGCGGCGGTTTCGGTGGTTTGATGGTTTATTCGGAGTTTGAGTCACTAGTAAAAGAAAAAGTAGAGCTATAGTTACGTATATAATTATTGAGGTCTTGCTCATTGTAAGTGGGATCTAAATTACAGAGGATTTTAGAGAGAGAAGGGGCAGGTTTTAGAGAGAGAACGTACAGGTTTCTAGAGGGAGAGAGGTGGGGTTTGACGATTTGGAGTCGGACAGTCGAAACTTGAAGGGGAAAAAGAAACACTAGTAGAGTCTATCACGTTGTGTGTACTTCGAAGCTGAGATCAGCCGTCTCTCTCTCTCTCTCTGCCTTGTTGAGAATTATTATTCACCCGATGTTAATTATACCTTCACAGCTGTTGGGACAATAACCATTTTGTTGAGAAAATTCATCTCAGGTAGAAGGCTACAAGAGGATGATGTTCTTGTTCATATTTTTTTCTATCTATTTTCATGAGCATCAACTTTTTATATATTATCTTTTCAATGTAGCATGTATCATATTCATGCACAAACCACCATCGATATTTTTCACTAAACATGTATCCACTATAATCATAGCATGTCAATTCAATAAAGAGTCACCATGACCAACCAAATGGATATTAGTACCGAATTTTCTACTGATATTATAGTTTCTTATCCATGAAAAACTCTAAAGTTCGAGTGATGGCTGGTTACAGGTATGAAGATCAAATACAAAAATAATTTTTAGCAATAAAAATTACATGAAAACAATGAAATTAGACTAAAATAGATTAGTTCACGTAATTTCTAGACAAGAAATGCATTTTCTAATGCTTATTGTTTTTTTTTTTTTATCTCTTCTTGTGTATTTTTATAAATACACACACACTAATTTACGTATTAGAAAATTCCTTACTCTTCAATATACTTGTTTTTTCAAGATTAATAAAGCGCATAAACCAACTTCATGAGATTTCTTCATGGCTTCATTGAAAAACAATTTTGCTCGCAAATGTTGATTTATTATGTGATAGTAGCATGAAATGCAAATAACCCAGATATGATATATTTTATTTTATTTTTTGTTCTCTCTTTTGAAGAAAAGCTTTACCCCCTCAGAAAGGAAGGAAGTAAGAAAACCTAAAGGTGGAACTAATTAACGATAGAAGCCAAGCGAAAAAGATGAGTTAATTAATGAGAACTCGTGTTAGCATTAACTAAAAGCCCAGGCCTGGTAATTAGAGCACGGGCTATAGTATAAAACTGGAACAAACAAGCCCTAGATGATAGGACCCAACAAGCACATGACGAGCCCAGTAATATTCAGTCCAGCCCATAACCTTCTCAATCATGAGCAATCCACCCCATAAATTGTTAAAATCAACCATTTTCTTTTCCTTTTTTTCTTTTTTATTTGAGAGAACTGGGTAATAAAATAAAATAAAAAATAAATTCAAGTTTTTTGAAACATTTCCAAGCTGCCTCAAAGAGAGTTAAAGGCCTGGTGATTGTAAAATTGCCGGACCGACAAATCAATGACCAGCCCAGTAATACGGTGATCCTGGCCCAGTAAGGCTGACTTAAAAGCACAATTAAAAATAAAATAAATAAATCCCGGGCAGTCGATAAGAACTAGAATATCTGACTTCCAACTAGAATGCGACTTTTGCCACAAAGTTCTTTGACCAAAAAACATACAGAAATCTGTGGGGCCGGAGAGCAAAACAGGATGAAATTATCCAAAACTACGGACCACTTTCTTGTTTGTTTTTGTGACCATTGGTAAAGTTTGACATTGACACCCTTTCATGATTTCGAGTTCACTGGAGAATTATGGTTATGAGGTAGGTTTAACCTTTGTACCTTTTGACACGTGATGTGATGTTGTTTTATTTATACCAGTCAGTCATCGTTTTGCTATCAAATTTTTGAACTATATTTTTAATAAATCTTTAGAAAAAAAAATATATTTACATCATTTTTAATATTTTCAACATTATTTCAAAAAAAATTTAATTTCCAGATTCTCTCGGCTCATTTGGGTGGACAAGATGCTAGAGTGATTTGGTATGAAAATGTTCAAAAAATAATCCTTATTTATGTTGCGTGTGACATGTCCCTCCAATAATATGTGTTTTGAAGTATGAATTGAGAGATATATGATGTAAATGATTCAACATATCTTGAAAATGACATGTACAAGAACATATGTATTTTTTATTTTGAGTATGATGAATAAATACTAACAAGTGAAAGTTTCTGGATGATAATTATTATTTTTTAAATATTTAAGAAGAATTTAAAATATTTTTTTGGCTCACAAAAAAGATAAACTATTAATCCATGATAATTTAAATGATAATTTTTAATCAAATATTAAAATTTTAGTATATTTCAAATAATGATTTCATAAGATGGGCGTGTAATGCAAGACTAGAGAGTGCAACATCTTTTAATAATATAAAATATGTTTCTGTAATGTTTTTTTTTTATAGTATAACATGTGTTAATGACAATAAAATTTTAGTCTACTTCAAATAACATCGCTAGTTTTATTTGTTATTGATATTTTAACTTTAATTTTTAATCATTTAATTTTTATTTTTTGTTATTGTTCTTGATATTTTTAAATTTTTTTATATTTTTTCAATTTAGTTATTCAATTTCAAATTATCATATATGAATTTTATATTTTGGTTCTTTTTTTCTTGATCTTTTATAAAATTTTATTGTTTTTAATTTGATTATTCAATAATAAAAATTTATTTTGTTTCAATTTGGTCTTTATTTTCTTTTTTTTTTCATCTTACTAAATTTATTTTTCTTTTCAATTTAACCCTCTAATAAAAAAATTATAATTACCATCTATTTTTATTTATTTTGCGTTTCACCTTGATTCTTTTAAGTTTATTTTTTTAATATTCTAATTAAAATAAAATCCAATATAAACCAGTAATTGATTGATTAATTAATTTATTCGAAACACACTTGTAATATCTGTATATTATTTTTTATTAAAAAAATATGGACCCACGCGATAGATCACATGTCAACGTCTAGTTTAATCTAAGCTAGCGCTGTTCCCCGTCCTAATTCCAAGCTTGGAAATCAACTCTTATTTTTTCTTGAAAGATTCCCAATTAATATCCTTCTTCTTCTCCTTATTTTATTTTATTTATTTTTGCCCCGGTGAACTACATGCAGTTGATGAAAGGTTTCTACTGGGTTCGGTCAAATTGACAACCCCATAAAAAAAAATTGCCGTCCCTTGTTATCAGGACCAAGATAGCCGAAGAACAATTTATATACAGATTGGAAGACGGGCATGAGGAAGAAACCAAGCAGTTTCCTCACCTGGGAAAAAGAAATCATCATCAATTCAATAGAAAATGTAGCCAGCAAGGCAAATTCACTTGCCGCAACAGCCAACCGAACATGTGTTCCGGAGAGCTTGAGTCACTTGATCTTTTCTTCATGTGGCAGATAATTGAAGGTGCAGCACATCAGGACACGACCACTTGCTCATTGCAGCTGGACCTCTTCTTTTTATTATTATTTATTCAGAAAAGAAATTCAATGTATGCTACGTATCAATTTGTTCTGCGAGTTACGATTGCTCTATAACAAGCTGTTCATTGCCGAGCTCAGCAGCAAAGGCAAGAAACCTTTGAAGAGAAGACAGAAACTAGAAACTTTCTCCCTGTCCGTAAGAACCGGGGTGAATTTTACAGCATCTTCACGACACTAGCAGCAGCAGTAACTTTTGTTTTGTCTCCAAGTGTGTGTGTGTGTGTGTATTATCCATCAAATTCTTACGTGGCTAAAGCAGGAATCTTACGTTATCAGAGCATTTTAAAGATTTATGCAGGTAGCCATTTGGCCCAGATTTCAGATGAAATCCATCGCATCAAACGGTGCTATCTATGACAATGTTGGATTAAATAAGAAATGCAAATCCCTAAGATGATATAATCTATGATTGCAATGTAATTAGAGATTAAGGAGATTGCAGACACTGTGAAGCGTGAAGACTATTTATTCAAAATGATGCCAAACTTTTCTGTAGTTTCTTCCTTTAACTTGTCGTTTCTATTTGACATTTACGATAGCAAGATTTGCCGTGCACATGTTCTTGCAATATTGCATCATCTTCCAACCGCATTACATTGACATCTTCTTACTATAACAAAAACAATTTAATTATTGTGATGCAAATATAACAATGCTAATTTCATTCTAGTTCTTGTTTTTTTTTTGAAAAATCAGCTATTAAAACATGTTTATAGTTGATCAGATACTTTTTTAAAATAGCTTTATAATTTAAAATTATTAAACAAATATTAATTTAATATTTTTTTAAAACTTCTAAAAACAAAAATAAAAATCATTTCAAACACATCTTATTAATTCGAGTGTCTAAAAATAAAATTCAGTCATTTTATGGATAAATTTGGGGGAAGAATCTTACAATTATAAGGAAAAGAAAATCAAGAAATCATATGCCTAATCCCTTAGATAATGAAATAGGGAATTCCATTATTAAAAAGAAGAAAGTTCATTACATCCATATAAAAATTATCCAAAAAAAATTATTGACAACCTTTTCTTACTGTTTTAAAAACACCAGTATAGTATATATATAAACAGTGACTCTGACTGTTTACGTGTTTAACAGCAGCAGCCAGCGGCATCATCATTCCCCAGAAACTGTAAATAAAGGCAGCACCAACTAATCAAAGGTTGAACCTTTGCAAGTTTTTTGACTCATATCTGCGGCTGTGAAGAAGAAAACACCAAAGGTAATCAATCATTCACATGTGACATGCCTCTATAATTATAAATATGGTATTTGTTTTTATTGTTTTTGCTCTGCAAACTGGGCATGGTTATCTTCAATTACTGAATCAATCTGGGGCTCTGTCCATGTGGGATAGAAAGAGAAGAAAAAGAGGAAAAAAAAAAAGGAACATAAGAAGAGAAAACGAATTCTTCCACTTTCTCTCAAAAAGGGTCTTCTTTTTTAACTATCTTTTCTCAGATTTTAATGGGGCATTGAGGATTCCAGTGTGGCAACTGGGGGTGAGCCCTTTTCAGTCCAAGCTGTCTTTTTATGTGTAAGCAAGTAGTATTGGTTGTTATTAAAAGATAGGACTAACTGACCCAACCTGACATGATTTTTTTTCTCAGGATAACCTATCAACATCGGTCATAATTTCTACGGCTGCCCGTTGTAAATTTCTTTCCCTTTTTAGGCGAATTTTTGACCCATTTTTTTGTTTGCTTTCATGGGTTTTTTCTTTTGGTTTATCTGATTTCTGGATTCTCCCAATTTTTGTTCAATCAGCCGCTTAATTCTGTTTTATTGAACTTGTGGGTTTTGTCAATAGAAGCATAGTAGAAGTTGCAAAGTCATCAACTTTTATTAGTTTCCAAGTAAAGTTCTAACATTTACAGTGATATAGAGAAAGAGGTGGGGGGGAAGTAAGGTTGTGCACTGTGAAGGTCAGATTGTTTTTTTTTTTCAACAGTTTGTTTTTTGTGCAACTTCTCACACTTCAGTAGTACATGTTTTGAAAGTAAAGTTTTTAGTGCTAGTTAAAATGTCAAAGTCTTGACAGTGCTAGTTCTGTGATATTGAGTTGTAGGCTGCCTTTCATTGTATGGTGTTTTGTACAGTTGCTGGGTTTGGACAGTGAGAAAGGAAGGAATCTGGAGCTAGTTTTTTCCAAGTGGGTATTTAAATCTGTGGTTGATGCCTGTGGTATTGCTTAAAGGTTTTTACTGTTATTTGTGCTTTGTTGATGGAAACAAATATGATTATCATAGAAAGTCTAAGAGGAGAGATTTTGCTGAGGGTTTTGAATTTGACAAAAAATCAAAGGCTTCTTTCTTTGTTCAGTGTTTTGTAGTTTGATCTTAGTTTTTCCTCACTGCTGAGACCCAAATGGGATGCATGGGATTATTTGCTATTTCAAATGTTTCTACAGCATTACTTTACCTCTCTCTTCTTTGTTCTAAAAGTTTCTATTTTGGAACGCTATTTTGCTGTTTATTTGTGATTAATTCTACTGTTTAGTTAGATTGGGGAAAAAACAAAAGAGTTGAAGAGGTTGTAGCCTACATGTACTGTAAAACTTGTGGATGAAAGGAGATTATGACATGATAAATTCTTTGTGGGCCTGTGCTGTTAAAACTGTTGTTATCAAGTAGGGGACACAGTTAACTTGTTTTTGTTGGAATTAGAAATGGCCTTGTGAACGCTCCTATTATTCACTGCAGGCTTCTAGGTTATTCTTCTTTGTTTGGTTTCTCCATTGTCCCTTTCATCTCTCACAATCCCTAAACCTAATTACCATTTACCGTTAAATTCACCGTAGCATTAATTTCTGTATATTGTTATTTGCTGCTATTTATTGCATCTTTGAATTAGTGATTTTCAGATATTTCTCATGGTCTAACTGAACTTTGATGCCTTTTCATTTAACAATAGGTCAGCAATTCACAAGAGTCCAAGTTTTTGAATTGTGAAGCAAATCACCATTGAACTCTTCACATACTCCACTGGAGCTGTGATTTTTATTGGAGGTGAACTCTGGTTCAGCTTTCTTGGCCTTTTTCTGAGGTCCTTTTGTTTTCTCTTCTCGCTCACCTCCATGGCCTGACATATCCTGGTTTCCCATAGTTAAAGTCTGTTGTCAGTGATTCCAAATTTAGAAATAATTCAGATCCTAATTCCAAGAAAATCTGTGGTTTTGGCGAGTGGCTTTTAGGCTGGCCTAGATTCTGGAGCACTTTGGTAGATATCTTTTCCTCATCTTGTGAGTGCTATTAGCTGTAGGTAACTCAGAGAAGGCTAGATGTCTGTGGATGAAGGGGGCAGTGGTTCTCTGTGGACTAAAGAACAAGATAAGGCATTCGAGAATGCCCTTGCTACTTATCCTGAAGATACTCCAGATTGGTGGGAGAAAATAACAGCTGATGTACCTGGGAAAACTGTAGAAGAGATTAAACATCATTACGAGCTTCTGGTTGAGGATATTAGCCAGATTGAAGCTGGCTGTGTACCGTTGCCTAATTATAGCTCTTCTTCAGAAGGTTCAACGAGCCATGCCATTGATGAAGGAACTGGAAAGAAGGGTGGTGGCCACTTAGGGCATCATAATAGTGATTCCAATAATGGAAATAAAGCTTCAAGGTCAGATCAGGAACGCCGTAAGGGAATTGCTTGGACTGAGGATGAACACAGGTAAATTAATAAATTATAATTTTATTCATCATCAAATCAAGTGCTCTGATGGTTATAGTTGATTGAGTTGTTGCAATCTTTGATTTTCTCTGACTTCAATTATTATTGCTATGTTTTCTGCCAAACGCACCTTAAGACCAGCTAATCTGTGATCAAATCCATAGGTTTAGGAAATCTTGAGATGATAGGAAGCAAGTGAATGATAGTTGATTTGAAAACCATGAGACAAATGTGTTTCACTTTCTGAGACTTTTAGGACACCTTTTATTCTCTTTTATGGTAATGTGTTCCTGAATGAATTGTGTTCGGCCTCATATTTTGCGTTGGATTATTTGTTTTAAAACATTTAGTACATAATTTTACCTGCGACCATTGAGGATGCTGGTCTAGGGACTGGGAAGTGAAAGATCCTCGGTTTTGTCGGGTGATGAAATAACTAGTCTTAATCTAAAGCTAAATCAGAAACCTAATTGACTTGCATTGCTTGAAACATTGTTATCTAGATTCAGTTGTCAGAGAATAACTAAGATGATGTGATTGATTGTCTGAAAAGTTGTTCCAATAGGCGAGCACCTATATGTGTCAAGCATGAAAATGGAAAGCTTGAAACTGATGCATGAAGTAGAATCTTTCCTTGGTGTATTATTAGTAGGTGTTGGAATCTAGTTTGTTTCTCTGTATTCACTTTGCAATAATGGTAAATATTAAAGAAGAGTGAGGAAAAAAAGAAGAAGGATTTACATTGTTTGGTTGATCGAGCTACTCCATTGACAAAGACAATGGAAGAATCACTATAAAACTGGAGATCGAGTATGTTCCCTCTCTTGCATGCCCTAGCCTTAAGACAGCTATTTGTCTTGAAACAAACTTTTACTCTATCTAAAACAGAAGATTACATTATTCTGAAGTTTGTACTTTATTTATAGCTCAACACTTTAGCATTGAATAAGAATTGAATGTGTTTGTATCTCATTTGTTTAGGCCCCCTCTGATTTTTCTCAGTGTTGGAGCTGGATAAATTCTTGAGGCTTTTAATCAGGGTGGAGATTAATCAAATCAACATTTTAAAAAGACTTAAAACATGTAAAGTTGTGGTGACTAAATTCCTCCTCGTGTTCATTCATTAACACCTATTATACTCCTTAATGCTTTCTGGATGTTTTATTTGTATGAACCCTATGGCATTTGGGTTTCAATAACGAGGTTGGAAATCCTAAAGATTTATAAAAACTAGTGTGGTTTGTGTATATGTTTCTACATTGGCATCCACATGGTAGTGGATACATTTGGATAAATTTGTCATGTTATTCTTATAGAGAAAATCACAAAAATTCTGTACATAGGATTAGGGACTTGTTTTTACAAATCTATGAACCTTTGTTGCCAGTCATTCCACTCCTCCTCTTCTCTCTCCCAGAAAGATCACACTAATGGAGCTATTTATGCATGAGTTGTTGGCTCTAGCTGATAGTATGGCTTCATTTTGACGTGTTCTGGTGGTGGATTGATTACAAGGTCACAATGGGTGTGTGCTGGGGGGTGCGGGGATAAGGATCCTTTTTAAGTTGCCAACGAAAAACCTAGATCTATGAATTGTTGCAACAGTTTCTAGTAAAACACTTTCCTCCTTGAGTAAGGAGACCAGAAAGCCTAGATTATGTTGGCTTTGTTAAGGGAGTCTTGCAGCAACAACTGGAGAAATTGGTTGAAGAATAACGGTGCATAAATTTGCAAACATTTAGCAGCCAAAATTCAGTAAGGTTCTTCTAGGGGAGATTCCTAGAAGACCTTAGAGGGATCATTGCTTTCTTTCTTTTTCCTCCCTTCATTTCTCTTGGTCTGTGAAATGAATCTAACTTCACTTGCACATATTGCTTGTGATCACGGCCTCTTTGTGACTGTTATTGGAGGTTTGGAACCAAAACTTAAAAATGCAGTTATGAGCTCAGGATTGCCTTGAATATGCAAAGCTTTATCTAGCTTATTGTGGTCTATTGAATCTGTTTTCATCGTGTGGTTTTGCAATACCTATATCCTTTTGGTCACACGCCTGTGGAGATTCCTTTAATATGATTGTGATAATATTGGGTCCATAGCCTGCAATATCATAATTAGTTAGTTTAGGGTCATCCATTGAAGCTTGCAAAAATTAAGTTTGCATATGAACAGAACAGGTGATATGCACTGACTTTGACGTGGAGGCTGCTAGCATTTCTTAAAGGTTTACATGATAGAGTGAAGTGTAATTATTTCAAACTGTTTCTTAAAGGTCTCAACTCTCAAAAGACTTCGTATTCACCTCTTTGCATTTGACCATGTGTTTTTGTTACTTGGGCTGCTGGGGTTGCTAGGGATAATTCGTGTTCCAACTTTTTAGTGCAATTCTAGGGCACTTGCACTCTCAGCAAGTCACTGTTCTCTCGGGCCTATCTGGTCTGGAGTAGCCTATGCTAAACTTCTGGTTCATTAATTAATAAAGTTAAAATTACCCCTTCTAGATCTCTCTCGTGCTCTATTTTCCTGCACTATTTTACACAAATAATCAGAGGAAGACATGAGCTTGTGTCATAAGTTTCTGTTGAGGAGCTGTAATTGCATGGCTTTTGAAGTGGAAAACCTTTAATGTCCTATTGAAGGATAAGTGCTGTATTTTCCTCAGTTCTCTTTTATGGCAATGTGGATGTTTTCTTCCAGTGAACACACTTAGAATCTATAAGCATGTTATATTAGAATTTTGTTGGTGGTGCTGATTCCTGTATCCTTCTGATAAACAGGTTATTTCTTCTTGGTTTGGACAAATATGGGAAGGGTGATTGGCGAAGTATATCAAGAAACTTTGTCGTGACAAGAACACCTACACAAGTAGCAAGCCATGCTCAAAAGTATTTTATTCGTCTCAACTCAATGAACAAAGATAGGAGGCGATCCAGCATTCATGACATCACCAGTGTTGGTAACGGAGACATTGCAGCACCTCAAGGACCGATAACTGGTCAAACAAATGGTTCTGCTGCAGGAGGTTCTTCTGGAAAGGCAGCAAAACAACCACCTGCACAGCCAGTTGGTCCCCCAGGAGTTGGTATATATGGTCCTCCAACTATAGGCCAGCCTATAGGAGGTCCCCTAGTCTCGGCAGTTGGCACCCCTGTGAATCTTCCTGCACCAGCACACATGGCTTACGGTGTTAGAGCCCCAGTACCAGGAGCAGTGGTTCCTGGTGCACCGATGAACATGGTTCCTATGACATATCCAATGCCGCACACAACCACTCATAGGTAAAAAAAAATGTGGTGTTGGCTACAAGCATACAAAAGACAGAAGACTTTCTGCTTGTGCTCATTTTGGGTTACAGGGTTCTCCATTTTAGCCTGAATAAGGTTCCGTGCTTCTGCTTATCGGCAAGCAAAAGTTCTCTCATGTCATTCTGTTTACTCGGGCGCCGCTCTCAAGTCTCAAATAAGCCACGGGGAGAGAAGAACTATAGACATCTGTATAGGCAGCAGCTTTGGGAAAATATGGCAGCATTTATGGGGTAGGACAACGTTTGATTTATCCTTCATAGTTTTATATTACAAGCTCGTAGACATTTAGAAGTAGACAGTTAATGTATTTTTTTCTTTCATGGCCATAAGTTGTAAAGAACCCGTTTGTATTTCGACTCTTCACAGTTGCATATGTAGTCGTTCACATATTTTGCTACACCTTGCTTCTAATTTCTCGAAGAGTTGAAGGATCATTGTTCTCAGATCTTCGCCCGGGTCGAACCCTCGGAAGTTTTATGGAACATAGGCATGGGCATGTATTCTGTTTGACTGCATAACCATGCAAGCACGAATTTGTCTGAAAGTCAAGAATGGTTCTGTTTTTCACACCTCGTAGATAATCTTTGATGCTTTATTTTCTTTTTTCAAAGATCCTATCTAGAAGGCAAGTCATATATGAACCAGAAAATAATTAAGACAGCCTTGTACATGTAGCAAATTCAACGATTTCCTACTCGCAAATTGCGTGACAACAACATTATTTTTTCCTAATGGACTAGTCAATATTTAAACAGTACAGCGTAAGCATCAGTAATAAATACGCAAAAAATCTTTTTTTTTAAACCCTGGGCTCTTCAGGAATAATGTTTGCCAATGGAGAACTCCGTATGAGATGAAAAACAACAGCAAACAGCGTGGTTTTGTGGAGGATGGTGGGCTGATTATGAGCTTACTTGAGCTCTAGAGATTAGGCCCAATTCTTACAATGGGCAGGGCCTTGCAAAACCACTAATTTCTTCTCACCGTTTACACTCAAGCATATAGTGTATCTGAGAAGGGTTTCAAACTAACAAAAAAATTGCTAAAGGGTTTGTCTTATATGTTGACATTATATTATTAGCTAGTGTTGCTGGTAGGATTAATTTTTTAATAAAAAGTAGTTAGGTATTGCTAGTGGTTTTATAGTGGAATTTTTTAAAAAACATACGGGGTTTGATTTATTTGATATTATTTGATTAACTTGATAAATTAAAAAATTATTTTAAAGATTGATAAAAATATAATTCAATTTAAAATAAATATTCAAAATGATATATTTTTTTTATAAATATTAAGAAGATAACATATCATATTAATTTGAGTTAACCATAATTAATCTGCCTATCAATATGTCAGGTTATGAGACTATAATAATCACATAAAAAATATATAAATAAATTATGAAACTCGATTCTTATAAACTTGATTATTAATAATGAAATTGAAAAAAAATCAACTATATAAAGTTCAAAAAACTTATTTGAGTAAGCTTGGATTAACCTGATAAATATGCGAACCGAGTTATGATGAGACAATAATAACCTTATAGAAAAAATTCAAATAAATTATGAACTTTAATCCCAAATAAACTTAATATTGAAGGATATAATTAATATTGAAAAATATTTTAAAAAAATAAACAAAAAAAACTTTAGTCAACTCTTGTTCACTTATCAAACTTGTGACCTGAGTCTAAGATGAATATAAATTCATAAAAACTAAATTAAAAAAAATCATGGAATTTAATTTCCAATCAATCTATCATTAAAAAAATTGAGTCAGTTAATTAAATCAAATCAGCAGTCTGAATCAAAAAATTATAATAATTTACCTCATAAAAAATAAATTAAAAAATATAAAAATAAATCCCAATTCTTAATAAATTTGGTATTAAAGGATGTAATTAAAATAAAAATAAAAATAAAATATTTAAATTAATAGCTTTATAAACTAAGATACTGGTTTGAGGTGAATTTAATTTTTTTTAATAAATATGGTTTATGGGTTTTGATATAATTTAAGAAACTGATCTCTAATATTCCTGTTCATTGTTTTATTTATATTGATTCTTTTTAAATTTATATAGGATGGTGTTATAGTATTTTTGTGATTATAAAAGTATTATTAGTAATGCATATTCCTTTTCATAACTTTGTTTTGTTTCTATTATTTTCTTTGAATTTGGGATAATAAGCTTTTCTTAAAAAATTTCTTTATAAATTTACAATTTCACAATCTATTTTTACAATTTAAATTTATTTTATATTTTTTTTATATCATGTTAAAAATGCATTTATGATAACCTTCCTTACATCTGCAGCTGAGGGATACTCAGATGTCAGAATCGACTCTTTCCTTGTATGGCCCCTGACAGGAGGAAGGCGTTGCCACAATTCTGCAGTTACAAATGGCAAATGGATGAAGCAATCTCATTCCATCATCCAAGCATGCCGACTACACTGATTTTGTGCAAGAAAGTATCATAAAAAAGATGGTCTTGGATTACCAAACTTTGCTTTTACTGCAGCGACACCTAACCTAGCAATAATAATTTACACAGACCCTTACCTGGCTGTCCAAAATTACTCAAGCCCAACTACGTCAGTGTGTTTGCATGATTCAGTGTTGCTTCATGCTTACATCCAGGATGAGTCATGTCTGACCTCACCTTGTCACAAATGTCTAGGAATCTATAAAACATGATGCTATTGAATTAATTTCTACACTCCCCCCAAATGTTAAGACTGGTGGAGTGGGATGTAGTAGTAGAGTTGAATGAACAAAATGGGAAAAAAGACGGTAGTAGAGTGGGATGATGTAATTTTTTCAAGGGAACATGTGTTTGACAGTGTCTTAGGATGTTTTTTTTACTGTATTTAAAAATGATTAGTATGTTCCGTAACAATCCACTTCTTTTCCCAGGCTACCAGCTTTTGCATTTTGCAAAATGAGAGCTGTTGCAGACATCCTCACAAACCACAACTTCAAGATCTTAACCCTTGCAAAAAATTTGTCATCTATTCAGGTACTCGATCACATTTGCTATCGATGGGCTTTGTTTCCTTTTTCCTTGTTTGTGTGTGTTATTATGATTTCTTCTTCAGTTCCTGCCACTGTTGGTTTAATATAGGAGCAGACCTAACATGCATGGCCTCATCTTATCAACCTTAACAGATAGCTTGGAAGTCTTTAAATTACTAGTGAGCCCTTGGCACACAACAGTTATGTGTGCTAAAATTTCCTTTCTGAAGGATTTTGCTGGTGTTAAAATTTAGTGTTGCTGATGGAAATTATTCAAGCATCAAGTATCTGCTATTGCCTTTGGTTTTAGCAGAGTTCAGAATTGAATGCAAAGTACACAGGACACAGGACGGTGCTGATCATTTCAAGAGTGGCAGCTCCTCCACTCCCCTCCCTTAAAACCTACGCCTGGCATCCCTTCCCTTTTCCTTCCTCTTATCTTTACATGTAAACATGGGTGTAGCCAAGAATTTTTTGTACTATTAAATAAATATATAATTTTTTTTTAAATAATTATTAATTCATATATATAAATTTTTAAAATTAACAGTAAAATTTTAATTCAAATACATTACTTAAAATATTAAAAAATAAATTTAAAAGTATATTAAATTAAAGTAAAAAGTAAAAATAAACCCATTATTGAAGTTACATACTTCGATATTTTATAAAATATAATTAATTTACAATCAAATCTGAATTGATATTGTAACAACCCCTCAACCAGGATAAAATAACAATTAACAAAGTAATTAAATTTTTTTCTTCTCCCAATTTCTCTTTTCTTAATTCTTTCTTATATCAGTGTTTTATAAGTTAGACTTTGTAAGTTTACAAAGTTATTATCTTACTTTTTTTTTCTTGAATGTTTTTAATATCTTTTCCTTACTTTTGTCTCTTTCTCTCTTGCATTTTTTTTTCTATTCTGTTTCTTTCTGGTGAGCAACATATAAAAAGAAGGAAAAACTAATTTATTTTATTTTGTAATGGTAAATAATTATTTTATCCTTAATAAGTTGTTTTGCTTTTATTTAATATATTTTTTTATTAACACTAGCAAGCTCTGTTCATCCTGGAGTTTTAATAAGATTTTATTCAATATATTTTAAGATTTTTTTATAAAATTTTAGTTTATTCTAATGATCCGATTGAAAATTCTATACAATCATGTAAAACTAGTTAAATTATGATTTTTCATCAAATTTCTAAATTTCTTCAAAGATTCTGAAATTTTAATTCAAGCTAAAGTAATATATTATAAGGCTACATATAAATTTTTAAAAAATTTTAATAACTCAATTAAAAATAATATATTTTTTTATATAAAACTAATAAAAAAATATTGATAAAAACTTGACTAGGCTACAGCCCACCCTAGCCCTCGGCATTCCTCCGCGCACATAAATGCAAAGGTGTCATATTCAGATTATCCAGGTGAGAACAAATGAAGAAATCGGAGTTAGTTAATTGAGGCACAAGGTGTTCCAGTTCCAGATATTAATATAATCTCTTGATACTTGAGTTAACTTGGATATTAAATAAATAACACTAATTCTGATCAATAATACTATATGACGCCCTCCAAAACAGGTTTATATGACCTTCAGGTTTTTAACATCAATGTTTACACCCCCACGAGTTGTTTGTAATTCATTCAATTTTTTCAGAGCTACCACATTTGAGAACGTTGCATTTTTTTCTCTTATGTCAATCCTTTGCTCAAATAATAATTTTTGAGATAAAATCATTCTGAAGGTTCTGTTGAGCGCGGAAGATGCCCCCCAGCTGGATGTGCATTCAAGAATGCAAACGAGAATCTTGCAGGTCTATCTCAAGGCCGGAGAAAAAGTTAATGCATGAGTAGAGCTCGTGATGATGAGATACAAAATCGGTGAGATACAAAAGTAAGTCTAAAACTTCTAAACAAAACGCACATATTTCATTTACTTACATTAAATATTTTCACTAGACAACAGGAGAGATTGGAGAAGAAGATTAATGCAGCAGGCTATAAGTAGCTGTTGTTTATTTATATTCATTGTTATTATTATATTTAATTGAGTTTATTATATAAAAGCAAAAACATTTTATTAATGGTATTAAGATAAATATAATATAAACTCAATATGAATTTTAATAATTATATCCTAATCAACTTCTTATTAACATGTTTTATAATTTTTATCTTATTAATTTTTAATATCTTACTTGTTATATAGTTAATCTAAATTTGTATTGTATAATACTTGATATGACAAATGCTTAACATTTTCATAGCTAACCTATGATATAATTTACACTTGTGTTATGAAATGAACTTGATTTGTTGTTAACATAAGTTAGCATTATGAATTTTTGATAATATTTAAAAGTTTGGTATTACTTAAATAAGATAATTAATATGATCATATTAATAATTTATAATAAGTTATTAATGACAAATCATCCAATTGGAACTTTTTTTGTGTGTGATTTTCAATTGAGTAATAAAAAGAGTTTATATTATATTTATTAGAAATACTATTAGTGAATTCTCTAACATTGATAATTATTTTTATCATTGTTTGATTTTTATATTAATCTTACATTCCAAAATTCTCTTGAACTCATCATTATCACCACCATCACCATCATTATTATTTATAATTTATATAATTAATCTCCCTGTATCTCGACCCCGATCTTGCTGGGTTATTTATTACTTGAACACTCCTGAACTTGAGATAAAATATTAATTTTTTGATCGTGTCAAGTTTTTGGCTCCATTACCAGGGAGATAAATTCTTGTATAAATTATAATATTTATTTTATTTTCTCTTTTTAGTTTTTTTATCTAACTTTTTATCTATTTCTTTTTGTTTTCTTTTATTTTTTTCCTACATATGCATAAAAGTTTGGTCATGTATATTAAGTGATAAACTTTGTAAGGTATTCTTATCATTTATAGAAAATATGGTTGAAGAAGATAACTAGTCGCTTTATAATGAGATGATGAGAATAATCGAGTTAGAACATTTAGAGATCACATGAATCCTACAAGAATAAGTGTACTATCATTTATAGTTTTCCCTCCTGATGCATCTTACTTTAATTTTAAACCAGACATTATTCAATTTTTATCTTCTTTTCATGGTTTAAATTTAGAAAATTTATATTTCATTTGAGAGAACTTGAAAAAGTTTGTAACACTTATAATGATTTAAATTGTAGCATGAACATCATCGTATTAAAACTTTTTTCTTTTTCATTAAAAAATAAAGCTAAAACATGTCTACAAAATCTTAGGTCAGGATACATTAACGTTTGAGATTAAATGACATAATAATTTTTTAAAAAGTATTTTTTATCTCATATAATAAACTATTTTAAAAGATAAATCACCCTATTCACTCAAAAACCAGGAGAAACATTTTACCAATATTGGAACAGGTATCGAGACTTACTTAATAATTTTCCTCATCATAATTTTAAAATATAGAGATTGATTTTATATTTTTATAAAGAATTAACACCTAAAGATAGACAAATGGTGGAATTAATATGCAATGAAACTTTTGAAGATAAAAACTCTAATGAAGCAATAAAGTACCTTGACTTGTAAGCTGAAAATGCTCAAAATTAGGATATTACAGGCAATTATGAGACACCAAGTAAAACTCAATCTTATATATCTAATGGAGGAATGTACAACTTTAGAAAAGATTATGACCTCTAAGCCAAGTTTGTATCTTTAGTTAGAAAATTAAAGACACTAGAATTGAAAAAGAGTTATCAATTAAAATCTATTTAAGACATTGTTTATCAGATTTGTAAAATCAATGAACACTCAACTAATGATTGTCCAACTTTGCCTTCTTTTATGAAACACCTCAATAAATAAGCCCATGCTTTAAATAGTTTTTAAAGGCTCAATAACTCAAACTCATAAACATACAACTTTATTGGAGAAATCACTTAAATTTTAGTTAGAAAAGTGATAACAATAATGCATAAACTTTATAACCATCATTTAAAGCACACCATAATTTTTAAAAATCTTAAAGAAATATTGCATGTATTCATTGAAAAGCAGGAGATAATCAACACTAAAAATGTTCAAACTATGACAGATTTAAAAGATGCTCTTGTAAAATTCACATATGCTCTCAGTTTTCAAGAGAAATATAAGTTTCTATCTTAACTACAATAAAATTCCAAGGGGCAATACAATATAAATATGAGTTGTTTCAAAAATAAACATATTGATTAAGTCAAATAAGTCATCACTCTTCACAGTGATAAGATTATCGAAAAACTCATTTTTAAATCTTGTGAGAAAGATAATGAGTTAATCTCTGAGGGTAAGAAATGATTAAATATAAACATTGTAAAGAAAAGACTGATTCCCTACCAGTACTTTTATTTTCTCATGCCATGACCAAACAAAGAAAAGTCAATTACAACTTTGAAATCTTTGAAACTTTCAAACAGATAAGAATTAATATGCCTTTGTTGGATGCTATTAAATATGTATTTTTTTATGCTAATTTTTTAAAAGACCTGTGTACTGTGAAGAGAAAACAAAATGTATAATAGAAAGCCTTTTTAGCCGAACAAGTAAGTGTTATTCTTTAAAATAATAATATCTTGAAAAATAAAGACCCTGGTTGTCCGATAATTTCTTGTTTTATTAAAGAACACAAAATTGAAAGAACTTTACTTGATCTTAAAGCTAATGTGAATTTACTTTCATATTTAGTTTATTAAAATCTCGATCTAAGTAAGTTAAAACTAATTTCTGTAACTTTTTTACTTGTCGATAGATCTGTATAAGTGTATAGAGGAATAATTAAACATATATTAGTATAAGTTGATAAATTCTTTTACCCTGTAGATTTTGTTATCTTGTATACATAACCTGTTGAAACATGTAATTCAATTTTTGTTATTTTAGGACATCCATTTCTTACAACTTCTAATGCATTAATTAATTATAAGAATGGATTAATGAAGTTATTATTTGGAAAAATAACATTGAAGATAAATATTTTCAATATTTGTAAGCAACTTAAAGATGATAATGATTCACAAGAAGTGGATGTTATTGAAGAATTAGTTTATAATCAATTTGAATATACCTTCAGTAAAAGAGAGTTTGACAAATATACAGATTTACAAATAATTTATTTTTAAGAAGAAATGAAAGACAAGAAAAGCACTGAAAATATTGATATGGATCTTTTGTTAAAATTAATAATAGATTCGACATCTACATCACACCAATCGATGATTACTTTTATTATGAATTTTTACTTTCTCTTAGTTAAATGCCCTGGTCTGCTAAACATATCAATTTTCTTACTTTAAAATTTTTGCCAGTTCGTCAGAGTACCAAAGACAAAGAAAAGTTTTTGAATGAAGTGAAGAACTTTTATTGGAATGACTGTTACTTATTCAAATATTATCTTGATCAAATATTTTAAAAATATATTTCAGACAATGAGGTAATTAGTGTTATTAAACTTTGTCATTCTAAGGCATGTAGGGGTCATTTAAAAAAAAAAAACAAATGTAAAAATCTTACAATATGGATTCTATTGGCCCACCATGTTCAAAGACACACATGTGTTCTATAAAGCTTGTGAAAATTATCAAAAGTAAGGATTTATTTCAAAATATAAGAAATCTTTAAATAATTTTCTATTGACTCTTGAGATATATCTTGATGGAGATGTGCATTGTGCAATTGATGATTATAACCTAATTTTTATAAAGAACATGTCCGTCATAGTCTTGAGAATCTGACTAAAAAATATCTTGTTTGCTAGTTTTTAATAAAACTGGATGATAAACTTATCTTCAACTCATAGGAGGTGTTTAAGCCATTTTTGGACATAAAATTAAGAAAAGATGTGAGCCACAATCACCACTATCTTTACATACATCTGTTTTTTTTAAAAAAGAAAAGAAAGAAAGAGTAAGACTCTAGCTGGCCTATATATACGTGGTATGATTGTATTTTAAATTTTTCATCTATAAATTCTTTTATTTCTTCCTTCATTTCTACTCAACACACACATTCAATAGATATAGAAGTGTGTAAAAATGACAGGTTTCTTAAGTCATCAAATAAAAAATATTTATATTTTCAGTGGATCTAGTTCTAAAAAAAAGATGAATTTTTAGAATTAGCAAATCATTTTAGTTTGGTACTAGTTGAGAGAAACAAGTTTTAAGGGTATTTTTAGAAGGTAGTCAAGTTTTAGGGATACTCCCTAAATCTTTAGCAAAATGGGACATTATTGAAAAAATAATTAGAGAGAAACTATAAGTCTCCACAATATCTAATTGAATGAATGTAATGTTTAACCATACTAACGCTTTCATTGCCTTACTAGGCGATTTGGGCACAATGAAAAAGATCTTTCATATTTTTTCCTGGGAGCTTTCACCAGAAATCCATAAGTTTGTTAAATGTTAATGATTTTTATGATAATTTATTGTCTTTTCTTAATCATATTTTGAAACATAAATTTCTAATATCTTCGACACGACAAATCATAATCTCTGTTGCTACTACTAAACAATTGATTGACAAGTTACAATCTTTCATCTTTGTAGTTGATCCCTTAATAAGTCACATAAACTGGTCAATCATGGACAACACCTTTATTTACAAAAAAATTATGTCTTTTGGTTTTATTATTTCTTATATTTGTTTAAATATGTTTCAGGTTTGTCAATATTTATTATTTCAGAAAATATCTTTTATACTCTATCTTTCTACCTTAGAATATTGAGGATAATGTCTATTAAAACCATTTGTAAAATTATTATTACTAGGATGACAGAGTAAATGAGAAATTTTAGTGACTCTAGAGACGTATCTTAGTAAATATTCTTAACTAGATCTATTAGAATACTTAAAATATTTAGATTTACAAACTCTCGTATTATTATCACTTGATTTTGCTCATATACTTAGTTAGCAAGTATTCATAAACCTTCATTTTCGCGCACACACTTTAATATATGATTGTGGGTTGCATATTGGATTATTATATTATTTATGTTTTTTTGTTAAAGGTAACAATTTAAGGGAAATGGATAGTTTATAATTTGTAAAAAAAAAACAAATTGATAATATTGATGATAATAAAAAAATAGATAAGTTTGGTTTCGCAGCCTCCTTAACCTAAGCAATTAAGCCCGAAGGGGTGTTTTAACACCTAATATCCTAAAATCAATTGATTTGGGTGCTATTATCTCTGTACTTATTACATAGGTTAAGGGAAATTTTTTTAAAAGAATCAAACATTACATTATTTATGTATCAGTATTTGCAACCCAAATTATTAAACTCGAAGGGATATTTCAACACTTAATACCTAAGACTAACTGGTTTAAAAGTCATTAACCTAAACATTATTACAGGGTTAAAGTTGCATTCTATTTTAAGTTATATGTATATATATTAAAAAAGAAAAAAAATAATAATCTCAACCCAATGAAGATAAACTTAAACATTAGAACATAATATTGTTTTCTTCCAATAAAAGCATTGAGCACATAAAAAGAAGGTTTATTAATATCTTGTTTTAACAATATAAATCAAATATTTAAATTTAATGAGAGTTTGTTTATTTGGATAGATTAATGGAAGTTGAATGATGAATACCTTGCTTTATGAAATTGATAAATTGTTTTTCTACTTTAAACGTTTTAATTACTAGAAACTAGTAATAAACTGGTTGGAGGGTTGTGATTAGTGCTTAAAAATAAATTTTTATTAAGGCTTTATATCATCATATTTCACTTAAAGTATCATTAAATTCTCTAATTTAAGTATATTTTATACTAACAAGTCTAATAATATAAGATAACTTTAATTTACAGTAAATGTTTATTTTAAATATAGACATATCTCTTAATTCAAAGAATTGATTGATATGATTAACTATTGAAAGTGAAAGGACAAAAAAAAGGCCAAGTTTAGAAAAAAAAATACTAATTCAATTTAAACTCGAATACTATTTAGTCATTGAGTCATATTTGGGGTTGTAAATCTTGAATTTGAGTTTAATTTATATGGCTAGAAAGCTAAGACATAGACCTAAAATATTTATTAGAGTCTAAGACTCAATTCTATCATTTGAAAGTCCAAATCTTAGTATCAAAAGAGAAGTTTAAATATGCCATACAGTCTAGATATTGTTCAATATTGATCCTATATCTCGAGTTTTAGAAGTTTAAATAACCTTATTTTTATTTTGTTGAAAAACTAAAATAATTTTCTAAAACTTTCATAAATACTTTCTATTCAAATTTTGATGTTAGCAATGATGTTTTTGTAGAAAAAAAGATAAGAATTGCTATAAAGTCAAGAGATGGTCACCCACTTAATAATTAGTTATCAAATTAATAATTTTAAATTTTAGCTTGTGAAATGAGATATTTATCATGCATTTAGACATCTTGGTTTTCAGATCAAGATCATATTCTTTCCCTCTTTCTTTGTATTTTTGTAATGATTAAGTTTTGTTTTCATTAATTTCTTGTTTATACCTTTTATTTCCTTTAGTATACTAATATAATCATGTTCTCCTTTTATTTATTTATATTTCTCCTTTTTTATTATGTTTAACTAAGTTTATTATGTGAAGGTAAAAATGTTTTACTAATGGTGTTATGATAAGTATAATATAAACTTAATATAAACTTTAATGATTATATCTTAAACAACTTGCTATTAATATGTCTTATTATTTTATCTTATTAATTTTTAATACCTTGTTAAATGGTTAGTCTAAATTTGTTTTGGATAACATTTAATACAACAAATGCTTGATATTTTCATAGCCAACTATATGGTATAACCTACTTTCATGCTATGAAAGAAAATTTATTTGTTGTTAATATAAGTTAGCATTATGAATTCTTGATAATATTTAAAAGTTTAATGTTACTTAAATAATATAATTAATATGATCATGTTAATAATTTATAATGAGTTGTTAATGACAAATCATCCAATTGAAACCTCTTTTGTGTGTGGTCTTTAGTTGAGTAATAAAAAAAATTTATATTATACTTATTTGAAATATCATTAGTGGATCTTCTAACCTTGACAATTATTTTTATCATTGTTTGATTTTCACATTAATCTTACATATCAAAGTTCTTATCATTATCTTTTATTATTTATATAGTTAATTTCTCTGTGATTCGATTTTAGTTTTGTCAAGTTATTTATTATTTCAATACTTCTATACTTAAAAGAAGATATTAATCTTTTGATAATATCGATTAACATAAAAACCAATTAAGAAATTAGCTAAAAATAACCTATTTAACCTGAAAAGTGGGCCTAGAACCCGTTAGAACAAGTAAATCTGGGCAAGACTTGAATCTAAATTAAAACATACAAAAATCAAACATTTTCCATTCCAGTTAGAAAAAATCTTAAATCTACCATATTTAAAAACACTAAAATATCCAATAGCTAAACACTAAAAATAAATGTAAAATATAATATTTGAATGACACAGCAAGAGAAAATGAGATCGAAAGAGATTGCATCTTCAATTCCAATTAAAAAAACTCTTAAATCTAAAATACTCTGAAACACTGCAATATCCAGTAATTAAACACTAAAAATAAATGCAAAATATAATACTTGAATGACACAAAAAAAAAAAAGATCGGAAGAGATTAAATCTAGTGGTAAAGGAGTCGTCATATTCATGGGTAGATAAGGACCCTTCGATGGAACGAATTAGAAAGACAGTAATGAAATTGAGAGCAGTTAATGAGAAGAAGAGAAGCGAAAGCAAGATTTTTCCGTGGGTAGCTAGAATATACACGCGCAAAGGCTGTGGCTAGGGAGACAAGGGGAAGAAGGGACATTTTTGGTGCTTGAAAGCTGTTAATGTGATTGTAGAAAACAAGCTGGGATAATGTGAGAAAGAGAGGCTTAATATTGTGGCTTCGGCTAGGAAACCTCATTCCATTGAGATAATTTGTAGACTCAAGGCCAAAAGCTAATTTTATGTATGTAACTTGCATCTGGTGTAAAAGAGGTGAGATCGCAATGGAGTGTGACAAAAAGATGAAATGTTGGTCATGTGCTTTCTAAGTGGTGGATGGCATGCTATCACACCATGAGTTTTGGGTCCGTGGTAGGGTTTTTTTATTAAAAACCAGGGCCAAAAGCTTTTATATATATAGAGAGAGAGAGAAAGAGAGAGGGGTTTACATGTGATTTGATTATTATCTTAGGTCGACTGCCAGGTAATTTCAAAAACTATGACTCAAATCTTAAATAAAAATAATATAAAAATATATAAAAGGATCAAATAAAAATAAAAATTGAGTGACTAAAAACAAAGAGAATATAAACTTTCCCTTAACCATGCAAATTAATCTCTAATATTAAAAAAAAAAACTAAATATTTGTGTGAACTTCAAGTTTGGTGACCAGAAATCTAATCTTTTAAATTAATAAAATTTAATTTAATTTTGTTAATTTGAGTATCAATTAAATGATTAAATGATGAAATATTTAGACATTGTGATATCCTTATATATACACATAAAAAATAAAAAATTAACATTAATTTCAAATCAACACAATATTAAAAAATAAAAATCAAAAAACAAAAAATAAACATGAAAGAGGAAGATAAAGAACCATTATTAAAAGTTATAATAATTTCTTTCTCATGCTACATATAAATAATGAATCACGAATGTTTTTTTTTAATATAATAATAACGATAACAACAATAATAATGATTTATTATTATTATTATTATTATTATTATTATTATTATTTATAAAAGCTGGATTGTCGTTTTTCTGAACAGCATATTCACATCTCGTCTTGTATCAGATATCTTAACAATTCATCGGCAGGACACGTAGAACTTCTGGCATGCTGTATTAATTAATGGCACCTGAACAGTTTTTTTTTTAAATATTTTTTATTTTGAAATATATTAGAATAGTATAATTTTTCATTTTTTTAAAATAATTTTTAACATCAATATTAAAATAATTTAAAAAAATATTAATTTAAAATTAAAAAAAAAATATTTTTTCAAAAATACTTTTTAAACGAAAAACATGCAGGGCATTAACCCGCCGGCTAGGAGGAATCCGTCCCCAAGTCAAGGTCTTTGTCCGGTTAGGAGAAGATGGTTCTTGCCTTCGGCCATGTAATTTAATGCTTTTCAATACACAAACACACACAAAAGCGCAGCAACCCATTGGAGATACAAATTCAGTCCCTTGTAATGCATTTCATTTTCCGAGAAGAGGACTTCTCTTTCCTCTCTCCCACCGTTCTTCCATCACTCTCCTTTTTCCCTTCTGATCTCCTGCAAACAACCCCCCCGGTCGCTCTCCCTTTCCCTTTCTCTTCTCCTCTCTACCTGCATGCATGTCAAGTACTTCTCTGTTTACAGTTTCCATCTTCTCTTCTTTACCCTTTCTCTTTCCCACACTCTTTCCTGTTTCATTCAATGGCCTTAGTCACTTGTGTCATGCATTGCTTTACGTACTCTTTTTTTTTTTTCCCTTCTTTTCACACACTTCTACCATCTATAAGAGGAGAGGAGGAGAAGGCAACCTTTGTCCCGGAAGATCCCCTCCCCCCCCTCTCTTTTTATTTTTTTATTCTGTAAACAAGTTTGGTCATTTTTCTTGATAATGGCAGACTCAAAATTGAAGATTCATACTGAGAAATGCCCTCACTGCAAGAATGACATTACTGGTGACTCTACCAGTATCAGGAATCATAAGATCAGATGCAAGGTCCTCATCTTATACGTTTTCTTATCTTGTTCTTCATCTATATTTATGTGTGTGTGTTGTTTTCTTCCTAATTTACCTACTTTCTTTTTTGAAGGGAGTTGACGTGACTAAGGACCGTGGCTGGCTCGAGTCCTCACAGGATGCAGGCAAGAGTACTGGAGCTGATAAGAAAGACAACAGTGATGCTGATCAGAAACACAAGAGTGGTGCTGATCAGAAGTAGAAAGAAGGCTATGTCCCACAATTTATAAGAATGTTGTGTTAATGTAGTTGAACTAAATCTAGTTCTAGTTTAGGCTTCAAGACTGAAAACTTGAATAATTTGTGATGGGCCTTTCACTGGCTGGCCTTGAGTACTCCTGTACCTGGTTTAATTTCTACTGTGTATTTCTGTCTGAACTACGTTCGCTGAACACAGTGTTTATCTTCATGAATCATCAACATTTGTTTAATGCTTTATTTGGTTAGCACTTTGTTTAATGCGATTTATATTTTATGAGTACTGATTTTTTTATTTTCTTATAAGTTTTATTTTTCCAGTAATAACCACTGTACATTTCTGTTGTCGTTATTGTAAAGGAAATAGTTTTACAATTCAAGTTGTTTAATACTGATTACTTTCTATGGCAGGTGCATCCTGGCTCCCTGATATTATTCTTAGATGAACAAGAAGTTGAGCAGGACCTATGAAACTCGCCATTACCTTGAACGCAACAGCGGTCTACAACGAAATCATTCACAAGCTAGTGGCTACATTGTGATGGAAGAGATTAAGTTGATTGGTAATCTGATGAAATCTGAGATAAAAGCCTTTTCCCATTCCTTTTCCTTATCTTTACCATTTTAAAAGAGAATGGCATCAAGGAGCTATAATTTATTAATTTCTGCTTGAATGCTCGAGCTAATGCCACAATATCATGGATTAAGAAAGTATAATAACAGAAGGCACATACGTACTAATACTTGTAAAATATAACTGAACCAAGAAAAAAAAAAGAGGAATAAAGATTTCATGATTAAAAAGCCGTCCCAACTACTTGGGTATGATTTGTAACTAGATTGCATTGAAAGGTGTATTCATAACTCGTTATCTTATTTTAAATTCCTCGGCGTAAAAAGCGGAACGAAGTAGATCACTCGTGCCTGGTCCTGTTATTTTAGTGTCTGAACTAGAATAGTGTCCGTGCTGTACTGCAGGTTTATACTATTTTTCCAGTACAGTATTTAAGTTTTATTATCATGTATTAATAATTTTTTTTAAAAAAAAACTCGAGTTACACTTCTTACTATTTAAATACATTGGTTTTATTTGAATTATAAAAAAAACAATAAAAACAACCAGGAAAATATAATACCCATAAATTATAATATCATGAAATCTCAAATATTTTTTTTATTAATATTAAATATTGAATAATATATTTAAAATTATGATATTTTTTTAAATAAAATTAGATAGAGTTTTCTTTATATTTTTTTATATTACCAAGTTATTGACTAGATTTTATTTAATCACAATACTCAAATCTTCCACTTTCAATCTAATCATCCTAAATCATATTTTTTTTTCTCATCATACAATATTTCACATAACAATATTTCATTATGCTTTCTCAACCTTGCATCATCAATAAGAAAAATATAACAAATATATTTTTAAAAAATAAAATATTAACTACATACAAATATAAATTCAAGGGATTCATATTAAACTAATTATTAAGTTAACATGTATTCATTTTTTAAACATGTATACTTATAAATATTAAATATGTTTTTTTTGAATAGCTTACTAACTAAAAACAAATATCTTTAGGATACATATATTAACATCTACATATTATACAAATTACATATAAAGCAAAAGATATTACATCCCATAAAAAAAACACTAAATTTACACATAAAGCCCATATTTAACACTTTACATCACCTCGTGAAATATTTGCATACATAACATTAATAAAAAAAATAAGAAATATAACACACTAAAAATGATAAAATTATTATATTCATAATTTTTCAAAATATATCAAATTATTTTTCATTACTAACTTATTACATATCAACATTAATAACCCATTAATAATTATTTATCATTATACTTATAGGAACTTTGCAACTAACACTCATTGCTTAATTTTTAATTTGGCAATTCATAATTTTACCTCAAACCCGACTAACTCTTTTTAATAGTTATTACCCAAAATCCAACTATTCTCTTTTAATAACCAATATAACAGGTAATTCTATATGAATTATTCAACATCCAGCTATTTCTTATCAATAGCCAATCTAAAATTTCATGCAAATTGTCCAACATCCAGTTATTTTCTATTAATATTCAATATAATCGGTAATTCTATATGAATTACCCAACATCTGGCTATTCTTTATCAATAACCAATATAACTAGTAATTCCATACAAATTACCTAACATCCTAATTATAATACCAACAAGTTTTTTTTTTAATACTTTTTCCATATTAATATGTCATAAACAGCTCATAATTAATAATGAAATTTTGAATTTTAAAAGAAAGTGATGAATCATTTACTGTCTGCTAAAAAAGAGCCCTGCTCCTCTTGCCTAATGCCCTATTCCCGAAACAACTCCTTAATCAATCAAATTGCATTACATTATTAATCCATTAATATTTCTCCTACGTGACTAAAATTAATGCGTGTAATATATTTTATTTAATTGGGTTTTGCACCAAATTTTTTATTCATTTGTCGCTTTATTTTCAACATATAGTTTTAATCAATTGTCTTCTTTTAACTCACATAAAGAATTCTTCTATAAACTATTCTTACCAATTATTTATTCCTTCATGTCACATTCTTATGATGTTTCTTCACTTGTTCATATTTTAAATACTTCAAATAAGATTAAAAAAACATCATTTCTCAAACATAAAACAATCAAAATCTCATTCATTTCTTCATCCTTACTTACAAGTTCATTTTTTCAAACTTATTCAATTTGTTTTTTAATTACTATTTACATTCACTATTTTTATACTATTCTACCTCATTTCCATCATGTTTACTACTTTTCTCAAAATCCCCAAATTCTTATAAGAACCCTAATTTAAAGAGTTAAGAATATAAGAAATTAAATGAAATTAAATTATCATTGTTTGATAACTTACTCAAATAAAGTAAAAAACACTTCATTCAAGTAAAAATCTTAATTTTTCATGATTACCAATCTAAGTTCTCCCAACTTCTTTTCTCCTCCTGGTATGGCCAAATTTCCTCTCTCAAAATCTCATTCTTTTACTTGATTCTTTCTTAGAATAGTGTTTTATAAGTTGAACTTTCAAGTTTATATGGTCATTCTCTCAATTTTCTTATTTTTCCCTTACTTTTCTTTTTTCTCTTATGTTATGTTTTGTTCTTCCTTTTCACATTTTGATTCTACCTAGTTGGCAGCTTATAAAAGAAAAGAAGAGTTGATGCGTTTTATTTTTAATAGCAAATAATAAATTTATCCTTAGTCTTTTTGCTTCTATTTGACTATCTTTATTTTTTACTAGTACCACCGAGCTTCATTCAACCTCAAATTTTAATCAGATTTTATTCGATATATTTTAAGGTTCCTCCTAAAATTTCATCTTAATCTAATAATTGAATTGAAAATTACATCCAATAACGTAAAACTTATGAAATTTTAATCCAAGCTAAGACAACATATTAGAAGGCTCCAAGTAAATTTTTAGAATTTTCTAATTACAATAAAGAGTTACAAAGTTTTTTGTTTTACATAAAACTAGTCAATTTATGATTTTATATATAAAGCAATGACGATTTTGATAACATGATAAAAAAATCTTTATTCAATAGTAAAAAGATAGTTTATTTACCTGGTTGTATTTAATAATTTTATTAATTAAAATCAATTAGTAATAGAAATTGACACTCATACAAGAATCATTGAATAAAATAAAAGGAAAAAAATACTATGAAAGTTGCACATATTAAAAATATCATAAAAAATAAATATTTAATCTATATAAAATATGAAAATAAATTACAAATAAATCATATTAACCTCTTTAAAAGTTAAATATACCCAATATAATTAAAAAATAATTGCTATATATAAAAAAGGCTAAAAATGCAAAAAAAATCACAAAAAAGTTTTATTAATTGAAACATAATTTTAAAGATTATTTGAAGAAAAACACATATAAAAAAGTATTAACTAAAAAATTAAAATTAAAAAAATAAAGTCAAGCGTTGAGGGTCTGGTTGCCTGGCCAGCGTTGAGGGTCTGGGTGCTTGGCCTACCACGAAATGGCCAATACGTGGGTCTGTAAGTTCAAGCCTATATGTAGCCCTTTTTTAAGTTAATGGGGATGGTGTCAACTACCTCATTGTTGTTAAAATCATGAGTTAACTCATAAAATCATTTACTACAAGCTAGGATATTGTTTGAAAGAGAGGTGTGATATTGTGGCTTGGGCTATAAAACCTTGTTCCATTAAGATAACTTGTAGAACCAAGGTCAAAAGATAATTTTATGTTTATAACTTGCATCTTACATAGAGACAAAGATGTGAGATAGCAATGGAATGTGACAAAGAGATTAGATGCTGGTCGTGTGTTTTTTAAGTGGCTAGCGTCATTCCACCACACTATGAGTTTTAGGTTAATGGTAGGTTTTTTTTATTAGCAAACCAATGCTAATTTTTTTTTTTACATAGGTTGACTTGTGACTCGGTCATTACCCTAGGTTAACCACCAAGTAGCTTTAAAAACTATGAGTCAAATCCTAAATGAAAATGATGTGAAATGATTAAACTGAAAAAAAAAGTTGAGTGACTAAAAAAACATAAAAAACATGAAAATTACTTCTGATCACGCAAATGAATCTCTGATGTTAGCAAAAAAAGATACTAAGCATTTGTGTAAGCTTTAAGTTTGGTAACTAAAACTCTAATTTTTTTAAACCAATGAAATTAATTTATTTATTTATTTTGCTAATTAAGCATCAACTAAGTTACAAAACATTTACCCTATACTATAATATCCTTGTACATATCTACAAAAAATAAAGCACCAAAAATCAGTCCCAAATCAACATAATATTAAAGGACTAAATTAAAAAATAAAAATAATGGATCAAAATTAAAAAAAAACGAGGGAGAAAAAAATGAACCACTATTGCAAATCATAATGATTTATCTATCATGCTAGATATAGATAATGAATCACTAATGTCTCTTATATATATATATATATATATATATATATATATATGTTGTAACCCAATTTTGGATTCACTAAACATTTTTGAATGTTATTTTATCTTATTATTCATGAAAAAAATATAATAAATATATATATAAAAAAAGTTTAAAATATATTTTCTCGAATCAACCGCATCTTTCTACCAAAATCGAGTCCACCAGGTCATTACCGGTTAAACTATGTTGACCAGGATGAAAAATGAGTTTCGGGTCAAAACCGAGTCTACCGGATCGATACGGGTCCCACCATGTCGATCGGGATGAAAAATGAGTTTCGGGTCAAAACCGAGCCTACCGGGTCAATACGGGTCCCACCATGTCGACCAGATTGAAAAATGAGTTTCGGGCTGTTTCGGGTCAAAACCGAGTCTACCGGGTCGATACGGGTCCCACCATGTCGACCGGGATGAGAAATGAGTTTCGGGTTGTTTCAGGTCAAAACCGAGTCTACCGGGTCAATACAGGTCCCACTATGTCGACCAGATTGAAAAATGAGTTCCGAGCTGTTTCGGGTCAAAACCGTCGTTTTTGGTCAAAACCGAGTCCACCGGGTCAATATAGGACCCACCATGTCGACCAGGATGAAAAATGAGTTTGGGGCTGTTTCGGGTCAAAACTGCTATTTTCGATCAAAACCGAATTCATCGGGTTAATACGGGTCCCATCATATCGACCGTGATAAAAAAATGAGGTTCAGATTATTTTTTATCAAAACTGCTATTTTTGGTCAAAAACCCGGTTTATTGAGTTGATACCCGTATAAAGATTTTTTTTATAATTTAAAATTGATTTTTAACAGATAAAAAAACTTTTTATAATACTGATTTGATTTTTTAATTTTTATCCTTGTAAATAAATATTATTATTAGTATTTAGTATTATTAAATATAATAAAACAAAGTAATCGGTGGAGTTAAAAATTTTAACAATCCCGTGATTATTTTCATAATCACGGGTCTGATTTCATTGGCTATAAATAGCCAATGAAATCAATACAGAGAGGATGAGAAAAAAATAAAAAAATTCATTCTCAATTTCATTCTGAATTCGGGTTACTTTCTTTTTTTATACTTTTTCTGCACCCTAGTAAGATATTAATTTTTTTAAAAAACAAATTGAAAAATACCAAAAATATCCTAACCGTTAGATCTAATAGTGTTTAGATCTGACCCTTTGATTTCTTAGGACACAATAGGCTTTACCACATTAGATTAAAACCCCAATCAATCTCAGGCTTTCAAATAATCTTTCCTTCGATCTGGTTGCGCCACGTCATCGGATGTATCCAGCACTCGGTATACCACGCCATACTAGATCGTAGACCATGCAATCCTGACCGCCGATCAACTTGAAGATCAAACTAATCACAGCCGCAAGCTCTTTTCATCCGAGATCCAACTGTTCACCGCCTTCAGACGCACGAGCGCAGCATATACGCGTCCACATCGTAGCACAACCCAGAGCTTCGCTCTCCTCTCGCCGGCGATTCCCTCTCTCTCCACCGATCTCCCATTTACGGCCGTTTCAAGCGTTGAAACCACCACAGAATCGTGCATCGACTCCTCAGAAGCTAAAAACCGGCCTTTTTACACTTTTTAAACGGCTATTTTGGCCGGAGAAAGGCCGCGACCGCCATCGGCTAATCGACATTCAAGTCGTCGATTCTCCCTCCTCAGCCATAAAAGGCCAACGATACCACCACCATCAGAATCCTTGTCCTCATATCTACCAGAATCGATCATCGTTTTGCCGGAATCGCACCGAAAAAGTTCGCCGCCGTCAACAGTAGCCGCGAGTGAGCCACAAGCGCCGCCTGTGGCAATTTCGTAAATTTTTGACAAATCCGAGGGTATTTCAGTCTTTTTCCTATACAGGGGTACTCAGGTAATTTTCTATGATATTTTATGGTATTTTTTGATATTTTTATATATAAATACTTGTAAATTTTTTGCAAGTGAAAAAAACAAAACTAAATAACGACGCGGATTCAACACCCATTTTATCATATCACTTTTCATGGGTCAAGAAATTCAATTTTTAAGAATTAATATATCTATTTGTCAATAATATCAAAATGATTTTTATTTTATAAAATAAATATTATTTGTTGAAACGTCTCTTTTATTTACAAAAAAGGACTGATGTTAAAAAAATAAATAAAAATTAAATACCAAATATGGATTATGCTCAGACGTAATTCTTTTATTTATTTTGGTAAATCAGACGTAATTCTTTTTTTTAGGGATAAACGTCAACATTTTAGACAAAGTCTCCTAATTTTAGGGACTGATGTCATTTTTAATGCGTCTCCTATTTTTAGGGACCGACGCTAACCGTGTTAAAAAAAATTACAAATAAGCTAAAAAAAAATAGCATTTGAATCGAATAAGAAAAATACACAAGTAAAGGTAACCTTTCTCTTAATGGATGTTTTAAGGGTGGTGTCTACCTTCCCTTAATCATAACTAACCCAGTACCCGAATCTCTGGGGACCAGTGTCTACTTTTGGATTTCTAGTTCCCTCAAATTACAAGATGGCGACTCCAATAAAAATCTTTATTTCCCTAATCAAATAAAAACTAAATTCTTTTTTTTTTATTTTAAAAAAAAACAAACAAAAAAGGAGTGGAGCCGTCGCTCGATGTCGTGTAGCGACAGAATGGTGACTCCACAGAGGACTTAGGGTTGAACCAACTGCTTGTGTTTGCTTTTCATATGCTTTTTCTTATATGCTATTTATTTTATTTACATTATTTATTACTATAATTCTTTTCACTTTTTTATATTGCCATATACATGCATGGTATTTATTTGTGTACTCACACACTTCACGATGAACCCATAAAAGCTCCGGACCCGAGCTTCGTCCTTTTTAAGATTAGAAAAGAAAGATTCAAGTGGCAAGTGTGACTTATGTCCACTGATGCTCATTTGGACTTTCGTTTGGATTGTAACTCACCCTATGCGATGGGTATTGTGGAATTCTATCCCATACTCATGTTGCATAAGGTTAAGAGGCCGATTACTTCACAAGTAATTCGGGTAATCTAAGAACCAAATAATTTCTTTAAGGATAGAATAAACTAAGCCAAACCTTATGAGTTGATATAAAACACAAATAAATGTCAATGCATTAACATACATTTTCATATACATTCCATATTCTCATTATATCTCCACCGATCCTTATAGGAAGTGTGAGATGGAAAAAACGAAATCTATTGAGGAATTTCTGACCAGATCAAAATTAAGACAACAAATTTCTTCCCTAAATCGGTTCAAGTTCCTGTAGGTTTGGAGTCCTCAGTGAGAATGTTTTTAAGAGAATCTGATCTGGTTTGTTCCTCATCATAAGTTAAAGGAAAACCTGAAACAAATAACACGCATTCATCATCCATATGGCATTTTGCATCCATTTATGCATTTCATTCATTTTTATTGCATTCATTCAAGTTGAAATATAGGTCCCCCAAAAGACCATAAAATTCATTACACTCGACTGCGAAGAAAGATAATGGAGAATGAAGAAAGAGCACATCTAGAGGCTCACTATCAAAGGGAGTTGGAGAGCATGAAAACTGATATCAAATATAGGGACCGACGCTAACCGTGTTAAAAAAAATTACAAATAAGCTCAAAATATAATAGCATTTGAATCGAATAATAAAAACACACAAGTAAAGGTAACTTTTCTCTGAAAGGATGTTTTAATGGTGGTGTCTACCTTCCCTTAATCATAACTAACCCAGTACCCGAATCTCTGGGGACCAGTGTCTAATTTTGGATTTCTAGTTCCCTCAAATTACTAGATGGCGACTCCAATAAAAATCTTTATTTCCCCAATCAAATAAAAACTAAATTCTTTTTTTTGTTTAAAAAAACAAACAAAAAAGGAGTGGAGCCGTCGCCCGACGTCGTGTAGCGACAATATATATAATAGTAGTAATAATAATAATAATAATTAACATATTTATTATTATTATTATTATTATTATTATTAAATATATAACCTTATATTATATGAAATTATTGTAAAAATACGTGGGAGGCCTATAAATATGTTTAAAAGGTCCTTTGAAAAATTTCAAGTTTTATTAATATTAATATAATAATAATAATAATAATAATAATAATAATATATATATATATACCAGGCTAGACTCAGCCCAACCATCTGAGCCGAACCAAGCTGTTTTGGGGTGGAATGGGTCTAACTTGATTGAGTTAGACTAGTTTGACTAGGTGTCCAATAAAACTCTTTTTTTTTGGGATTTGGGCGGGGCTAAAATGGGCTAGTCCGACTAGATTGAGGCAAATGAAGACCTAATTTCCTTTTTTTTTTTTTTGCTTTGGGATGGAATCGGCCTAATCATCTAAGATAGGTTGAAATAGGTCTTACGTAGGCCCATATAGTTGATAGCTCAACCCAATAATCATGTTAATTATTTAGCCATTGCATGTATGATTATGCATGCAATGGCTGTTGAGGGGAAAATAAAAGAAAAGAAATGAAAAACCTTACCTTGCTAGAGGAAGAGGTTTTTAAGGGTGTTTCTAGTGGTGCAAGAAAGTCTAGTATATGGTTGATGACATCAGCAATGATGAAAGTGCAACAAAGAATGAAAGGAAAAGGGTGAAAAAAGACTAGCAAAGGAAAACCTGAGGGAAGTTGCTTTTTTTTCAATTTTAATTTATGATTTTGTCCCTTTTAATATGTAGAATCCATCCTTATTTATAATAGGTGGAAAAGAAACACTTTGTTTTTATTAAAACAAATCTTTATCTTTGATTTAATTGAAAAAGATCCTAGCTGTTGGTTTAAAGGTGTCATCATGGTTTATTAAAAAAAATATAATTTTATTAAAAGAAGTTCATTTTACAAAAAAAAATTGTAATATTATGAGCCATATTACCGACAATACTAATATAGATAAAAACAACATTGTACGTAAAAACATTTTTACGAACACGATCAAGCAACCATTTTTTGAACACATTAGGAAAATGCTCCATCTTTTATTTTTTATACACTTCCCTTTCGACCAACCTTCTTACAAAAACTCTTACACGGATCTCATCTATCATGTGGTCAGAAAGCTGCAGAAAAACTGTCTTTTATTTCTGCTTCTACTCCTTTAGTCTCTTCTAAGAGTACTGATGTGAAGATCTACCATATTGGACCCAGTCACTTCTATAGATGTTGGAAAAGTTTTTCGAAATGGTAGGACAATAAGTTTTTTTTTTTTATCTGCCCCCATCATGGCCACTTTTTTATCCACCCCATTTTCAATTCGAAGAACAACTTGAATCATCATTTGCATCATCTTGTTGCAGAAGCTTCCCATTGGTTGATCTTGTGTCCTTCTTTACTGTAATGCTCATAAAAATTCATGCTATCTTTATTTTACACCTTGCTTCCACCGTCATTTCATAAATTCTTTCCATCAACACTTTTAAGCTTCCTAGGAACTTTGCCCTACTGTAATGGCAATCCTTCTAAAAGTGTTTGAAATGGTCAATGCTTCTGAAAGTGTTTGAAGTGAGAAAGCACACTTAGAGATAAAAAAAAAATATAGGGTAAGAAAGCAAACTATCCAGGATGAGGGCACAAAAATGAAAAAAGAGAGATAGAGTTAGAAATCATATTATCTAATAGAAGAGGGCTGAATAGCGCATTTAGAAAGAGAGAAATGTAGCTAGAATGCATACTATCTAAAAGATAAGGACTTGAAAATACACTCCAAGAAAAAAAGATAGGGTTAAAAAATATATTATGTTATAGACAAAGACTTAAATGCACATTTAAAAAAAAATGGTTTAGAAAGCATACTATGAAAAAAAGAGACAAGGATAGAAAGTATACTATTTGAGAGATGGTGCCTGAAAAGTGCACTCAGAAGAAAATTGAATTTATAAAGAAAAAGATGATTATTATGAAAAAGTAAAAGAATTTTTTTGAAGTGGTATAGTTATATTAGACAACTTGTAAATTAATAAAATTTAATTTTTAAAAAATAATTAAATTATTATGAATGACTTGTCTAAATAAATAATACAAAGATTTTTGTCAAATCATCTTATTGTAATGAATAATTTGTTCAAATAAAAAAATACAAAAAACTTTTTTAAAAAAATCTCACTGTAATGGGCAAGACTGAAAACACGCATGATTTCCGAAACTGATTGCAATATTGTGAGTTTGTAACGGTAATCACTAACCTAAATAAACGTAGAGAAAGAGGTTTAATTCAGACGACGATTGAAACCAAAGAATGGAATTTATATTTACACGTAAATTTATACCGTCCAGGGGACAATTTTTTCAATAGGAAATATTATTTATGACTTGCCTAGGACAATTTAATGCGTGCATTGCTTAATAGGAAAATTACCACACATTAATAACTTAGGAAATATCTTAGATCAGCCGGAAATACTTTCATGCGTATTTTACTGTCTATTTGGGCATCGACTGGATCTGCCGTGCTTGATGTCCTTTGGACACTCTGCTCATCATTTTAACAACACATCTGTGCAAGCCCCAAAGGGGTTGGTTTAGACGATGAGAAGATGAATAGAAGCCCGAGTTCCATCACAGCATTATCTAAGTTTGATCAGCCCAATTTGTGGTGCCATCTTATTCTTATTTGATTGCTTTTTTGATTGATGCCTAATGAATGTATTCTCTATATTCAACTGCAGATTGTTAACAGAATTCAAAAGTAATGGGAAAAAAGTTGCCCAACCTACAGACACGGTGGAGGTTTACTTTGAATATCTTTGGTTGAAGACAAGTCGATCTCGCAACGAGTTTTGAATTCACAAGTAATCTTATCAATTTTATGATTCTATTTCCATCAGTGACATTTTCTACTAAGTTTTTCGTATAGTGGTTCGTGTTGGATTTCCATTTATGCTATGGTTTGAAATTTAACAGCTTATGCCTGAAACTTTATCTGTTTGAATCTTCTCTTTTTTATGGTGATAAGGTGTTTCATTAGCTCTCCAAATCTGTCGTCGTCTTTTAGTTGCTATCATGTAGTGGAAAAGTTCTATCATGTATTGGCATGTCTATGCGCGTGGACAGTACTGTTGGTGGCGCGTTCAGGCGCGTGCGGGCATGCAGGACGTCAGATTTTAGTCGGGTTTTCACCAGTGAATTCCTCTCATCGTCCTTTTCACGGTGGTATATTCAAAAACACATTTTGAGAACTTTGAATTTTGAGTTTGGATCAAACACTCTCTTTTTCAAGAACTTTCAAGAACAAGCTCTGATACCAGTTGTTAGGAGATCCAAACATTCAAACACACACAAATTTACATGGTTCGGCAACTTGCCTACTCCACAGAGCTACTGGTTTGTATTAATCAAGCTCAAAAGCAATACAAACAAGAAAACAAGGAGGAGGAGAAAACTTCTCTACTCAACTCAACTCTCACCCTTAGCTCTCTCTCTCTGTTTCTCTCTATCTCGTACTCTATCTCAGCTATCAATACACCTTCTATTTATAGCTGAGGAGGGAGATTATTGTTCAATAATGGTGGGCAAGTTAGGCACCTACCATTTGACTATGACTTCAACCATGACTGTCACCGTCCATTTATCTCCACACACGTATCAATTAGCTCTCCAAATCTGTCGTTGTCTTTTAGTTGCTATCATGTATTGGAAAAGTTCTATCTTGCCACTCAGAAAGTGTGTCTGTGTGTTTCATGCATCGTCAACATGTAAGTTCTTTCGTTCATTTAACTCTTCTGTATTTGACATGCAGGATTCAGGGATGGAATCGGCTCTCCGTTGCCTCTTCCTACAATGATCCACCGTACACAGTAAGTTGCATTGAGTTAAAGTTCCGTGTTCACTTCAGAAATTATAGGCAGGCACGAATGATCTGAAAATCAAGAATGGTTTAGACAGCCATGTACACGTAGCCAAAAAAATTCAATGATTTCCTACTTACAAATTACGTCACAACGACATTATTTTAATCCTAATGGACTCGTCAATATTCAAACCATAATCTAAAAATTCAACCTGACCTGATGGGTTAATTTAGTATCTAATTAATTCACGACTGAAATCAGATTATATTAAAAAATATAAAGTTAAAAACTTAAGTGATCCAGCCAGTTGATTTAGTGATAAGCTTGATTTAATAAGATTCGATTAAAAATTTAATTGTTATTTTTTAATTAAAAATAATATTTTTTAATTTTTTTTAAATAAAATTAATTTAATAATTCAAGAATCCATAACCCGAATCTCACGTCAGATTTTGATTAGAACTGATTTAATAACTCTGATGGAAACAGCACAGCGCGCAGTAATAAAAACACCAAAAATCTTTTTTTTTTTGTTTCCTCTTCCTTTTTACCTGCGCTCTTCGATAATAATGTTTGCCCATGTAGAACTCGGTAGGAGCGAAAATTAACTTATATTCTAAAAGGTATGGAAAGAGTACTGTCGTTTTTTCTACGTTACATGCTTTTAAAAACGCCAAAAATCTTTCTTTTTTTTTTTTTCTCTTCGTTTTACCTGCGCTCTTCAGTAATAATGTTTGGCCATGGAGAACTCGGTAGAGCAAAAATTACTAACAATACTTTAAAAGCTCTGGGAAAGACTGTAGTTTTTTTATTTTTAGTTTATTTTATCTTTATATGTTTTTCCTTTTCTCGTGATTGACATTTTTAAAAAAATTATATATTTTTTTCAAAAACATTTTTGCTATTTTTTTAATATTAAATTATTTGAAAATTTAACTCTATTATTTAAAAAACATATTATAGATTATTATAATATTTTACTGGATAAAAATCTATTGAGATATTTTTAAGTCTACAACTTACTTGAAAACGTAGGTTGGGATTGAAAAAGATTTTTTTTAGATTGATTTATTAATATTTTGAATTTAAAGATTAATTTATTGATATAGTAATAATATTTATCAGGTGTTTTTAAATGAAAATAAATTAAAAAAATTACATAAAAAAAATCTCAAAATCAAATTTCCAACCACCTATCCAATATTTCTTTCTTTCTTTTTATGATTTTTTTCTAAAATAACTATTTTTGGTTTTTTTTCATATTGAACCTTGTAATTTTTTTAATAAAAAAATATTATAAATTACTACGGTATTTTCCCCACATGGTATTTCTTTTGATACAATATTTCTTCACATGTTTTTTTTTCAAAGTTATCTTTATTGATTTTTTTAAAATACTGAACTAGTTGAGAATTTAGCTTTGGTTTTACCTACATGTTTTTTTCTTTATTTTGTTTAAATTATCTTTTTTTTTGTGTTTTTTCATAACTATTTTTATAAATTTTATTTTTTAATATCTAGCTAGTTAAGAATTTAGCTTTATAATTTTTTTTATTTAAAACACTATTGATTATTACAATATTTATCCATATTTTTTTTCTTTTTCTTTGTTTATTTTCAGAATTTTCTTTGTGAATTTTAGTTTTTTTCTTTATATTGAGATAATTGATAATTTAGCTATATAATTTTTTTCTTAAAAAAAATATTATAGATTATTGCATGATTTTTTTACTATAGTATTTTCAAACATGTCTTTTATTTATTTTTTTTAAAAATATTTTTATTGAATTCATTTTCTTAATACTAAGCTGATTAAAAATATAATTTTATAGTTTTTTTAAAAACATCATTAATTATCAAAATATTTACTTACATAATTTTTTTATTATAATTTAAAAAATTATATTTTTTTTTTATAATTCCATGACAATTCAAAAGACTTTGGCAACGTGCAAGCATAGCAACTAGTACAACAACAAATAGTGTTTTTTTATTTTGATCAGGAGGGAATAAAAAAAAAACAGTGTTGTTTTATGGAGAATGGTGGGCTGATTATGGGCCTACTTGAACTCCAAGGATGAGGCCCAATCAATAACGAGTCTTGTAGTGGTAGGGCCTTGCAAAACCTCACTAAAATAATACTAGTGGTTTCTCATGTACGTTGACACTATATTATTTAGCTATGAGATATTGGTTGAATTAATTTTTAACAATAATAATAATAATAATAACAGTTATGTGTTACTAGTGCTGTTTTTGTAGTATTTTTTTTAAATCATATGATAATTACCATCATTTTAAAAATTACTTAGAAAATTAACAAAAAATTAATTTAGTAGATTTTTTAAAACCACGTGGAAATTATCTTGATGTGATTTAGTTGATTTGATAATTTTAAAAATTACTTAGAAAATTAATAAAAATTTAAGTTAATTCAAGATAAATATTCAAAATAATTTTTATATATAAATATTAAAAAAATAATATACTAGATTGATTCGGGATAAACAAGATTAACATATCAATCAATATATTAAGTTACGAGACTATAATAACTTTATAAAAAAATATAAAATCTAATTTTTAATAAATCAAATGTTAAAATAAAAAACAAAAAAATTATTTAAGTTAATCTTAATTAACCTATCAAACTCGCAATCTGAATTATAAGATCAAAATAACATAATAAAAAACAAATTAAAACAAAATATGAAACTTAATACCAGATAAATCTAATATTGAAATATATATCTAGAATTGAAAAATCATTTAATGAAATGACATACAAAAAAGAACTTGACTCAACTCATGTTAACCTATTAAACTTATAACACAAGCTATATCATGAAGATAATCTCATAAAAAGTAAATAAAAAAATATCATTGTTTGATTTTCAATTAACTTAATATTAAATAATGAATTTTTTTTAAAAGTCAATAAAAAATTGAGTCAACTAGTCAATCCTGTAAAATCACACATTAAATTATGATTATCTCATAAAAAATATAAAAAAATTATTTTTTAATAAATCTAATATTAAAAAATATAATTAAAGTTAAAAAAATATCATGAACATAAAAGAAAAAAGGATTTTATAAAATGAAGCTATTGTAAAATCATCCATTCTTTTATTTTTTTAATTAAAATGAATAGAAAACAGCTAATAGTTTTAAAGTGTGTTTGGTATTACGGTAACTGTTATGGTTGTAGTTTGAAAAAAGTTATTTTATAAAAAGTATTTTTAGTTGAGGTTGATTTAAAAAATAAGTATTTGGTTAAAATTGAGATTGAATAAAAATTAGTTTAATGTGTTTGGTTAATAATGCTTTTAAAATTAAGATTATAAAATAATTTTAAAAAATATATATTAATAATGATTTTTTCTAATTTAAATATTATAGATTTAACTATTATTATATCATGAAATAAATAATACTTTATATAAAATATTTTTTATTAATTTATTAAACTATTTATATTTTCATCACGTATGAAAACCATCTGATAATGACTATAGTTTTTTAAATAAAAAAATAAAAAAATAAAAAAATAAAAAATAATTTTAATTTTTTATTTTATTAAGTCGGACCTAATTTAATATATTTTGAGTTTTGGATTGAACCGGTCCGGCTGAAACCTGTCCAACCCGAACGGGATGCTACACTGTTCATCTTACACAGTGTTCATAGAACGAATTAATTAGCGTGAACAATGTACCAACGACAAGCAAGAACGCAAGAAGCATGAGAGAGGCAAGAACGCAGCAAGAAGCATGAAATTTGAGCTTCAACGAAAAAGCATTTTTAACGCAGATAATGGTAGGACCCACATGTAAAAATCATGGCTGATTTTGTAACCAAACACTTCAATACAACTGTTACAGACCAAACACAGTTACAAATACTTAGCTAAATGGCCTCTCAGAGTCAGTCAAATATAACCATTTTGTCATCCACGCTTCTTTTTATAAAAAATTAAGTTGGTATATTTACTTTTGTTATCTGTTTTTTTTATTATCTAATTATATTATATGAATATTGTTTTTGAGTCGAATTTATGCCTCTAAATCCTAATATCTTTTTTTGTAGATAAAAAATTTTCCAACCTAGGTTATAGCAGATCCACAAATTTAATGTAGTTTTATAAAACTAATGCAAAGTTACAAGGCAACTTAGTTTTTTATTTTTATTTTTTATGTTAATTATTTTATTTTTTTTGTCCAAAGAGAACAAGGAAAAAAAAGGAGCCAGTTTCCTGAATTAGAAATATAAGTGGGTCAGAGTGATAGATCAAAAGGAAAGAAAGCAAGAGTTCCCGCCATAAAAAAGGAAACCATATCACATTCACCCACGATTTTCTGACTCCAATCAGGTCTCCCTTCCTCTTGAGGAGTTTATATGCAATTGGTGACTGGTTCCTTTTGGCACCCCAGTTACCACCGCCGTCTGCTTTCAGAACCCTAATCTCCTCTCCGCAGTATCCTCTCTGTGTAACTGGTAGCCGTATTTACAGAAGTTTTTTTCTTTTTCGCCAACAAGTTGCTGTCTGACAGGTAACTTCTCCTATCCTCTTCCCCTTTCACTTACGTAGTGTTTGGTTTCCGAGAAAATGGAAGAAAACCACAAGCAGAGCCTTTATGTTGTTATATTTGTGTTTTGTAAGTGATCTTGTTTTGAATTTTGTCTTATAAAGTTGCTTGCTTTATGAAGAAGAAATTTGTTGGATCTGTTTGGGGTTTTCAGAAATTCTCTAGCAGTTTTCTAGGTGTGGATTCTCTAGCAGTTTTCTAGGTGTGGTTTTACTTCTTTATTTCTTTTTACGATCTGTTCAATTGCTGAATGCTTGGCTGCTAAGAAAACCGTGAACTTTATAACCGCTTCAATTCACTTTGTGTTTAGTAAGAAACAGTTTGAGATCCTAAGAGAAAAAAAAGAGTGTCTTTCTCCATCACCCCCAAGTTACTGGGCTTGAACTCTTAAAAAGATAAAATGGAAGGAAGCAATGTGATATTGATAACGCCAAGTGATAACAATTGAAGCTATTTAATTGATTAACTGTTGGGAATAACCCTAGCAGGTATCGGTCGATCGGTCTAAAGGTTTTGTATCAGTTTCCATTTGGGACTTATAAATATCAAGGCTGCCCCTTTTATTTATTTTTGTTTTTTGGGCGAAAGAAAAACAAACTTGTATGAAAAACTAACAGGCTAGTGTGTATGAAAAACCAAAGGTATATTACTTTCTCTGTGTGGAGAGCAATTCGTATATGTGTGGAGAGCAATTTGTATGTGCGCATCGTCAGCTTGCTTTTGTCTAGAGTAAAAAACAAGACTTTGTGCTTTTGATTTAATAAAGAAAGCTATTTGGTCTCTGGTTATTTTATTTTATTTTATACATCAACAGAGACTGATTGATCAGGATTTAAAGAGCTAATAAATTGGTCCTTAAAATCTGTTTTCCCCCCTGTGATCTCCATCTTGCTGCTTCTGTTTTTTTCTTTTTCTGATAATAGATTGTTAGAACTATGGATGAGTTTCCACTGATGTACCATGAATGTGAAAGCTGTGATTTTTAAAATTTTTGCTGCTTCCTTTGATTGCTTTTTTTTTAGCCCCCCAATGATCGTTCTGTTTTGTCTGTCATTTTCACCCATGAATTAGTCATAGGAAGCCAGTTATTATAGATTGGTGTTTGTGAGTTCGGTTTCACAGAGGACAACACGGATCGTAACTTGTTTGTATTCTTGTCTTTGACAATTGAAAAAATCAATAGCCATGGAAGCAACACCCGAGCAACTAGAGCGCAAGAAAAAGAAGGAAGAGAAGGTTCTTTCTCTTTGAAATTAAATTTCCGCTAATTTTATTTTTTATTCATTACTTTGCATTCTTAATTAACATTTATTTTTATTTATTTCAGGCTCGAGAAAAAGAACTGAAAAAACTTAAAGCTGCACAAAAAGAAGCTAAATTTAAGGTATTTGATTGACTTAATAAAAAGAATTGACTTGAATTTAAAATGTTAAAGTCGTGTGTTTTCCTTCTTTTTTATTACAGGTACAAATCCAATCTAAGAAAAAATCAAGGCGAGAAGAGGAGGAGAAGGTGGCGGAGGAGGAAGAGGATTATAGAGACCCCCTCACTCCTCCTGGACAAAAGAAAAGACTTTCTGCTATTATGCCAAAAAACTACAATCCCTCCAAAGTAGAGAAATGGTAAGTGTCAGCTGACCTTACTAAAAAACTTTGATTATGCCGTGTTCAGATTTGTTTTGGCATTTTTTTCCCTTATCATTTTTTGTATCTTGAATTTTTTCAGTTGGTACGAGTGGTGGGAGGCTTCAGGGTTTTTTGTGGCCGATGCCAACAGTTCTAAACCCCCTTTTGTTATAGTAATTATTCCATCTCTAGATAATTCACATACTTTCTACAAGTCAAAGCTACTGATTCAGTGACTAATAAATGAAGGGTTAATCTTCTTGTAGTTAACTTCATTTTTCTGTGTTTTTTGATTGATTTGATTTCTTCATTATCTGGTGAGCAGTTGCTTCCCCCACCAAATGTGACTGGGAACCTACATTTAGGGCATGCGCTCACAGCTGCTATTCAGGTGACATCTTATTCTCCCTCGCGCCCCCCCCCCCCTCCTTTTCCTTGATAAACCATGGTTCCTCAATCACTCATTTTCTTGATAAACCATGGTTCTTCTTGAGTAGGATACAATGATCCGCTGGAAGAGAATGTCTGGATTTAATGCTTTATGGGTGCCTGGTCTTGACCATGCTGGGATTGCGACACAGGTTACATCCTCTTTTACTTTTTAAATTTTCAATTTGCTTCTCTAGATATCTGTACCTGTGCATCCATCTTCTTGGCATGTGGACTGCTAACTATCATATTATACAAGAAATATTCATATGTTACACCCGTTATGTTTAGTATTTGCTTAAATTTTTGGTGTGAACTTGCTGTTTTGCACTCGAACAATCATATCATATAATCTCTCACACATGAGCTGACAAGGATGTTTGAAAGTCATTTGGCAGGTTGTAGTAGAAAAGAAGTTGATGCGTGAGTGCCACTTGACAAGGCATGATCTGGGTCGTGAAAAGTTTGTATCTGAAGTGAGTTTTGAGTTGTTACAAGTAGAAAATTACTTTGAGCTTACTTGTTACTTTCTTGTCTGTTATCAAGTTTACCTCTTGTCATGACCATGATCTTCTTTTGATTCTAATGTAAAGGTTTGGAAGTGGAAGCATGAGCATGGGGGTAACATATTAAAACAGCTTCGCAGGCTGGGTGCGTCTCTCGACTGGTCCCGCGAGGTAAAATTTAGAAATTTCACACTTTGATTTTATTCATGAATTTATTAACTTTATTTATTCTTTTAACTGAATTAGACCTTTGATAGATGTTTTCTTCACCATTGTTAACTTGTTCTCTCTCTTCATATTCTTTTCTAGTGTTTTACAATGGATGAAAAAAGATCAAAGGCTGTGATAGAGGAATTTGTTCGGCTATATAAGGAAGGTCTTATATACAGGTATTTATTTTTACAGTAAGAAACTTCGATTGTGACATTCATACCTGACAAAAAAATGTGAATCTACCTGATTGAATGGTGCTTCCTCCTAACTGTGTTGTGTGACCAACAATAAATCTGGTTGTATTGTTACCACACCTTAAATTTTCCATAATGTGTTCGTGGCTAGAGGTTGAGCCTTTCCTTGTGCTTTACACAACTATATGTACTTTTTCCAACTTTCTATGACGAGTCTAGGATGTGCATGATGACTGATACGGTTCTCAACCTTCAAAGTGAGTGTATGGATTTCATAGTGTAATTTACTCGAGTTTGAATTTCTCAAATAAATTCTTTTGATCATAACACATACGAGTCAGAAGAACGTGGCTGTCTTGATTTAGATGGATATTTCACCTATTTAGCTGATACAAATAATTTTAATTACTGCATATTATATATATTGAAATTTTTGTTTGGTTATATTTTCTTCTTTTTGATGGGAATATGTCTTAGGGGTTTATAATGATATCTTTCACAGGGATCTCCGGCTAGTACATTGGGACTGCACCTTACGAACAGCTATATCTGATGATGAAGTTGGTTTCATGAACTGGTAGTATTTTCTTTTGGATCATGTTCTACTTATTTAAAAGTCTCTTCTGGTTTACAGGTAGATAAAATTGACATCAAAGAGAGGAAATTTCTAAATATTCCTGGTTATGACAAACAAGTGGAGTTTGGTGTTTTGACCTCATTTGCCTACCCTATTGAGGGTGGGCTAGGTGAAATTGTTGTTTCCACCACTAGGGTGGAAACAATGCTTGGTGATACAGCTATTGCTATACATCCAGGTGACGAGAGGTACTGCCATCTGCACGGGAAATTTGCTAATCATCCATTCAATGGAAGAAAACTTCCAATAATTTGTGATGCCATTCTTGTTGATCCCTGTTTTGGGACAGGTGCTGTCAAGGTAAGACTGGATTCTGGAACTTAGAATGTCAAAATTGATATATATATTTATATACGCTCCTTTTTTTTTTCTAAAAAAATTCTCTTTATGGAATGTTAATATTCTCTGATTTTTTGCAGATCACTCCTGCCCATGATCAAGATGATTTTAAGGCTGGGAAGCGTCACAGTCTTGAATTTATTGTTATTTTTACTGATGATGGAAAGATAAATGATAATGGCGGTGCAGAGTTCTCAGGGATGCCACGTTTTGAGGCACGTGAGGCAGTGAAGGAAGCGCTGAAGAAAAAGGTATGATTCTTCCATCTTATAATATTCTCTATTAAATTAAACTTTTGCTTAATTTTAAAGTTTTAAGTGATAATACTTGATGGATTGCTAAATGAAAAATTGTATTTTCTCTTTTCAAACACTCACACATGGACACCTGGCAGCGTGTTTATTTTTCCCTGTTTCCTGTCCACTAATGCTTAAGAATGCATCTTACATTCATTTTCTATGTATTACATGTAACTATGTGTACTTACCATTATTTATTCCTTGTTTCACATGTCTTTGGTACTATGGCATCTGTCTTTATATTTCTTGTAGGGATTGTATAGAGGTGCAGAAAACAATGAGATGCATCTTGGCCTTTGTTCAAGAAGCAATGATGTTGTGGAGCCAATGCTAAAGCCCCAGTGGTTTGTTAACTGTGATAGTCTGGCAAGGCAAGCTCTTCAAGCAGCTACAGACGGAGAAAATCCAAAGCTTGAATTCATTCCGAAGCAATTCTTGGCTGAATGGAAAAGGTTGTCTCATATCTTTGCATTTGTTTCTCATCAGTTAATTGAGAAACATAATATAAATCTTGGATAGATTACAAAGAAACTGAAAAACAGAAATAAAATGAATAGTAAACATGATATGACCACGGGATCATGCACTTTTGCTTTTGCTGTTTAAAGTTTCTGCATGCTTAGGACTAGTGTCTGATGTGCTTCTTTGACAATGTTATCATATGATTTTTCATGTTGTAATTGCTTCATTCTTTTCAATAGCTTTTGGACATGGATAAAGTAAATTCTTCTTGCTAATCTTTTTTAGTTTGCCATTTACGTCTTATCTTCTTAGCTTGTCCATTGCCTGAATATATTTCTGTTGCTGTATGGCCGTGAAACTCCATAGATGGCTGGGAAACATACAAGACTGGTGCATATCAAGGCAACTTTGGTGGGGTCACCGCATTCCTGCATGGTATGTTACACTTGAAGATGATGCAGAGAAGGATTTTGGAGTCTACAATGACCACTGGGTAGTGGGTAGGAATGAGGAGGAGGCTTTAGCTGACGCTAGCCAGAAATTTTCTGGCAAGAAATTTGATATTAGCCAGGATCCAGACGTGTTGGATACCTGGTTTTCTTCTGGTTTATTTCCATTATCTGTGTTGGGATGGCCAGAAGATACTGATGATTTAAGAACATTTTATCCAACTTCAATTCTTGAAACTGGGTATGACATTCTATTTTTCTGGGTTGCTCGGATGGTGATGCTAGGAATTCAACTGGCAGGCGATGTACCTTTCAGGAAGGTCTGTGAATACATCTCCTAGAATTCCATTTTCGAGCCTTCAGCTGCCAAACCCCTTATTTCCCATTGATATATTGATGTATTGTTTTCCATGCAGGTTTTCCTGCACCCTATGGTTCGTGATGCACATGGCCGTAAGATGTCGAAATCTTTGGGAAATGTTATTGATCCACTTGAAGTAATAGATGGGATAAGCCTCGAAGGTCTTCACAAGAGGCTTGAGGAAGGTAACTTGGATCAGAAAGAGCTGGTTGTAGCAAAAGCTGGACAGAAGCATGACTTTCCTAATGGTATAGCTGAATGCGGTACAGATGCTCTTCGATTTGCTCTTGTCTCTTATACAGCTCAGGTTCATACTTCTGCTTGTCAATGTGTTTATGAATTAGCTATGATCACTTGAATAATTTTATTTGCACTCAATTTCTTTACTGACATCATTTGTCATCTTCTATTTGCAGTCTGACAAAATAAATTTGGACATCCAACGAGTTGTTGGATATCGCCAGTGGTGTAACAAACTATGGAATGCTGTTCGGTTTGCAATGAGCAAATTTGATGCTGATTATACTGCTCCAATAAATTTCAATCTAGAAACCATGCCTTTCAGCTGCAAATGGATACTCTCTTTACTCAACAAAGCTATTTCCAAAGCTTTGTCAGCTTTGGATTCATACGAGCTCTCATATGCTGCCAGTACAGTGTATTCATGGTGGCAATATCAGTTCTGTGACATTTTCATTGAAGCAATTAAGCCCTACTTTGCTGGGGATGATCCAGCATTTGCCTTTGAGAGGAGTTCTGCTCAAGATACTCTTTGGGTATGTTTGGATAATGGACTGAGATTGCTTCATCCATTTATGCCATTTGTTACTGAAGAATTGTGGCAACGCCTTCCTCCTGTTAGGGGCCATACAAGGAAAGAGTCGATTGTGATATCTGAGTACCCATCAGCTGCAGATGTAAGTTCAAAAAGCGTAGTAGCTGTTGGTAATAATGATGATAAATTTGCGACTAACAAAGTTTAGCTCAAGGTTTATTCAGTTATCTGTGATGATCAATCCTCATTCTCACTTCGCAGGCCTGGACAAATGAAGAGGTGGAATATGAAATGGACCTCATCGAATCTACTGTTAAATGTCTAAGGTCGTTGAGGGCTGAGGTGTTTGAGGACCGAAAAAATGAAAGGTATACATGAGATTTTTGTTTTGTTTTGGTTGCTAGCTTAATTATGTGCATTCGTTCAATACAAGTTTCTGATTGTGTTTCCATATATCAGTTCATTCAATACTAGTTTTCGGATAGGGTGTTCCCATATAGCTGTTTTGGTTGGTTAGTCTATGATGCATACGGAAACTAAAAACAACAACAAACAAAAAAAAAAAACATAAGAATTTCAACAAGCAAAAAGGGTTGCAGATATGAACTCCAAGTTAGTAGGTTTTATTTTATCTAGAATAACAATTCTTCAGAAGGTTTACAAAGCCTTAAATAGGCTAGAAACCCTATCTCAATTAAGAAATAAAATAAAAATATGAAATCACAAAAAAGAAGAAGAAATCCAAAAATAACTAGAAAAATTGCAAAAACCGCAAAAACCAGGATCACGGGGCTAGATTTTCAAAATCTAAAGATCCAACGGTTAAAGTAGTGATTCCGTGCTACTTTAGGAAAAACAGCATCCAGAAACTCGTGTAAAAAATTTAGAGCGATCCAACAGTCAAATCATAAGTTATGACTTTTTTGAGCTGTTATTTTGGTTTGGGATGACTAGACCTCTGCTTGGGTCTAGAGGTGCGCCACTATTTTATAAATGTATCTATTAAGCCATTCACACAATTTATCTGGAATAGATCCTCATCTAGTTGTGACAAATATATATTTAATTATCTAAAATCACCTGTTATTACAAGCTCAACTACCTCAGTTTGTTTGCATGATTCAGTGTTGCTTCATGCTTGCATCCAAGATGAGTCATGTTTTACGTTGTCACAAATGTCTAGGAATCTATAAAACATGATGCTATTGAATTAATTTCTACACTCCCCCCAAATGTTAAGACTGGTAGAGTGGGATGTAGTAGTAGAGTTGAATGAACAAAATGGGAAAAAAGACGGTAGTAGAGTGGGATGAAGTAATTTTTTCAAGGGAACATGTGTTTGACAGTGTCTTAGGATTTTTTTTACTGTATTTAAAAATGATTAGTATGTTCCGTAACAATCCACTTCTTTTCCCAGGCTTCCAGCTTTTGCATTTTGCAAAATGAGAGCTGTTGCAGACATCCTCACTAACCACAACTTCGAGATCTTAACCCTTGCAAAAAATTTGTTATCTATTCAGGTACTCGATCACATTTGCTATCGATGGGCTTTGTTTCCTTTTTCCTTGTTTGTGTGTGTTATTATGATTTCTTCTTCAGTTCCTGCCACTGTTGGTTTAATATAGGAGCAGACCTAACATGCATGGCCTCATCTTATCAACTTTAACAGATAGCTTGGAAGTCTTTAAATTACTAGTGAGCCCTTGGCACACAACAGTTATGTGTGCCAAAATTTCCTTTCTGAAGGATTTTGCTGGTGTTAAAATTTAGTGTTTCTGATGGAAATTATTCAAGTATCAAGTATCTGCTATTGCCTTTGGTTTTAGCAGAGTTTAGAATTGAATGCAAAGTGCACAGGACACAGGACGGTGCTGATCATTTCAAGAGTGGCAGCTCCTCCACTACCCTCCCTTAAAACCTACACCTGGCCTCCCTTACCTTTTCCTTCCTCTTATCTTTATATGTAAAGGTGTCATATTCAGATTATCCAGGTGAGAAGAAATGAAGAAATCGGAGTTAGTTAATTAAGGCACAAAGTGTTCCAGTTCCAGATATTAATATAGTCTCTTGTTACTTGAGTTAACTTGGATATTAAATAAATAACACTAATTCTGATCAATAATACTATATGACACCCTTCAAAACAGGTTTATATGACCTTCAGCTTTTTAACATCATTCTTTACACGCCACTGAGTTTGTAATTCATTCAATTTTTTCAGAGCTACCACATTTGAGAATGTTGCATTTTTTTTCTCTTATGTTAATCCTTTGCTCAAATAATAATTTTTGAGATAAAACCATTCTGTAGGTCCTGTTGAGCGGGGAAGATGCCCCCCCAGCTGGATGTGCATTTGAGAATGTTAACGAGAATCTTGCAGTCTATCTCAAGGCTGGAGAAAAAGTTAATGCAGAAGTAGAGCTCGTGAAGATGAGATACAAAATCGATGAGATACAAAAGTAAGTCTAAAACTTCTAAACAAAACGTACATATTTCATTTACTTACATTAAATATTTTCACTTTCACCAGACAACAGGAGAGATTGGAGAAGAAGATTAATGCAGCAGGCTATAAGGAAAAAGTACCTCTTGAGATTCAGGACAAGGATACTGAAAAACTGAGTAAACTGGTTCAAGAAATGGAACTCTTCCAGAAAGAGAGCGAGCGGTTGGAAGCTGAGAAGTGCTTGTAATTTGCTATACTTGGTCTCGACCTGTCTCGCATGGAACAGCCATAAGCGGAATTGTTTTCATCCAAAACGATTTTTTTAGAATTTTCATTAGTGACAATGATAGGCAACTATAACGATCAATTTTTATAAAGAGCAACGTTTTCCAAGTAATTAAAAAAATATCTTCAGATATTTATAATGTGCCTAATTAATAGAGTTTAAATTAATCAAGTGTATTAGAACCAATCCAAAACCTTAGATGGTGTTTAATTCTGAGTTAAACAATGGAGGTTAAGTGTTATTAATAGATGAAGTTTCAAAAAATTAGGATTCTTTTTGGTAATAGAGGGATTACGACTATTGAAAATATATGATAGTTATATAGAAATTATTTATAACGCTTAGCGATATTGTCGTCTCCCTGACGATTAAAATTATGAAGAATATTCGCTATAATTTTTTTGTTGACAATAAAAAATAATTTTTTATTAGCATTATTATTTATTAAAAAATATTTTTTTTATTTTTAATTCAAATCATTATAATTTTTTTAAAAGAAAATTAATTTAGAAATTCTGTATATTAGATGAATACATAATTATTCATAAAGCAATTATTAATACCTTTATAAAAAGCTGTAATCTTCTTTAAAACCATGATACAATATGATAATCCCTTAAATATTATTTTAATAAAATGATTTGAAGAGAATTTTATTAAAAGCTTTACAAAAAATAAAAATAAAAATAAAATTAAAGCAATATCTAACACAAAAACTATACATATTTGGCCCTAGAAAAAAAAATCCAAGTGCACGTGGGTTGAACAAACAAATAATATATCATCAATTTTACTTTTTTTTTTTAATAATTCAACGTGTATCTGAATCAATTTACATGCATCATGATTAATTCTTAAATTTATTAAACATCTTGCAAATTCAATAAGTAAATAAAATACCATGAAGATAATAGATATATACATAGAAAATTAAACTTGGATGTAGAAGAAGGGAATTTCTTGCCGGGACCCTCAAATACACCATAAGATGGTTGCCTATATAAATAGAACCCTAATTTTTAGCCTTTTTGTTAATATTTAAAAACACACATAAAAAAATAATCTTAACAACATCAACCTATTTTCAATCTAAAACCCCAAGAATTCAATAGACTAAAAACAACTTTGTAAATCCTAATTTACTTTTTATTACATTTTCAAAGGGAAACATTATCTCCATTCAACTCTCTCTCTGAAACAATCCATTGATACTGAAATTACTTTTTTTTTTTTGATGGAATATGACTACCCAAATACTTCCTTTCCTCTTTTTTTTTTTCAATGACTTCCGCTCCTCTCTGTTAACATCAAGAGAATGGAAAGAAAAAAAAGTTTAGGATTGAAATGAAAAATCCTAAAAAAGGTGCCAAACATAAAAACTAAAAACTTTAATGACCAAATTGTAGTTATATGCACCCCACATGTAATGAAAACCAAAAGGTCTAGATTTTTGAAGTGTTACCTGCGTTCTTATTATATCATTTTTTTAATTATAAACTTATATTTTATTTTATAAAATCAAACTTTAATCTAATGCTAAGATGCTTCTCATCGCAAGAGCATGTAAATTAAAACAAATAATAAAATTTAGAATCGTGTCAACATAATATAGAATGAGGATGAAATTAAAAAGAAAAATAAAATCCAAGGACCATAAGTGTATATTGTTTTCAAGGACAAAAGAAAAAGGGACAAAAACCATGCACTATAGCAGTATAATCTCTGCTCTTATATGATGAAATGCGTGCATTAATCGAACATAATTTATAAAACATGATCATATAGAATCAGATTCTATTATAGATTTAAAGGTAAAATCTTCACTGAACTATCTCATATAAAATCATTAATAACAAATTAAAGCTCAAATTACCCGAAAATATATAAAAATGTATATATTAACCGAACATATTTTTTTTAATGCACTTGGATTTAACCCTGATTAAACTCAAAATCACACAAAATAAACTTCCTAGCTATTAATATTTGTGCCCCATAAAAACCCTAGCAAGGTAGCATCAGCTGAATTTAGTTAAATACTGGCCTTGCTCAGTTACTCAACTTTCACTTTACAAAGCTGCACAAATTCATACTTGACTGCTGACTCCATTTTGCTTGGGTTTCCAAGAGGAATATAAGCTGGGCAATTCGCGATCAATTGATATTTGCCAATCATCGACGAACCAAGCTTCCATTTCAGCCTCCCATTAACCTTGATATCGAGTGACACACAGCCAGATTTCAAGTCTTCCATCAATCCAGCAGCCACGAGTGGAGAAAGCGGTACATCTTTACCGTACAAAAACGGAGACCACACTGAGACCTCCTCGTGATCTAGGTAAGTCCTAGGCAGCGCAGTTGCTTGGGTTATCCGTTGGTGTTGATAGATAGCATGTACATCAAGCTTTTCATAGTATATCCCAATATGGGCATTAGGGTTTCTCGTAGATAAAGTGACCTGCATGCTGCAAGTTAGCAAGTTTGGGTTTGAAAAATTCAAGCCGTAGACAGTAGCGTCCTGAATGATAAACCGTGGCTTATGGGGCTGAAATTGGGTAAGATAAAGCAAGATTGCGATGCCAACGAAAATGAGCGCACCAGATGCTAACAAACAGAAGCGCCCCTTCGTTTTGCCGTCGGGAGCTTCATTTTTTGTGGAATCCATAACTGTGAAAACGATATACACAAGAAATAATAAGTATTGATTACGCTGAACTTTGAAGAGATTATGATATAATTAATTTATAAAAAAGGTTTAACCCCAGAAGGGAGAGCACACATTTCTCCATGTGAATGCGAGCATGATCATATGTCATATTGTATGTTTGTAACAAGTATCAAAAATTGTAGCTCAATCGCTATTAGTGTCGTCCTCCCCGAAAAGTTGCAGCCTCTCTCCTTTGTAATGAAAAGAAGAAGAAGAAGAAAACCAATGACCCAGGACCTGTTTTATATCTAAAATTAAAAACCAGATCCACAACTTTCTAGTGCTCTTTAATTTGTAGTCATCGCAATGCTGAAGTCATGCTTTTAGATGTGTATGGATTTTATACAGCCATATATCCTATGGTTTAGATTTAAGGCATGCCCATTTTTTTTTTTTTTTGTAATGAAAATAAGGCATACCCATATACGTACGATACTGATTAATAGAAGTCTGATGAAATGATTTTATTGATTTTAATTACTGCTCGGACTAACTAACATGCATGTGTATGATTTCGAACCTGAGAAATAATTTATAAAACAGCAGACACTAACCTCAACAGACGTAGAGAAAGCCTTGAATTGAAGAAGAAGATAATGAACGAGCTAGGCTTTTTTTTTTTTTTTTGAGAATATTGCTAACTTAATTTGTTGAAGGAACCCAAAGCATGGAATATATATATATATATGGCGACAAATCTTGATTTTACCTGCGAGATTTTCTTTAATGACTGGTCATTAGGTTTAATTTTTTCTTAATGCTAGCTAAGGTAATTCGATGCTTGCTTTGCTGAACAGGAAAATAACAACAAATAAGTTAAGAAATTTTGAAGACAATGAATGCAAAATCAGGAAACATTGATGCGTGGTTAAGCTTAATTAGGGTTTGTAAGTGGCGGTGTATGCTAGGTGTACTTTTAGACTACGGAAAACAAATTGTATACGTTAATTTGTTTTTCCTATTCACTTCTTTTGTCGTTTTTGCTCGTGAAGAACTCTTTCCACGCCTCTTGTTTATTTTTCATTATTTTTTTAACAACGACGGCACTAACTAATTCTTATTAATATTTTTTTCTTAATTATTATAAAAAAATCAGGCTTTTATTTTTTTGAAATTCAATCCAATATTCAAGTAATATTAAAATTTACACTGTAATCCTCTCATGCTCTAAGCAATATATATGATTAATGAAACTGATATTTCTAAACATTATGGCCTATTGATGTAGACAACCACAATAAGAATGATTATTGATAACAATCAATTAGCTAATAACAAAGGATTAAGCAATCAGATTACCATCTTCTTTTATTTGCATTCTGATCATATTTTACTCTCGGATCTAACCAAACACCAAATATGTGAATCCATATCAGTCCTATGTATCAATTCTCACCCCTTGTTCTTCATGGAAAATTAAAGAGAAAAAAAAACATAAGAGACTTAGACTTCGCATCTTAAATCATGATTCCATTCTAAAGTTCAAGATCGAATAGACAACAACCAAATTCAAGCCCTCATTATTAATTAACAAAGACTAAAGATCGTGCATAAAGCACCATAAAGCGCTGCAAACATTTTACTGTTCATGCTTTCACAATTCCTATGGATGGATTGTAATAGTATATTTTTTTTTTGAAAACTTTTGTTTTGGTTTTTAAAATTTTTTCTTAACTTCTGTAATGGATCCCCTTTGATTCCAAATCAGCATCTAATTGCATGTTTTTTTAGGAGTTAAATTGAAAGCAAAGATAACTAAAATGAAAAACACGAGTAACAGTAACATAGATGAAATATACAAAATCATTTTTAGAATTCATTTTCATCTCTCATATTTTTAGTTATTAGGTGGCCAGTCCCTATAATTTTTTAAAAAAATGTTTTGATATCAATTTTGTTTTTAGAAGGAGTCGCTGAATTTCAAGTTAGAGAAAGAAAGTTATTATTGGAGAATATTTCAACCTCTAAAACAATTGATTTTTATTTTAAAAGATTTCATATAATGAGAGGGGTTAAGATTATGTGTTTTGTCCCTTGAAAACACATAAATAAATAGATTTGAGCCTAAAATGATTTTTAATTTCGGGTTTTGAGTTAATTTTTTTTTTATGTTTTAGAGGTTATGAAATGGTTTAGTAAGGTTCCTATGGTGTTTTGAGTAAAAAAAGTTCAAAAAATAAGTTTTTAGATTAAAAAATCTTGTTTTTCTAAGCTATACTAGTAATCTAATTTTGGAATTTTAAGACGCTTCATAAAACTTAAAAAAAAAATTAAAAGCTCATGCGAGTGGGTTTCGAATTGCAGGCCCGCATGCACACATGCCTTTCTTGATTTGGCTAGGCAAATTATAGTCTAATAGCACTTGGCCTCATTATTATTTTTAATTATTTAATATAAATATTTTTTATGTGTTTTTTAAATAATTTTAAATTTATGTTTTAATAATATCACTTCTCTATGGTTGTTTTGAGTTTTTTAGCCTTTGTTGAATAATAATTATTTTTTAATTATATTAGCGTGTTTATTTTTTTTGCATAGGTTAGTATGATTCACATATATATATATATATATTTTATATTTTATATAAATTAAATATTTATTTTATAATGTTTTTAATATGTGCAAACCTTGCATAATATTTTTTTTCTTTTATTTTTTTAATAAATTCTATATGGTTGTCAATCTTTAATACAAATTGATTTTCATAAATAAATTTATTAAACACAACCTAATTAATAACCCATGTTACAACATTAAATATCTTAATTTATATTAGTCTTTTAATTTTTTCATTTATGTTTTCAATTTGATCTTTTATGAAAGTTTTATTGTTTTTAACTTTATTCTTCAATCCAAATTGATATATAGTGTATTATTATTATTTTTATTTTGGTCATCATTGATCTTTTTTTCATATATATTTTTCCAATTACTATTTTTGCCTCTTTTTTTTTTAAAACCTTTTCTCATATAATTCAAATAATACCAAATTATTTAATTGGCTGGAATTATAATCTAAATTATTTTTATTTCTTTTATTTTTTTAAATGCATTAGCGACACTTAAATTATTTTACTAAAAAGTAATACGGATCCATAGTGTAATGCAGACATCAATCAAGTTACTCCTAAATCTTATACTGTTATTTAAAGTTATAAATCTTAGTTTAACTTCCTTATCATCTAAAACCATACCAATAAATAACAAATCAAAGCTGAACTTACTTAAAAAAAAATTATAATTGAAAGCTCATGTAATTATGAAACTCTAATTAACCAAGAAAAAAAATTCACAAACAACTCCCTTTATATTAATATTGTTGCCTCAAATATCAGTTCTCAAATCGCAGCCTACAAGGTTGGTCTAACACATACTTGACTCCTGACTCAAAGTCGGTGCCATTGCTTCCAAGAGGAATATCGGCCAGACAATTCACCATCAATCTATATTTTCCAAACGTGAATGAGCTAACCTTCCATTTCAGACTCCCATCAACCTTGATATCGAGTGGCAAGTTGCCAGCATTCAAGTCTACTATCAAATTTGCAGCTTCATGTGGAGGAATTAGTACATCATTGCCATACAAAAACGGAGTCCACACGTTGACCGTTTTGGGACTTACGTAATTCGTAGGCAGCTCATCTGCTACAGTAATCTGTTGGTTTTGATAGAATGCACGTGCCTCAAGCTTTTCAATGAATATCCCATAATTGATGTTAGGGTTTTTTGCAGATAAAGTGACCCGCATGTTACAAGTTAGCAAGTTTGGATCTGAAAATTTCAAGCCACCGATAGTAGCTTCGTCGAGGATAAACTGAGGCTTATGAGGAAGTGGCAGAATGCCCAAATAAAACGTGATTGCTATTCCTAAGATGATGAGAAAAACAACACCACCTAATATAAGGTAGACATAATTGCTCTTTTTCTTGGGGATCTGGGCAACTTCTCTGACAACAACCTTTGGAGCCTCCATAATGATGTTCCTAACAGTGGAAATACACAAGAAACAATATTGATTATGAGATCTTTATTGTATAAAGATTTGAAGAGGTTATTATACGATACATAGATTTAATATTTGAGTTTGCAATAAATTCAACCCCAAGGGTGCACAGATATCACTGCGTATATAATATATAATAACTTAGTAATAATCACTAAAGATTCCAAGTTCAATACTTTCCAACCCTATATTGTAGCCGAAAGTCTGATTTTTCAGACAATGGAATGTGATGGCCATACATCCTAAGATTTATAGTTCAAGACAGACCACATCAAATTAAGGTGATTGAAGTCTTGATGGTTTCTCGATTACAAGACAAAGAAAGAGATTAAATCTTACTACTAAAGCAACACAGGATTAGGGTTTTATTGGTCATCCCATAACTTCTTAATAAAATCAAATTACACAGTACAGACTAATTAACATGCATGATTACTGAAACTGATTGCAATATTGTGAGTTTGTAACAGTAATCACTAACCTGAATAAACGTAGAGGAAGAGCTTTAATTCAGAAGACAATTGAAACCAAAGAATGAAACTTATATTTACACATAAATTTATACCGTCTAAGGGACAATTTTTTCAATAAGGAAATATTATTTATGACTTTCCTAGGACAATTTAATGCGTGCATTGCTTAATAGGAAAATTACCATGCATAAATAAGTTAGGAAATATTTTAGATCAGCCGGAAATACTTGCCTACATAGTTTACTTACTATTTTTGCATCGACAGGATCTGCTGTGCTTGATGTCCTTCGGAAACTCTGCTCACCATTTTAACAACACATCTGTGCAAGGCCCAAGGTGGTTGGTTTAGACGATGAGAAGATGAGTAGAAGCCTGATTTCCATCACAGCATCACTGGCCTCTTACAGAGGGGCCATTATCAAAGTTTGACCAGCCCAATTTGTGGTGCCATCTTATTCTTGTTTGATTGTTTTTTTGATTGATGCCTAACAAATGGATTCTCTATATTCATCTGCAGATTGTTAACAGAATTCAAAATTCGCGGGAAAAAGTTGCCCAACCTACAGACAGGCGCGGTGGAGTACTTTTACTTTGAATATTCTTTGGATGAAGACAAGTCGATCTCGCAACGAGTTTTCAATTCACAAGTAATCTTATCAATTCTGTCATTCTATTTCCACCTGTGACATTTTATACTAAGTTTTTAGTATGGTGGTTTGTGTTGGATATCCATTTATGCAATGTTTTGAAATGTAACAGCTTATGCCTGGAATTAACTTTATCTGTTTGAATCATCCCGAAGTGATGCGTGTGGCATCTTCAGTTTGATGTCAACATACTTTTGTTTTTTTTCTCATCCTTAATTTCCACGCATGAGTCTTTAAATTTTAAAATATTTATTCAATTTATCTTTCCTTCAAAGTTGATTTTTTTGTATTATTATTTATTTTATTTAAAATAATTTATAAAATTAAAATTTATTTTCAAATTTATCATTATTTAATTTTTTTATTTATCAAATTTGGTTCTTATTTTTTTGGTTCTTATTTTTTTACTTGAGATATTTTCTAAAATTGAATTTTTCTTAAATCTCATCTTTTAATTTTATTTTTCTATCAAATTTGATCCTTGTTTTTTTTTATTACTATTTTTTTAATTTGAAAGTATTTTTAAATTGATATTTTTTTTATTTCTTCTTTAATATTAAATTGACAGAGGGATTAAGCTTTTTTATTGAGCATGAGTTGTAAGTTTGAAAGATTACATTAAGTTTAAGAGATTTGTCTCGGCTTGTTTGGCAATTGTTTTAGATTGAATTTTTTATTTTATTTTATAATTTAACATTAAATTAGTTGAGAATTGAGATTCTTAATTGATCTTGAGTCTAGTTTTTTTTAGCTTACGAGTTTGGAATATTAACTTAGATTTTATAGAACAATTTTTTTTAAGTTCCATCTTCAACATTTATTTAATTGGAGATTATGCTCCATTATTTTCTTTATTTTTTCTATAGAATTTTTCATCGCTTTTAAAAATAACTTGAGTTATCTCGAGTCTTTTTATTTTTAAAAATTTTAAATTTAGCTATTTTAAATGAATTTTATTTTTGAGTTAAATTAAATTAAATTAATTAAATATAAGCATGAGATGAACACTTTATTATATCTTTTGTGGTTTGCCTTTTGGATTGTTAATGTTTTGATGCTATATGCAACTTATTTTAGTGTCATCTTATAGTGTTTTGTGGTGGCTTTAAAATTATTTTAGTGAGCTTTTTTTGGTGGTGGAATGGTGGCCACGATGGAGTGATATTGAGTTTTTCATAAGCTTTTTTATCTTTTTTTTCTTGGAATGATATTAGTAGCTAATTTTTTATAATTAATTATTGTTAATGTTTTTGTTTGTACTGTTTAATATTAATATTTTTTAAAAAATTATATTATTAAATTAACTGAACTTATAGAATCTAGTCAAATCAACAACTCATGTTTTAGATTTTTTTTTATCAATTGAAAATACTATCATCACTGGAACACATTTTTTTACAAGCTATAAAAAATTTAGTTTGATTGCGGTGCAATGGAAGTCACTTATGAGTTTATTCTAATTGTTTTTGATTTTTATTATTTTATATAATATTTTTTATTTATTTGATATTTACGTCAACTTATGGGTTTATAATTAAAAGTTTTCCATAATGATAGAAAACACATTATTAACGTCATATATTATTAGTATTATCATTTGTTTTTCATCCAACAAGCAGCAAAGCGCGGTAGAGTTGGCTAGTGTGTGTCATGTAGCACATTCGGCTCTTACTTGGCAGGTGGGAGAAGGGGCTGACGTGGCAAATATCTTTCCTGTTGGCTTAAAGTTGCATATTCGGCTCTTGCTTAGCTGGTGGGAAAAGGGGCTGACGTGGCGTGGCTTGGCTTTGATTGTGCAAATCTCTTTCCAGTTGGCATTAAAGTACAAGTCATCATGTCTTCCGTCAGCACAAGGTGATGCCGTCCATCGAATTCCACCATTTGCATCTCTTTCCCTTCCCATTAAGGCAAAGTCTGCCCAATCAAGACGTGCGTAGTGCTGATATGGGCATGTGGAAATCAGAGAGATGTCGACGAGGTAAAAGTTTATGACTGTACTGGAACAGAAAAGGAGAGAAGCCACAAGGATTGGATTGTTTTAGTCATGGAGTTTTATTTTAATTTATTTTTAAAGTTCTCTCTTTTGACCAGAAATTAATCAACAACTGAAATAGTTGCTCTTCTTCATCGGGCATTCTCTTTTAGCACAGATTAATCAAATTCTCTGTAGAAATGTAGACTTGTAAATTCTGATGGCAGAAAAACACCAAGCACTTAAATGCAAATAAGGCACTGGTTGAACAGCGAGGGGACTGCTAACTCTAGTCTAGGGTCCTGGAATTCATGAAGACCCTGGATATGAATAGGGACTCCACCCTTGCTCTTGTGGTTTAATGGATGACATATTACCATATCTTGTTGCCTTTTAAGCTCCTTTTTTTCTTCTTCTTAATATATTAAAACTGTAAGAGGGATAGCATCAGAAAGATAAACTGCCAACTCAAAAGTCACCGTCCAGATTTTTTTTTTTTAAATCCTGTCCGGCCTCTTCTCAAAATGGGACAAGCTCGATTAATTTCCCCAAAGAATATATTGAATTTTGAGAAGGGAAAAATGTGAATAAGCCCTATACTCCGAAGAAAAAGTCAACTTCCCTCTTTGTTTTCTGTTTCTTAGCATAAAACTAGGAAATAAAACAGTTGATATTAAAATGAATCAATTTTCCTGAGCAGGGTGACGACATATTCGAACCTGCCTTCATTTTTTTTCATTCCTCAGGAGCTATTCATTTCCCTTACTGGGAGAAACCTTGGACTGCAAGAACCAAGTTGATAAATAGAATATCATAAAATTAAGAAGATTTGGACCTTTTTACATTAACTTTTCATAATGCAAGCAACCAAACTTACCATCTCTGTCTTTATCCTTATTGATGTGCCATGGGTGCATCATGCAAGGAAAAAGCTATGACCCACCGGCTGCAACCTATCCCTTTAAATACCTTCGCATGTGCAAGGTTTCATCAACCATAGGAAGCGACTCTCCCTCTTAATATCTGATCTTGCAAACAACAAGATAGACAAGAGCAAAGAGCAAATTCCAGCTATTCATCAGAAATGAACAACACATTTCAGGATGGATCAAGTTATTGGAATTCCAATCAACTCAGAGAAATTCACAGTTAGGAGATCCGCATTCAGATGCTTGCCTGGACCTGATGGTCAATATCCTCCTGCATTGAAAAAAACTAAGACTCAATTCTAGAAAGGATGAACAAGCTAGGGAGGAAAGCAGACAATTTTGCAAATGGTGTCCGGGAGCATGGTAATTATATTTCTCCTTGCCAAACTAGGAATCATGCAGTCTTCAAATTTCATCAATTCTTCCTTATATTGGTCTTCTGATTCTTGATTATTTTGAAACTGCAGTGAGACTATGGTCAAAGATTACAGAAACAGTGAAAGGAAAGTTGAGTCTGGGGGCTAAAATTCTTCAAGAGGGTGGGGTAGAAAAACTTTCAAGCAGTTATTTGTTGTTAGCGAAGACGAGAAATTGCTGAAGGTTTCCCAATCCTATTTGTCAACAACAGCAGGTCCTCTTGCTGGACTTCTGTTAATCTCCAACCAAAAACTCGCCTTTTGTAGTGAGAGAGCCATCAAATTCTCTTCCCCGAATGGAAAATCATTTAGAGTTCATTACAAAGTAACTAACAAGAACATATCAGCTTCATTTCTCTCTCTCTTCCTCACACAAGGTGTTTTAACATTTTACATCAATATTTTCAGGTAGTGATTCCTCTCAGGAAGATAAAAAGGGTTAGTCAGAGTGAGAACGTGAAGAAGCCATCACAAAAGTAAATGCAAATAGTTACAGTAGATGATTTTGACTTCTGGTTTATGGGTTTCTTCAACCATAAAAAAACTTTCAAATATCTTCAGCTGGCAACCTCTCAAATCTCAGATGAGCTGCACGTCACTCTAGTGACTTAAATCTTGTGCTTTACCAGAATATTGTATACATTTAGATAGGAAATTAAACTCAACGGAAGTACATTGTACAAAATTTTGTTAAGGAAAATTTTATTCGTGAGAAATTACTGTACTTATTTCCTGTGATTATTCTGACCAGATGACCAAGAAAGCGATATGAAAATGTAATCTAGAGCCTAGCCTTGGAAGTATGGCAAATCAAGCAAGACGCCTCCTTTCTATTCTTGAGAGTATTGAAAGTAAATTGATTTTTAAAAATTAGTTGAATTGGCCACCTTATTGAGAAGAAGTTGATTGGTTAAGATTTAACAATCGAGTGAAATAAGCTGAAGCAATTGACTGATTAAAAACAATCAACTAGTTCAGATGACAAAACACAATTTCTATTCAAATTAAGATATATTTTTTTTATTAGTTTAATTGATTGATTATTTAGAACTTTATGTTTATAAAGGACCTTTAATTCAATATTATTTAATAGTAAAAGAGAGAGAGAATAACTAAGAGAGTTCAAAGAGAAATATTTAATAAAAATATACATTCCTCTCAATCTTCTTCTAGTTCTTGAGTTTTTTTGATTTTGTATTACTGTTTTTTATTTGAATGACATAACTCCACAAAAAACATGGAATGAAAGAAAGCCAAGTGTTTTTTATTTGAAAGTTTTTGAAAGCATTAACTATATACATGTAGATGATCAAGTAAGGAATAAGCTAAATGAAAAAAAAAAAAACAAAAAAATAATTTTTGTGAGTTATGATCAAAGTCCAAAGAATACAAGCTTTACAACCCTAATAAAGAAAAAATGGTAATTAATAGATATGTTGAGTTCAATGAAGAAGCAACATGGGATTAAAAGGTAGATAATAATGAGAAATATGACTTCCTACTTCTTGATGAAGAAAAGGAAATATATAAAGATTATTAAGAACTTATAGTTACACCTCTACAAATACCAATGAGCTTAACTTCTTATCTTTCTTTTTCTAATGAAAGCTCAAGTAGTTGCACTTCATCAAATCCATCAAGAAAAATAAAAAACTTTGATAACTTATTTGAGGTAACTAATCCTATTAATGATGATGTAACACTATATTGTCACATCGCTACATGTGATTTTATAGTGTTTGAAGAAGGAATAAATGATGAAAAGTGAATTATTATAGATGAAGAGATTGTATCTAAAAGGAATGACACAGGAAAATTGATTCCTGTACCAAGTGAAAAGAAGCAAATACATGTTAAGTGGATCATAAAAGAAAAAATAATGTTAAAAGAGAGGTGGATTTGTAAATTATTTTCTTTTTTATGTCTTGTGAATCGAACTAAACATTAGCTTTTGTGTTTATGTTTCACCACGCATTTGATTGTTGTTTGTCTTTAAAAAAAAATATATTTAGATGATGAAATGGGATAAAAAAAGATATAAAAAGCTAGTAATGACAAACCTGTAACTATAGTAATGGGGATCAAACTAGCTAGATATATCTTATCAAACCTGTGATCCTGATAATAAGATTATAATACATCGATAAAAAAAAATTATAAAACTTTTTTTTTAAAAAAACTCATGTTAATCTTTCTAAATATGACCCAAATCATTAAACTTGAAGTATTTAATTTGGATAAACCATAAAGTTTAATTTTCAACCAATTAAATATTGAAAGATGAAATTGGAAAAAGAATTTTAATTATACAAAATGATTACAAAATAGAAATTAAAAAAATAAGGATTAAAATTAAAATACATAATAAATTTTATATTTGATTAAATGGTCAAATTGAAAAGAAAAATAAATTTAGTAAATGGACAAAAAAAAATCAAAAGAATAAGAGTTAAAATTAACATTAAAAAAAAAACAATGTTTTGATTATATGGTGAAATTGAAAAGAATAACAATTTTTACAAAAATTAAAGGTTATGAAAAATAAATAGAAATTAAAGCAACGAGGACCAAATTGAAAAACATTATACTATCAATTTGAATTGAATAATGAAATTAAAAATCATTAAAACTTCTACAAAAGAGCCAAGGTAAAAATTTAGAAATCCAAAGAATAAGGACCAAATTGTAAATTTGGTAAATTGAGATTAAATGATTAAATTAAAAATAAATTAAACTCCCACTAAAAGGTTAATAACAAAACTTAAAAATATAAGAAATAAGCATTGAAGTTAAAAAATAAAAAATCAAGATGGTTAAACTATAATTCTTTTTAGGGAGAAGAGAGAAATGAAGAAAAAAAAAGATCCTTCAGTTACAAACTGGACCACCACCGAAGACATACGTCACACTAACAGGAAAAGAATTTAGTAACGCTTTTAACAACATGATGGTAAGGTATTTTTGGATGCCAGGCATCTCTAGATAAGCAACATACACATATTATTTTTATTCAAATATCAAAGTGCCACTAAGCTGATGTTATAATTTTAAAAGAAAAAACCATTGTAAAAAAATAAAAAAGCCTCTTGAAGCTGGGTTTAAATTTTTTATTTTTAAAGGTATTTTTGTATTTTACTATTCATTTTAATTGTATATTATTATTTTTATATTTAATCAAATAATAAAAAAACATTGTGAAAAATACTAAAATGCCTCTTAAAACTATTTTTTATTATATTTTTAAATATATTTTGATCATTTCATTGTATAATTAATATAGGAGAAGATTTATTTATTCCTAGTAAATTTTAAAAAATAAATACATCTTGAAAAAATATCATAATGCCTTTAATAACTAGTGTTAAATCTTTAGGATGAAGAGGGAAAAAAAACCATTGCAATACTGTTCAAATAAACAGTGTCAATAAGTGTGGAGTTATAGTAAGCTTCTTTAGTTTTGCATTAAAGATTTGATTAATGTTTGAATATGTATCTGTATCTGCGTGGCCTCCTATCTATTCTGTAAAATCTAGTTTAAATAAATCAATTTTATTAAAGAATAATAAAAGATAACTAAGAAGATTGCATTACAGATAATCATAAAGAACCTTGTCTTGTTATCTTTGTGGTACTTTAATTATTCATACTCTTTTTTTTGACCAATCAAGTATATTGCAAGCTACCTTCTATATAATAAGAAGATTCTTCTTAGAAAGTTATGCTAGCTGTCCTTGATTCAAATATTACAGAAAAGCTATATTGTAATTTCAAAGTCATTAATAAATAACCGAAGCTAGCACCTTTGTTTGCAAAGAAATGACCAAATTTCTCGTGAAATATGGTGGTATGATACCTGTACAACATTCGAGCTTTGAGTCTCAGTTCCTTGGAACTGTGCACACCAGTGATTATTTCCAAGAAATGAAGGTTCAAATACCAAATCGCATGTCCTGCTAAAAAATGGAATTTAATTAGAAAAGAGGATTTGGAGACAGTCCATTCCTTGAGCATTTTTTTCGTGAATTAACTGAAAGTCCAAGTCCTTTACTGATCTTCGCTCCTAGAAATGGTTCCCTGGTTATAATTTCTAGGAACTGCAATTTGATGGATTTATGGCTAATGAGGGGAAAATAGGAGATTTTGTTTGATAATATGAGGAAATCTAAGGTAAAAAAGACTAACTCAAGCAACATCACTGATTGTGAGCTTTTTTGCTTGTAAGCTATTTAAGCAATCTCTCTGTTCTGCACTATCCTTTTCCCATTCCTTTTTCGTATCTTTTATTTTAAAAAGATAATTAGCATCGGAAAGAAAGCTAGAATTCCAGCTCAAAATAATAAATTTCATATCACCACAGGCTTGGAAAGTACGAGCAAATGAGAGGCACAGACAAATGCTTGTAAGATTGCATGTCTGGACCCAAAAAAGAAAACAAGCGAAGGCTAAAAGTTGTCCCAACTAATTAGGGATGTTTTACGAATCAATCAAGTTTAATTTGAATGATTTACAAGACTACACTGAGAAGTATAACCATATAGTAAATTAACTGAACAATCCCTTTGGTTAACCGTCTCTTGATTTATGTATGATCTTATAGAGAGACATTATATCAGACACTACAGTCACAATCTTATTTTCTTTTTCTCGGCGAAAAACATAACATTTTCCTGATATTTTAGTGTCTGGAACCTTCTATTTCCATTAGCTCTACATGCCTAAAGATAGTCATTCAGAAGAAACACCAAGTGTATTCTTCTGATAATTCGTTCAATTTCAACAGACAAGACTTGGACCTCTTTACCACCACCAAAACATATTTTAAGTAATGTCTATTGTGAGTCAGTGGATATGCCTTTATTGTTGTTGCTGTGGCTTTGATTATTCATGCATAAAATGTTAAGATTTACCTACCATGCTTTTTGTGCTAAGAAATACGTTCGCAGCATACATGGCGGTTCGTCATGGCAACTACCTCTTCCTTGAATATAAAGAAAGAGATGCCCTCCATTGAAAATAAAGAGCCTGTTTCACTATCTAGTTAAAAGAATTCCAATTATGAAATTAGTCTCACTCACAATTGAACGTCCGAAAGTTACTTACCTAATCCAATGCAATTTTCCAAGTTGAAACAAAATGAACTTCTATCCTCTATCTACCAGCGAGTGCGTGAAAGAAAGTTGTTTTAGTAATGGGGTGGTAGATCTTCACATTTCAAGGAAAGTATTCGGTGCTTAAAAGGAAGAACAAGTTAGGGAAAGCCGACTGATTTGTACATGGTGCGGGCGGGCATGGTTAGTATTCCTTTTTAGAAAGGTGGAGAAAATATATTTATTTTCCGGATGGGATTGTCATATATATATATATATTTATATATATGCTGGTTGCTCAGCTCTTGAATAACCATTCTATAGCTAGGATTCGATTCCCCAATTTATATTTGCGCCTTTCAACACTTAATGAGGAAAACATTTTGTGACATTATAAATGTTGACACACGTTTCAGAACTTGTCTCTAGATGAAATTTTGTTTTCCTGGACAGAAACTTGTTGAAAATCATAGGATATTCACGAGAATTTAATTACAGTAATTTCTTAAGAATTTATACATTCACTAACAAAATTTGATACAGTACTGTAGTTGTGTCTAGTTTTGCTCTCTCCATGAACTTAATATTCCGAATTTCTGACGAGGTAGAAGATTTAAGTCCCTAGCTAGAAAGCGACATTCATCTCATCTCACATTTGGGACATTGCCTGCTGAAGATATTTGAAAGTTTTTTGATAATTTATGAATCCCATAAACCAGAACTCAAAATCATCCACTGTAACTAGTTCCAGATACTTTTGTGATGGCTTCTTTACATTCTCACTCTGGTTAAGCATTTTTATCTTCTTGAGAGGAATCAATACCTGCAAAATATTCATGTAAAATGTTAGAAACAATGTGTGAGGGAGGAAAGCTGAGAGAAATTGTTCAGATACGTGTTGTTGAAGTTACCTTGTAATGGACTCTAACTGATTTTCCACTCGGAGAAGAGAATTTGATTGATCTCTCACTACAAAAGGCGACTTTTTCAGTGGAGATGAATAGAAGGCCAGCAATAGGACCTGCTGTTGTTGACAAATAGCACTGGGAAGCCTTCAACAGTTTTTCATCTTCGATAACAACAAATAACTGCTTAAAGATTTTTTCCACCCCTCCTACTTGAAGAATCTTAGCCCCCAGGCTCAGCTTTCCTTTGACTGTTTCACTAATCCTTGGCCCTAGTCTCACTGCAGTTTCAAAGTTATCAAGAATATGAAGACCACTGTTAGGATAAAGTAAAAACTCCCATGAAATTTGAAGACTGGATGATTCCAGGAGAAAAGTAATTACCATGCTCTCGAACACCACTTGCAAAATTGTCTGCTTTCTTTCCTAGCTTGTTCATCATCTTGAGCATCGAGTCTGCTTTACATTGTTTAAAATAGGCCTGAGGGTATTGGCCATCAGGTCCTGGCAAGTATCTCAGAGGCGATCTTCTAGCAGTGTATGCTGCTGAGTTGATTGGAATTCCTAAAGCTTGATCCTGAAATGTGTCCTTCATTTCTGATGGAAAAGCTGGAAATTTACTCTAGCCTCTTGTCTCTTTTGTTATCAGCAAGAACAGATATCTATAATAAGAAGAGATGCTTTGATTCCTATGGTTGAAGAACTCTTGTATTATGCAATGGTATTTAAAGGGATAGGTTGTTGCTTGTGGGTCACAGCATGAATCATCTATGGCTCCTCAATAAAAATAAAGGAAGACTCGGTAAGAGATTGATTGCTTACAGAAAAGGAGTTATGAAAAGGCCCAAATCTTCTTTTATGAAATTCTATTTAACAACTTGGCTCTCGCTGTGCAAGAATTCTTTTCATAGAGAATGAACAAGTCTAGACTCTAGGGAAATAAAAAAGAAAAAAATTGAGGCAGGGTAGAATTAACGTCGTCACTTGCTGAAGAAAATTGACGCATTGTTTTTTGTTCCCTTCTGCTATACCAAGAAACAACAGCAAAGAAAAGGACTCAATGGTTTAGGGAGGGTTTATTAGTGTATCGACGAAATTTAAGACTGCCATGATTCAGGGACGAATCTGGACTTGACAAATTGGAGGGCCAAAATGCATAATTGTTATTTTGTGGGATTGCTTCATAACAATTCCTTGAGAATTTTAGAAGTGTAGGGAAAATTCGTAAAAATTGTCAAGCTTTGGAAGGAACAGGCCACCCCGTAAATGCGTCCTTGCCCTGATTCGAGGAAGGCAATCTTTGGGGAAATCAAGTTAATTCCAACATGAGAAGGGGCCCAAGAAGATTAACAGTACTCCAATTATGTGGGGACAACTTTTAAATCATGCAAAATCCAAACAAAGCATTGTGGTTTGTCTATTGGTTCTCACACCGACTCTTGACAGTGTGGCATTGATGCCTTTTGAGTTGGCATTTTAGCTTTCTGATGTTATCCTGCTTTTGACATCAAGACAGGTAAAAGGGGGGCTTAAAAGGGCTTTTGCTGAACAAGTGCAATGTTGGCAAGTTGGTAAATGGAGTTTTTCTGACATCAGAATTCGGAACTCCAGAAGTTTCTGCAGAGAATCTGATTTGGTTGTGCCGAAACGAGAATGACTTCGATAAAACAGCAGTACTGAGGTCTATATATTGCTGGTCAATTACCTAGTCATCGGAAAAAAAAAAAAGAAAAAAAGAACAAGCTTATCACAACACAACAATGACAAAGAAGTGCATGGATTTCTTTATCTGGAAAAATTAATGCAACCTTTATGGCCTTTTCTTACATAACCATAATATGTTATCTAATCCTTTTTCTCCCAGATGCTGACCTCAGCGTTGAGTCATGAACAGTAAAGGTCTGGTCCTTTGCCTTAGTGGAAAAGAAAAGGAATACGAATGGTAGAATGCAAAGGCCGACACCAGCAACTTGTGTTGAGAAAGAACATGATGACTTGTACTTTAATGCTCTACACACAAAGAGAATTGCCACATCAAACCCACATCAGCTTCTTCCCCCCCACGCGAGAAGAAGCAGGAGTTGAAGAATTCAAGTATTCAAGTTTCAAGATTTCATGTTGTTGACCAGGCGGCAGCATGCATGGCGGGCAAGCTCTGAGGAAAGCGGCAAAACAAAAATGTGGACAGAATGTCGGCTCTGCATCCTGAACTGGTGTTGAAAGGTCTCAAGTTGTGATGGTATTGATCTCCGGACAAGAATCACTAGCATTAATGTGACAGTTGAAAAGAGAAAATTTTGTATACAATGATCCTTGGACGGCTAGAACCATTCCTCCAGGCCTGAATACCATCCGATCGTGCTTTTGTAACAGTGTAGCAATGCATTTAAGATGACGGAGTGTTTTCAAAAGGTACCTCCATTTCTCGTGCACTGAAAAACTGTTGGAGAAATCTGAAGAGAGTTCCGATGCCATTCTCCTGATGATTTCTAGAGTGGTTTATGCATTGCCTTATTCACATTGACCACTTTCTCCATTTTCCTTCTATGACAAACCATAATCAGAAAAACATCATTACAATTTAACCTCTTGCATTTCTGCATCATCAGCATGCATGGCATTTATATTACTGATTAAATTCATTTCTTAAGCTGCTGTGAGAAACCTCTTCCAGAAATTTCTATTTAAATACAATTCAAGGATAAAAATTTATAAAAAAATTATGATATTTTTAAATAATTATTCTGGTTGATACGATTAGACCTTCTCTCAAACTTAAATCTGTTCTATTATAAATATATTTGCCAAGTTATTCTAATTTGGTATGATTAAATTTTCTATCAAGCCTAATCTTATTCTAATATAAATATATTTGGTAGGCTATTTATATAATTTGTCTAGAATAAATTTTTATCTGGTTGTGAGAGCAAAGTCCAACTACATCACTTTGTATGCATCATTAACTATCTGGACGCCATTTCCATCAATTTCAAGTTCTGATCTAACGTGAAGATAGAGGACGTCTGAAACTTGACAAAGCAGTTGCAGGCTATAAGTATTGCCGTAAACACATTATTTAAAGTGTTCTAAATAAGAGTTTCAATTACAATTAATTTTTCTATTCAATATTGTACATGATTCTATTATTCAGCACACCCCTAGCTTGCCAATATTTCTTCACAAAACACATTGCCGATATCATTCGTAATTTGCATTCATTTACGCATCTTATTTACATGAACAAAAGTAGAGCAAGAAATTATATATTTTATTGTATACCATCGTACTTCGGCTCATAGGATATGTATTCCCGAAAAACTTACACATGCTCCTTCACTCTCACTTTATAGCACTATTTAAAGACCCCACGAGTTGATAATCTCCATATCAAGAAATGACATCAATATATTTAAGAATTAATAATTTTCAGAGTTGAGTTGTGAAACTCTATTTTGTGGTTAAACCTAAGAGACATGAATGAAAAGTATAAAAAACATTATAAAGCTTAGTTAGTTTTTAGAAATCAAAGTAGTTCAATAAAAAATCAAAATAAATAATTCTCTCACAACAACACAAAATATGCTACAATAATGTATTATCCAACCTAAAGAAATAATTTCTTACAAAATAACATTTATACAAAATCCTTGTTAAGTTAACATTAACCTAAATTAAAATAAGGCCTAAAATATCTATGAGAAAAAAGGTCAAAACATGAATAATAATAAAAATAATAATTACAAAAAATAATGTTAAGTTGTTGTACACTATGAATAAAAATAAATAATTTTTGAATGAAATCCTCACTTAAAAAAAACCCTTAATTGAATAGGATGTGGTTCCACCCTTTAAAAATAATTATTTCTTAGCCTCTTATATTTCCATACATAATAAAAAATTTATAAAATTCATGGAAACAGAAAAAGCTTATAGTTTTCAAATCTCCCTTATATATAACTCATGATACCAAAATTAATTAAGTCTATGAAGTAGATGGTCAAACTTTTTTATTCATAAATTAAATTGATTAAGATTTGATTATTAGTTCTTAAGGATGTATTTTGAATAAGCCTATTAAATATATTTTTGAACTTCTTTGTTATTGACCTACCTAAAACTTCTAATAAATCTTTTGATATAATTTGGGTTATATTAGAGATTATATATAAACTAATTCTTTTTTAAATTTACATTTTATATAATAATTACACAACCTTTTTCTCAAACTTTTTAGCTTCCTTCAAGTGAAGTCTATCAGCTAGCATGTTTAAAAGATAAGAAACTAGAACCAAGTCAATCTAATGCTTTCTTGGGACTATTATTAATATCATCCTCTTCCCCAACTTCTTTACTTCCAGGGACTAGGATATACAAAACTTGTTTCTTCCTTATCTCTTTTATAAACTATGATTAAGACAATAATTTTTTTTCTTTTAAATAAATAAATAAAAAAATAAAAATTTAAAATTTAATTTGGACACAATTTAATAGGTCACAAGTTGATACATAAGATTAATAGGCTGATTTGATGAGTCAATATCATGGATTTATAAATAAAAAATGTATCCATAGTGAACTAACGATATTGGTAAATAGAGAGAAATCATGTATTTGAATTTTACTAATTACACGAGTTCAAACTTAATATTCACCAAATTGAATTGGATCAGATCTTTGTTTAAGTTAACTTTAAACCTAACCGAAGTTAAATTACTAAATTTCTAAATTAAGTTGTTGAATTGGGTGGAATATAAAAACCATGCTTTCAAGACATCTCATAATCGAGTTTGAAGACTATGATTGGGTTAACCTAAATCATAAATTATAAGCTTAACGTCTCAAAAAAATAGTTTTATTTTTAGTATAATGTTCTCTCCTTTTCTTTTTCTAAAAAACAAAATTTAGGTAGTTAACCTAAATTATCGCCTTAAGTTGAGGTCAGTCTATCGTGGTCCATTTTGTTCTCTGTTTTCTTCGGGCATTCTTTCTTACATGAGAAACGTAAGTGTTCCAGGCCAGTTCCACCTGATTAATTTAAGAAGCCCATGGACCTTTAATGCATGAAAATTATATTTTGCTTATTGAATCCAAACTAAATGCCGAACTGACAAGAAAAAGTTATCTCTGTTGTCTCCTTTCCAGCGACAAAGAGATGGGTGCGATTATATGGAGCACGCTACCATTTCTTTCAGTAATTTCTTGGTTGCAATGCGAAAGCACTAGGAAATTATTAAGAAAATATAGAGGAAGGTGCATTCTCCATTCTCGATTCAAGATTATAAAAGTTATTATTCTTATCATACAATAACCTAAAATAAACAATTCATTTGGTGAATCAATCGGCACGGTGAGAGCATTTGAAGCCAAAATATTGGACAAAACTCATGCATTGGTTTAGGACATGCACCACTTTATATTAAATCACATTCAAAACCAAACTATGATATGACAACCTAAAATAAACTCTGCCTTGGAGTGTGTTTATATATTCAAGTCTTCAAAAAAATTTACAGAGAAGGAGGGCATGATATTGGTGAAGAAATTAGTGTCATGCATGATTCTTATGTCATACATGTATGTATAAAAATATTGATGATGGTGCAAGTGAGGTTCTAGCCCAGCGGTGGGAGGGGCTTGTCCCCTTCCTCAGCACATGGGTTCGAACCTTACCATGCACGCCTGTCACCCCCGCGGTGCCTTACCCGTTCACTGGGCTTGCAGGATGTTCAGTGAACCGTGTGGATTAGTCGTGGTGCGCGTAAGCTGGCCCGGACACCCCACGTAAAAAAAAAAAATATTGATGATGGTTAATATCACTTATATAAGAAACAATATATTAATGGAAATAAAATTATTAGCGTAGAAAATAATATATATTTTGCGTAGAAAAACTTTAGTAGTGTAGAAAAACTAATATGCTTGAAGTTTTATATGTACAGCTTCTAAGAACCCGAGAAAATATAAAGAAGAAAGTGTCAAGACAACATTGGTATCCAATGAGTAGAAAATTCCTGCCAGTTGCCCAAAATTATTATTGAAAAAAGACTTCGCAACATCACATGTCTTAAATCCAGACTCAATGCCTAAAAATCAGTGTATGTTTCTTGTTTCAAAGTGTTTATCTTGAACCTTAGTCACGGTGAACTAATCAACATGTCTCCAAGTCCTCCCGCTCAGAGACAATTGCACTAAAATGTTTGCTGATTGTTTTAGTTGATCTGATGTAAACCATTCCCATGATTTGAAGAAACGGCACGGTAAAAGTGTCTTTGTTTGCTTCTGCTTGTAGATCATTCCATGCCAACGTAGAGGACGAAAATCCCCTGCTAAACCATTACTTCATGCCCCATTCATAAGCCATACAAAAAAGAAGTCCGAATTATAGGGAAACATTTCGAACATCATCGGGGGTACGAATCACAACATTTTGAAGGGCACGCAGATTTGAAAGGCAATCCTTGAGATATTATAAGCACAACGGTATATATGAGCAGATGCGCTATATAAACCTCAAAAGATGCAAAGAGATAAGTGTGCCTGCCTGCTTTCTAATTCCTTCACTACTATAGTAGCTGCTACCACTGCCAAGTCTATCATGAGGTTCACAAAACAATCCCAATTCATTTGTCTGGCCTTGCTCTTCGTGTTGGTAGCTTGGCCTTCCAAATCTGTCGCTCGTACCCTCCAGGATGTGTCCATGTACGAGAGGCATGAGCAATGGATGGCTCAGTATGGACGTGTATACAACGATGACGCTGAGAAGGATGTTGGGGAATCCCGACCGGTGATGTTATGATATTTGCTCA